>JACRUU010000012.1:5379498-5431998 GCA_030449085.1 Kryptopterus vitreolus
CACACACTTATAACACACACAACTCAAACACACACACTCACAACTCAAACACATACTACAATACATACACAAACAACACACACACACACACACACTTGTAACACTCACAACTCACAAACACACACACACTCACAACTCAAACACATACACTTACAATACACACACACACTCACACACACTACACACACACACACACACTTATAACACTCACAACTCAAACACACACACTCACAACTCAAACACATACTTACAATACACACACACACACCTATAACACTCACAACTCAAACACATACTCACAACGCACACATTTACATTGCACACACGCTCAACTCACACTCACAACTCAAACACACTCTCACACACAAAACTAACACAAACTCAAAAGAAATAACACACTCTCACACACTCAAAACAAATAACACAAACTCAAAAGAAATAACACACTCTCACACACTCAAAACAAATAACACACTCTCACACACTCAAAACAAAGAACACACACTCACACACTCAAAACAAATAACACACTCTCACACACTCAAAACAAATAACACAAACTCAAAAGAAATAACACACTCTCACACACTCAAAACAAATAACACAAACTCAAAAGAAATAACACACTCTCACACACTCAAAACAAATAACACACACTCTCACACACTCAAAACAAATAACACTCAAAACAAATAACACACACTCACACACTCAAAACAAATAACACACACACACACTCTTTGATTGGATCATATTGGGGTGGATTGTATATTCGATTTCATCAGTGGATAAAGTATTCTGTTTAAAGCCGAGACTCTGTGAGCACTAAAGGATCAGTTTCTTAAGGCCGCTGTGTGTGTGTGTGTGTGTGTGTGTGTGTGTGTGTGTGTGTGTGCGAGTGAACGTGACGAGAAAGAGAGAGAGAGAGAGAGAGTCCTGGCGTATAAGAAAGCAGGGAGGCAAAGCAAAGGAGGGGAAAAGTAACTGGCAAAAACACAGAGGAATGACGAGGGAGGAGAAGAATAGTGCAGGGAGGGAGTGCGTGTGTGTGCGTGCGTGTGTGTGTGTGTGTGTGGTGTGTGTGTGTGTGTGTGTGTGTGTGGGGGGTATAGAGAAGACGACGAGAGAGAGAGAGAGAGAGAGAGAAAGTGAGAGGAGAGAAAAGGAGAGCAAATGTGAGAAGAGTGCGAGTGTGTGTTTCCAGGGAGTGGCCAGCAAGACCATGAATGTCTGCGTTCCTAAACTGAGGGGAGTTTCCTTGGAGAGGGAGAAAGCCTCAGTGGTGTGTGTGTGTGTGTGTGTGTGTGTGTGTGTGTGTGTGTGTGTGTGTGTGTGTGTGTGTTGCTTAATGGTTGAGTCATGTGATACCGTTGGGAAGGAAAGCTTCGAGCAATGCCACTGAGTGGAAGCAAAACGCTAGGAAAACATTCACCCGCTGTACACAGTGGTAGGAATAGTGCACTTAGTTACCTGTTTAACACACACACACACACACACACACACACACACACACACACACACACACGTGGGTCCTGCCTGTGGATATAGGCCAGATGCCGAGACAACTGTACCTCGTCAGCATGCGTGATGGAGGATGTAATTGTGTGTGTGTGGTGTGTGTGTGTGTGTTGTGTGTGTGTGTGTGTATGTGTGCACGTGTGTGTGTGTGTGTGTGTGGCTGGTCCTTGTCTAGCAGAAAGAAATGTAAATCGCTTACAGTCGCCTGAAGTAAATTTAGTATGCCTTTTTTCCAGCTGTGTGCGTGCATGCAGCCTTCCAGGGAGGGAGGGAGGGAATGGTTTTGCATTCATGTGTGTGTGTGTGTGTGTGTGTGTGTGTGTGTGTGTGTGAAGAATTTTCTCTCTCCTCATATATATGTATGTATATACATATGAAAGAGTAATTATATTAATATATATGAATATTCCACAGGCAGAAAGCCATGCTCTCCTTAGATGAGCCGCTGGATTTGAAGGTATCCTCTTGCCGGGACAGGACGCACAGGACGTCCATCTGCGCGCCTCTCCGATTCGCTCGGACCAGGATACTGCGCCCGACACGCAGCTCTGACACAGGTTAGTTCACAGTTTGGATTCGTTCTTATGAGAACCTACGCTCTTCTGCGAAGATGTGCAGCTAGATTTGTGGAGACAAGGTAGTGAAGTTGATGAAGGCCTGGGGTGGCTTGGAATGGCATCGGGAAGGGTCCTGGTGAGACCTGGGGTGGCCAGGAGTGGCCTAGGGGGCCTGGAGTGTCCTGGGATGGCCTAGAGTGGCATGACCTGGTGAGGCCTGGGGGGGGCTGGGGGCTGGAGTGGTTCTAGGATGCCTGGGGGAGGCCTGGAGTGGTATGGGGGCCGGGGTGTGGTATGGCCTGGGGGGGGGGCGAGAGTGGCATGGGGGCCTGGGGCGGCCTGTATTGTCCTGGGGTGGCATGGAGTGGCATGGGCTGTTGAAGCCTGTGTGGGCTCTAGTGGCAGACGGGGCCTGGTGTGGCATGGGGGGTCTGGAGTGGCCTGGGGGGGCCTGGTGAGGTGTGAGGTCTGGAGTGGCCTTGGGGCCTGGGGTGGGCCTGGAGTGCCATGGGCTGTTGAGGCAGGGGGGGCTGGAGTGGGCCTAGGGGATCTGGTGTGGCATTGGGGGGGGGGGGGGAGCTGATGAGTTGTGGGGTGGCCTGGAGTGGCCTGGTGAAGCCTGGAGTGGCCTAGGGGGCTTGGGGAGACCCAGAGTGGCACGGGGGGGGGGGGGCCTGGTGAGGCCTAAGGGTGCCATCAGCGTTCCCATTCATGTTGAACAGGGTTGAGATTCGGAGCCCTAAAGCAGGAGAACGCAGATCTTCATGGAGCTTGCTTTGTGCACCTATGCTTGGGTCTTCTAGATTACATGAAGCAAAGAGTCGGTGGTGCTACGCGTGTGTCGAGAAGAACCTCATGTGGCGGGCCAAGTCAGCTGTCCCCAAAACAGTGGTGTAGAAATATGAGGTGGTGTCAAAAAGATTCTATAACAACCTTCCTGCCAGTGCCCTATCTCTCCGCCATGTGGTCATAACGGGAGGGCGTCATCTGCGCCAAGATCCCCAGGAGCCAAGTCTGGCAAGTAGAGTGGGTGTGGAAGTGAGATCGTGTTCTGAAGGTCGGTGCTCCCTGTGACTGTGTGAACCCTTGGCATGGGTTGGACCTACACGGGGTTTTGTCCGAACCCGTAGCGAGGCGTACGAGCAGGAGGAAAGATTTCACACATGCTGACGGTTCATTCCTGCCCTTTTTCTTTGCAGATATCATGGACTCGCCCACGTCCTCAAAGCCAGACCTCGGTGTGTGTCCCGCGTCTCCTCCCTCTCCTCAACACTCCTCGTCCAGCTGTGGTCCCCTGTCGCCCCCTCAGGCCAGGGTGAGCTTCAAAACACGCATACACACACACACACACACACACACACACACAAACACACCCATGGCAGACAAGGGGGAAATGAAACGCACTCCCCCTCCTGGGCTGTGTTCCAATATCTGGCTTGAGCACATACTACTTAATCTGTTCTCGATGCAGGCCCCCGAACACCTCAATCAGCTGTAGGGAAGTTTTCTAGGGCTCCTGAGGGAATTGAATCATCGGCGTGGATTTCCTCAGGAGAAACTCGCCCATGAGGCATTCGGCGTATGATGAAATTTCCTGCTGAAAGTCAGCAAGACAGACGATAAGCGATGAGGTTTGAGCTGAGCCAAGTTGGAATTGAAGAAAAGGGGGGGGCGGTTTAGTTTTGTTTGTTTCGCTAGTGGCGTGCTAGCAGCGTATATATAACTAATCATTAAACTAACCGACGTTGCAAACCTGCAGAGGAAAATCCGCCGCTCTCACGATGATTCGAATGATTTGGTGTTGATTCTTTTTTTGAATGGGTCGTGTCACCCTCTTGGTTCGACGCATTGCAGAGAAATGTGTCTCGAAACATCTGGATCGGGATGGTTCCGCACGTCCCGTTGTCGGATTTGGCGAGCGCCAGGTTCAGTTCCGGAAATTCTCGTGTGTATCGGCATGTGAATCAAGAATCATGTGCGTGAATCATGAATCATGTATCATGTGTATCATGTGTATCATGTGTAATCATGTGTGTATCGTGTGTATCATGTGTATCATGTGTATGTGTGAATCATGTGAATTGTGTATCATGTGTATCATGTGAATCATGTGAATCATGTGTATCATGTGTATCATGTGAATCATGTGTATCATGTGAATCATTGTGTAATCGTGTGTATCGTGTGAATCGTGTGTATCGTGTGTATCGTGTGTATCGTGTGTATCGTGTGTATCGTGTGTATCGTGTGTATCGTGTGTATCGTGTGTATCGTGTGTATCGTGTGTATCGTGTGTATCGTGTGTATCATGTGTATCATGTGTATCATGTGTATCATGTGTATCATGTGAATCATGTGTATCATGTGATTCATGTGAATCATGTGTATTATGTGAATCATGTGAATCATGTGAATCATGTGTATCATGTATCATGTGAATCATGTGAATCATGTGTATCATGTGAATCATCATGTGAATCATGTGAATCATGTGAATCATGTGAATCATGTGAATCATGTGAATCATGTGTATCATGTGTATCATGTGAATCATGTGAATCATGTGTATCATGTGAATCATTTGTAACGTTTGTATCGTGTGAATCGTGTGTATCGTGTGAATCGTGTGTATCGTGTGTATCGTGTGTATCGTGTGTATCGTGTGTATCGTGTGTATCATGTGTATCATGTAAATCATGTGTATTATGTGATTCATGTGAATCATGTGAATCATGTGTATTATGTGATTCATGTGAATCATGTGAATCATGTGTATCGTGTGAATCGTGTGTATCGTGTGAATCATGTGAATCATGTGAATCATGTGATGTGTATCATGTGTATCATGTGTATCATGTGAATCATGTGTATCATGTGAATCATGTGTATCATGTGTATCATGTGAATCATGTGAATTGTGTATCATGTGAATCATTTGTAACGTTTGTATCGTGTGAATCGTGTGTATCGTGTGAATCGTGTGTATCGTGTGAATCGTGTGTGTATCGTGTGTATCGTGTGTATCGTGTGTATCGTGTGTATGTGTATCGTGTGTATCGTGTGTATCGTGTGTATCGTGTGTATCGTGTGTATCGTGTGTATCGTGTGTATCGTGTGTATCGTGTGAATCGTGTGTATCGTGTGTATCATGTGTATCATGTGTATCATGTGTATCGTGTGAATCATGTGATTATGTGATTCATGTGAATCATGTGTATCATGTGTGAATCGTGTATCATGTGAATCATGTGAATCATGTGTATCATGTGTATGTGTATCATGTGAATCATGTATCATGTGTATCGTGTGATCATGTATCGTGTGAATCGTGTATCATGTGAATCATGTGATGTGTATCATGTGAATCATGTATCATGTATCATGTGAATCATGTGTATCACGTATTGTGTATCATGTGATGTGTATCGTGTGAATCGTGTGAATCGTGTGTATCATGTGTATCATGTGAATCATGTGTATCATGTGAATCATGTGAATCATGTGTATCATGTGTATCATGTGAATCATGTGAATCATGTATCATGTGAATCATGTGTGTATCATGTGAATCATGTGAATCAGTGTATGTAATCCATGTGTATTGTGTTCATGTGTATGATGTGTATCGTGTATAATGTGTGAATCGTGTGTATCGTGTGTATCGTGTGTATCGTGTGTATCATGTGTGTGTATCATGTGTATCATGTGTATCATGTATCATGTGAATTATGTGTATCATGTAAATCAAGTAAATCTGTGAATCATGTGTATCATGTGTATCATGTGATATCGTGTGTAATCGTGTGTGTGTATCGTGTGTATCGTGTGTATCGTGTGTATCGTGTGTATCGTGTGTATCGTGTGTATCGTGTGTATCGTGTGTATCGTGTGTATCGTGTGTATCGTGTGTATCATGTGTATCATGTGTATCATGTGTATCGTGTGAATCATGTGTATTATGTGTATTCATTCATGTGAATCATGTGAATCATGTGTCATGTGCATATGTGAATCATGTGAATCATGTGAATCATGTGTAATCATGTGAATCATGAATCATGTGAATCATGTGAATCATGTGATCATGTGTATCATGTGAATCATGTGTATTATGTGAATCATGTGAATCATGTGATCGTGTGTATCGTGTGTATGTGTATCGTGTGTATCATGTGTATCATGTGAATCATGTGAATTCATGTGTATTCATGTGAATCATGTGAATCATGTGTATTCATGTGAATCATGTGAATCATGTGTATCATGTGTATCATGTGAATCATGTGAATCATGTGTATCATGTGTATCATGTGAATCATGTGTATCGTGTGAATCGTGTGAATCGTGTGTATCATGTGAATCATGTGTATCATGTGTATCATGTGATGTGTATCATCGTGTGTATCGTGTGAATCGTGTGTATCATGTGTATCATGTGTATCGTGTGAATCATGTGTATTATGTGATTCATGTGAATCATGTGAATCATGTGTATGTGTATCATGTGAATCATGTGTAATCGTTTGTATCGTGTGAATCATGTGTATCATGTGAATCATGTGTATCATGTGAATCATGTGTATCATGTGTATCATGTGAATCATGTGTATCATGTGTATCATGTGAATCATGTGTATCATGTGATCATGTGAATCATGTGAATCATGTGAATCATGTGACGTGTATCATGTGAATCATGTGAATCATGTGTATCATGTGAATCATGTGAATCATGTGTATTATGTGTATCATGTGAATCATGTGAATCATGTGTATCATGTGTATCATGTGTATCATGTGAATCATGTGAATCATGTGTATCATGTGTATCGTGTGTATCGTGTGTATCATGTGTATCATGTGTATCGTGTGAATCATGTGTATTCATGTGATTCATGTGAATCATGTGTATTATGTGTATCATGTGAATCATGTGTATTATGTAATTCATGTGAATCATGTGTATTATGTGATTCATGTGAATCATGTGAATCATGTGTATTGTGTATCATGTGAATCATGTGAATCATGTGTATGTGAATCATGTATCATGTGAATCATGTGAATCATGTGAATCATGTGAATCATGTGTATCATGTGTATCATGTGAATCATGTGTATCATGTGTATCATGTGTATCGTGTGAATCATGTGTATTATGTGATTCATGTGAATCATGTGAATCATGTGAATCATGTGTAATCGTGTATCATGTGAATCATGTGAATCATGATCATGTATCATGTGAATCATGTATATCATGTGAATCATGTGTGAATCATGTGAATCATGGGTATCATGTGTATCATGTGAATCATGTGATCATGTGAATCATGTGAATCATGTGAATCATGTGAATCATGTGAATCATGTGAATCAATCATGTGAATCATGTGTAATCATGTGAATCATGTGAATCATGTGTGAAATCATGTGATCATCATGTATCATGTGAATCATGTGTATGTGAATCATGTGTATCATGTGTATCATGTATCATGTGTGTATCATGTGAATCATGTATCATGTGAATCATGTCATGTGATCTGTGTATCATGTGAATCATGTGTGAATGAATCATGTGAATCATGTGAATCTTGTGTATCGTGTGTATCATGTGTATCGTGTGTATCGTGTGTATCATGTGTATCATGTGTATCATGTGAATCATGTGTATCATGTGAATCATGTGAATCATGTGAATCATGTGAATCATGTATCATGTGAATCATGTGTATCATGAATCATGTATCATGTGAATCATGTGTATCATGTAATCATGTGAATCATGTATCATGTATCATGTGTATCATGTGTATCATGTGAATCATGTGTATCATGTGAATCATGTGTATCATGTGAATCATGTGAATCATGTGAATCATGTGTATCATGTGAATCATGTGTATCATGTGTATCATGTGAATCATGTGAATCATGTGTATCATGTGTATCATGTGAATCATGTGTATCATGTGAATCATGTGTATCATGTGTATCATGTGTATCATGTGTATCATGTGTATCATGTGATCGTGTGTATCGTGTGTATCATGTGTATCATGTGTGAATCGTGTGTATCGTGTGTATCATGTGAATCATGTATCATGTGTATCATGTGAATCATGTATCATGTGAATCATGTGTATTATGTGAATCATGTGAATCATGTGAATCATGTGTAACGTGTATCATGTGAATCATGTTAATCATGTGTATCATGTGAATCATGTGAATCATGTGTATCGTGTATCATGTGAATCATGTGTATCATGTGTATCATGTGTATCATGTGAATCATGTGAATCATGTGTATTGTGTATCATGTGAATCATGTGTGAATCATGTGTATCATGTGTATCATGTGAATCATGTGAATCATGTGTATCATGTGAATCATGTGAATCATGGGCATCATGTAAATCATGGTCGTGCAGGAGCCGGTGCAAGTCGAGGGAACGTTTCGTGCCTATAAAGACCGATACCAGGGGTTCGGCAGCCCGCGGATCCGGAGCTCCATGCGGCTCTCTGATGCGGCTCCCGGTGGCTTTTGAAAATGAGCGTTTCATTAAAATGTATTTTATTTGAGTTTGTTTGTTTTTTTAAACGTACTTCCAGATGAGAAGATTATGTGGATCCTGTAACACCTAAATAAATGTATTTGTCGCTCTTAATACGAGCGACAAGTGTGCAACACCCGCCACAGCGGCCAGCATCCACCCCCGACGTTACATGCAGGATTTCAGAGATGCGGCACGTTATCATTTGGTTTATACATAAGCGTAAAGGCAAAGAAAAATGTTATGTGCAGTGTCATTACATTTTAAATGCCAAAAGGGTTTTGTGGCTCCCAGTGGTTTCTTTACTGGGGGGAAACGGGTACAAATGGCTCTTTGAGCGGTAACGGTCCCATGCGATTGTCTGGAAAAGAACCGTGTCCCAGCATCATCGTATATAGTAGGGTATGTTTTAGGGGAGGCGGGATCTGCAGCCTTTACCAAGCCCTTCATACACACACACACACACCCACTATATCTATATATATATATATATCTATATATATATATATATATATATATATATATATATATACAAACAAACACGAACCAAACCCAGAAGCAACTTGTTTTCCACACACAGGATTCGGAGAGCATCAGTTACCTAGAAGGCGAGGCGTCTCCTCCTCCACGTCATGCAGGTTTCCAGTTCTTCCTCCCAATCGGGGGAGGGGGCAGCCTCCTCCCTCCCACCTCCATACTGGCTGCACAGCGGCGGGACAGGCGCGGTTCTCCAGAACCCGTGGAAGAACAGCTCGCCTGCCGTTGGCTGCGGGTGAGAAACCTCATTCATTTGCATGAATGAATAAATAAATAAACAAACAAACTAAATAAATAAACAAACAAGAGACAAATCTACACACACAAACACAAACATACTTATTAATACCAAGATTTATTTTTTTCCCACCCCATGGCTGACTCCTGGTGTCATTTCTAACCCACGTGTCTTGCCATCTCTCTTCCTTGCTGCATGGCTCTCTAGTGCCACCTGCTGTTCGAGTGCCTGCAGGACTTGGTGGATCACGTGACCGAGTCGCACGTGAAGCCGGAGAGGAGCACGGGCTACTGCTGCCACTGGGAGGGGTGCGCGCGCAAGGGCCGCGGCTTCAACGCCAGGTTTTTTCCACATTCGTTTGTTTGTTTGTTTGTTTGTTTGTTTACACGCAAAGAAAGCAGGTGCATAGAAAAGGGGTAGAGACAGAAAAGAACGTGTGAGACAGATATTTTCTTTATACATAATGATATTATTATTATTATTATTATTATTAAACACTCTGTGGCCAAAAGTATTGGGACACCACATCCACACAGTGCATTACATGCTTTTGATCCGGAACGTGACTTATCACTGGCTAACTGGCTAATAAATCATTTTGTTTATTAAACAGCCACAGCGTATAAGTTATTCATGAACGGCACACGTCGTCTTTTTGTGTTTGTTCCGGGAGGAGTTGTGAGACAATATCCCAAGACGACAGCGCGAGCGAGTCTTTTATCTAAAAGGCTGGCTTACATAACTATTTGTTTATTTATTTATTTATTTATTAATGAAGACCAGGACGGCAAAAACAAAAGAGAACGACAACAAAAAGAGAGTGTGCAGCATGTTCGGGCTTCCAGAGAATTCCAGCAGATTATATGCACAACATCATGCTTAAGGCTGATTTATACTTCTGCATCGATGCATCCCCTACGCCGCAACCTGACCCGCAGAGCAGGTTCATAAATGTAACTGCGAGTCATGTCCATGCAGAGCGCGAGGTCTGCGATTGGTTGGCTCAGCAGCAGAAGTATAAATGAACAAAAAACAAACGCGGCTACGTGGCGTAGGCTACATCGTTCACTCGACGCAGAAGTATAAACGCGGCTACGTGGCGTAGGCTACGGCGTTCACTCGACGCAGAAGTATAAACGCGGCTACGTGGCGTAGGCTACATCGTTCACTCGACGCAGAAGTATAAACGCGGCTACGTGGCGTAGGCTACATCGTTCACTCGACGCAGAAGTATAAACGCTACGACTGCGTTCGACTACGTGCGTAGGCTACATCGTTCACTCGACGCAGAAGTATAAACGCGGCTACGTGGCATAGGCTACATCGTTCACTCGACGCAGAAGAATAAAATATACGAACGCGTACGATAAACGGCTACGTGGCGTAGGCTACATCGTTCACTCGACGCAGAAGTATAAACGCGGCTAGACGTTTTGTTTGTTGTTTATGTTGCTATCTCGTGGGGTTAACGGTAACGTGTTAAGTGTTAGCGGCCGGAGCATCTCCTTTAAGAAGGTAGCGGACGGAGGTGAGTCATGTGAGCGACGCAAGAGCGAGTCACAGACAGATGTGGCGGAGAAAACCCGGTCACTTTCAGATATAATGTATGTTATGTATTCTTTCTGCACGGAAAAAAACGGGGGCGTGTACTCGCCAAACAGGTACGCATCAATGCTTTCATGAGAAATGCGTCAGCAACGTGCGAGTCAACCGAATGTGACACTGACTTTTCATGAACGCAAAATCATTTCGCAGCTTTCGTAGACTTAAAAAACTGGTCAGTCCCGGCTGTTGCCCAAACAAAGCGACACGAACGTCCTGCTTAAGTGGAGATAACACAATATAACGCAATCAAGTCCAGTAGGTTCTGTATCGCATCTTTCCCTAGACATAGACAGACAATGTCATTCCTAGACATTCCTAGACACATACTTACCTGGCAGGGAAGGTGGTTTGCCCAAAGCAAGGCTCAGCCATTGCACTCGGGCTGTGCTGACGAATTCCTCAAATGTGGGAATCTTGACTGCATCATTTCTGATAGTGGGGGACTGCATTTGCGCTCTCCCCTTTCTCATTGGGAGGGGGTGTGGCTCAGTGGTCTAAGGCGCTGGGCTGCTGATGGGAGGATCCGGGTTCGAGCCCCGGTATGGCCAAGCTGCCGCCCTTGGGTCCTTGAGCGAGACACTTAACCCTCTGTGCTCCAGGGGGCGCCGTATCATGACTCTGACCCTGCGCTCTGACCCCAAACTACCAACATCAATCTGTGATATGCGAAGAAAAGAATTTCACTGTGCTGTAATGTATATGTGACACATAAAGGATTATTATTATATTATTATTACATACATTCCATCTAAACCACGGCTAGACATGTCCTAGACGACAGTAACGTCTGTTATTTCCTCCGCACAGGTACAAGATGCTGATCCACATCCGCACACACACCAACGAGAAGCCCCACCAGTGTCCCATCTGCAGCAAGAGCTTTTCCCGGCTGGAGAACCTCAAAATACACACGCGCTCACACACCGGTGAGACGAAACGCACCCAGTTCTTGGAAATTCGTTTCATGCTTTCGCCTCATTGTTCTGCCTCAATGCCATCTTTAATCTGCTGCATCACGCGGTAACAAAGTCGGGAAACTGGAAAGTCAGGGAGAGCACGTTTAAATGACGACTAGGACTTGCACAGAGTGCTCCTCGCCTCATCTCCTGACCCGCCACTAGGGGTCGCTGAATATTTTAGGTAGTGTTTTTCATCGGTACATTTAAATACGATCAGTAATCCAATTCTTGTAAAAAAAGGAATTCATATGTGAAGAGAGAAGGAAAGTCGAGAATGGGGTTGTAGACGTAGCGCAAAGAGAAAAATAATCGCAAAATGGGTGGGAAACTAAATAAGGGCGGGCAGTTTACGTTTAGATTACAGCAGAGGACAAGGAGACTAACAATGAAAGCGCTTTATATATATATATATATATATATATATATATATATATATATATATATATATATATATATATTCATTCATACATTCATCTTCTACTGCTTTATCTGATCTGATCTTCCCTCGAGCCTTTGTCTATCTCAGACGTCTATGGGCATTAAGGCAGGATATACCCTGTATGGAATGCCAACCCATCGCAGGGCACACACACACACACACATTCATACACTAGGGACAATTTTTCAAGGTGCCAATCAACCTACCGTGCATGTTTTTGGACCCGGGGGGGAAACCCGGGCCACCATGCCCCCTATATATATATATATATGTGTATATAAAACGACTGGTCTTTTTGTGTTTTTCAGGAGAGAAGCCGTACGCGTGCCCGTACGAGGGTTGCGGAAAGCGCTACTCAAACTCCAGCGACCGCTTCAAGCACACTCGGACACACTACGAAGACAGACCCTATTGCTGCAAGATGGCCGGCTGCCCCAAGCGCTACACGGATCCCAGTTCGCTCCGCAAGCACATCAAGGCGCACGGCCATTCCGTGTCGACGGGCGCCGAGCCAATCGTCCCGACAGCCGATCCCCCGACCCCTCCGGCTTCCGCCAGGGCTCACCTGGTGTTGCCCGGGGCCGCCCTGGCTCTCCTGCACGCGTTCACGGGGCCACTCATGGCTCTGGGGGCGTCTCCTCTCGACCTGTCCATGTCTGCCGGCCACACAGGGGCGGACGCCCTATTCCGTCATGGCAACGTGGCCCCGTGCCTGGGCAAGACGCCTCTTTTCGACCCTTTGCTGCTTCCTTCGTTCGGGCTGGAGGCGAAACGGGTTTCCAAGGAGAAAAAGCGCGACGACGACGACAACGAGGAACGGGAGGTGGAAGACGGGTGCGGTGCCCTCTCCTGGGTGTTCGTCCCACCGGGTATGATGATGCTCAAGCAAGCCGTGGTCAGCTAGACCAGATGTTGCGTTGTCTCGCGTGATATGTAACAATGATGTAATCTAGATCCCCGCCACTGAATTTTGTTGTTTTTACGCATATTATTATTGTTTTTAATTATTTTTTAAAACCATGGAAAGTGCAGTATTTTGCCAAACGCCCTTTTCTGTAAGTATTCTCATTCTTTCCTGAAGAAAACCAAACATTTACACGGCGACGGATCTTCTGCACCTTTTCCGAGAAGAGCGAACACTTAACCCCATGGCGTCCCGTCAAATGTTGGGACGATTGCGCCGAACGCGGACTCAGGAGACGACAATCTCCAACGGATTTCAGTAACGGAGAATTTCTCCAACGAGTGCAGCGACGGAGGACGCTTTTCCACGCCTTCAAGCGCGTTTAACGAGAACTCGCAACCAGGAAACAGACAGACCCGGGAAGACGGTGTTTACTTTCCATCCCAGAGACCAACTCGAGCAAATAATCTTTTTATTTTATTTTCCTTTCCCCTGACGAAACACATCTGGTGTTGAGGAAACGTGTCGATATAATACGTCATTGCTGATTTGTTGATTTTATCATTCCTGGCCGCTGATAAGTTTTCTTTTTTTTTTTTATTATTATTATTATTTTTTATTTTTATACGTAGCGCTAAGTTCCGGCGGGAAACGTTCGACGAAGGCAGCGCGAGAGCTGTTCCGGAAACAGACGACGGTCCGCGATGACCGGCTCCTGACTAGTTTTGCACAAATCTCTGTCCTTACCTCCATCATCATCATCATCATCATCATCATCGTATAATTCACTAACCAGTCCAAGTGCCTTTCTTACACGCTTATTATCGCTGCGCCGCAACTCGGGAACGAATCGGCCGCAGAAACCGGCCTCCCATTTCCAGCTTCCGCTGTTACCCGCAGGCTTCGCCAAAACAATTGGGCTATGCAAATTGTTGAAAGAACGGCGTGGAAGGGCAGATACTCAGGAAATCGTACTGCAGTGGTGGACACAAAGATTATACACGAGTTACAAGTAGGACCATTGAAATGAAATGCTCACTTGAGTTTGTAGAACAAATGTTTGTTGGAGTCAAATATTGGTTGAAGGGAAAAGTCAGACGTGACGACGTGCTAAGGAATTACATTTACTCCCTTACAGTCCACCACTGGTCTACTCTAGGTAAACTGGGTATTGCGTAAATACGCCTACTGCCAATGCGGCAAGCGCGGACGCGTTTACTTACGCTCGAATTACTTATCCCCCGCGTCCGGTTCCGCAAAGGTAAAACCGCTACGCTAAGCCACACTAGCTAAACTAAACCATACGTACGCTCGAGAGCGAGTTCAGAGGTCACTTTGCTAACATGTATCATTTTTTTTTCCCATCATCGACATAATGTTCGACGTATAACGAGCATGCAGAATGTTTGCGAAAAAAGACGCGAGATGTCGACGATTGTGATTCCGACGATGACCGGCAGTGTCTAATAAAATACAAAAACAAACAAACAAAACAACGACAAAAAAAAAAACAACAACAGAGGCATACGATAAACATGAAATGTGTGGGTTATTTATTTTTATTTTTTTTTACATTATGCATCACACGTGGATTTCAGTGAGACGTTCCTATGAGGTCATTATGGATTTATGCACCTTTTCCTCCTGTTTAATTAAAGGAAGTAAAACGCAACAGTGGGGAAAAACATACAGTACAAAACACAAAAACACAACAAGGTAACGGTACACGTGGTCACGTGATGGGATTTTTTCAAAGACAGTCAGGGTGGGGGGGGGGGGGGGGGGGGGGCAGAGTGGCGAGCAGACGGATTGGAGAATGTGTGCGATATCAGTATAAGAGAGAGATTCC
The DNA here is from genome assembly GCA_030449085.1 of Kryptopterus vitreolus. NCBI lineage: Eukaryota > Metazoa > Chordata > Actinopteri > Siluriformes > Siluridae > Kryptopterus > Kryptopterus vitreolus. The sequence continues at coordinate 5,394,665 of JACRUU010000012.1, forward strand.
ACTGTTGACGTTCGCGGCGCCCCAGCTTGTCCTTGGGACACAAGATAGGAGCCAGTTGTTAGTCTGATCCTGGGTCCGGGAGACAGGACAGGTGGGGGGATGGGTGGGGGTAGGGAACGGGACAGACATAGCCGAAAAACAATTTCACAATCCTTTACCAATTTTCCGGATCAATAGTCAAATGTCCCCAGTCACTTAGGGCTCTTCATCAACCCCTAGGAGCATGTAGTATCCGTGACACTTCATCCAGCCGCACAGCCATGCCCCCGATGATACGGGCATGCGCCGGGACTCTCTCCTGATCTCATCCAATATATCCCGATCTTCCCCTTCCCCGGACCGGGCTGAGATGGTACCGATCAGCCCCTTCCATCCGAGCCACCTTCTGATGTACTTCCGTCAACCGGGATACTCACGTCACCTTTGAGCTCACGCTTTAGGTCCGCTATCGGCGGTAGGATCAATCTGCCTTCAGCGGTTTTAGAAGATTTCCGATAAACCAGGGCAATGCCCAGCCAATTCAGCATCAGTCCCAGTATCAAAGTCCAAAATATGCGTCCCACACGTACCCCGCAGGCTGTGTCCCCGAAGGGCACCATGGTTCTCCCGGACTTTCCTTTTTCCGTGAAAAAATAGTGTCCAATGCGCTAAGTGACCAGCTGATTAGTTCCATTTTTCAGTTTTTATCCCAGGAGCAGAAAAACAGGAGCTTAGAAAAGTACACACACAGGCAAGCAGAAAAAGAGATAGCGGGAGCAGTCAGAAAACACGTCTGCTCAGATCAAGGGCAGGAAGGAAAGATATATATATATATATATATATATATATATATATATATATATATATATATATACATATATATAGTACATTTTGTTCCTTATGGAAAAGAACATGCATTATGCATTACAGCGTCAAATTTCCCCATTCATTGTCTATGGGGCCGGAATGTCACGGATTTCCTGAAATTCCGAATGTGTGATGGATTCAGGAGGTATATGATCGTGATCCACTCCGGACCCCCTACGAGTGGATTTGCCATATGTGCATGTCGGACGCTCACAGGCCCGAACTGTGAGGCACGAAATTTCAACCCCATTCAATTTCTATGGGGAAAAATTTTGGCCCCGGGGTCGGAATTCCGCGGGGCGATTCCTTATAAAAGTAACAGCACGACTCACACCATCGGGACGCACGATACGAGGTATGATTCATGAGGGTCGGACAAAAACAATCAGCGTACATCATCGCAGGAGTCGGCGCACACGCCATTGTGGCTGTACACGCCACGATAACCCTGTAAAAATGCTCGGAATGAGCTACTTTATGCGGAGTGTGAAATGAATAGAGCGTGTGACATTCCGGGCGCCCGAAACACCCCTGAAAAAAAAACGTTTCTATTGGGTGGAACTTTTTTGTCACGATTGGATTTACGGCGTTAACAGATGCCCTTATCCAGAGTGACATACAAATAATGCTTTAGGTCTCCATCTGAGAATAAATTCGTTCAGGTGTGTTTAGGGACAAAATAAGCGTAGACACAATGATTTAATTAGTGATATATTCGGGTTCGGTTAAACTTTGCGGGCGATACGCTGCAAGACCCCGAGCGCTATTTATTACAACGTGTACTTTGCTGCTTAATCCTGGTTGGCTGGTAGCACACGGTTCTAAAATGAGTCAAATCGCTAAAAAAATCGGCTTCCACCTGGTTCCGTAGAAAGCGATCGCTTCCACACATATTTATTTATTTATTTATTTATTTCATAATCATTCATTCATTCATTTTCTAGCGCTTTATCCGATCTTCCCTCGGGTCACGGGGAGTCTGTGCCTATCTCAAGCGTCTATGGGCATTAAGGCAGGATACACCCTGGATGGAATGCCAACCCATCACACACACACACACACACACACACATTCATACACTAGGGACAATTTTCCAAGGTGCCAATCAACCTCCCGTGCATGTTTTTGGACCGGGGAGGAAACCGGAGAACCTGGAGAAAAACCCCCTGAGGCACGGGGAGAACATGCACAAACTCCACACACACATGGCCGAGACGGGAATCGAACCCGGACCCAGGCGGTGTGACGCGAACGTGCTAACCACTAAACCACCGGGTCCCCTTATTTCATACTATTTCTTCGCATATCCCAGCTTGTTTTTGGGGTCAGTCATGGTAGGGTCGGTCATTGCTAGACCCTGATGACAGTCCGTTGTCCGATCCCCTTATCAGAACCATGGTCATGGTACGGCGCCCCCAGCGGTGCACCACAGCCCTTCCGATCAGTAGCCCGGCACTTTAAACGGCTGAGCTACACCCTCCTAGGATTGCGTTCCGGAGTATCCATTGTCCCCGTGAAGGTCAGAGGAACAACAGGATTCCGAAGGACAAAGGAAGCACGGCCCAACCAACATAAATGAACCCGGGGTCGTCTTTGGTCTTTTTATGATTCAAACTGTTCACACACACACACACACACACACACACAGCAAAGATGACAGATTATGTGTGTATGATGTACTTCAAATCTCAGAATTGAAAGAGTGCGCTGCGGTTGCTGCCTCGTGTTCCGACCCTTTTTCTAAAAGACGGGGGTGGGGAGGGAGCTGTGGAGTCACACCTGCTTTCCATGAGTTGCCTCTCTCCTAGGACTCATCACGGGAGCTTATTCCGTTTCTCTCCCTGGTCACATCTCTGGTCCGTGCAGAAACACAGACGCTTCAGGTGAGCTTTAATTCTTTCTGCTCCTTCTCGCTTTTAAGGTTTTCGATTGGGTTCGTGTATATATATATATATATATATATATATATATATATTGTGATTCAGGACAGGATGTTGGGCTTGCAATTATCCCATTTACATTTATGTATAAAGTGTATTTTTCTTTTTACTTAATTTTCCCCCCCTGAGGAAGAGTCTTACGTGGTCCCATTGTGGAGATACGAGGAGAACACGTGGTAAAATGCGCTTTGTACATCACGTAATAACTCTCAATCATACTGGGTGCCCCGTGTCTTGTGTGCATTAGCGTTCTTTTTTTCGCGAACGAATAAAATACAGCTGTTTTACAAGCGTCCAAAAAAACGGTTTCTTTATGTTGAGATAGTGAGCGGTAACGATATCTAATCTTGATCGCATATCAAGTGAATCACAAAGAAGCAGAGCCAAAGCCCTTTAGATTTGCCCTAAAGATGCCCAAAATTCAATATGGTTACTGTTTTTGATCACAGGGTGGCAGAGGTGTCACGTAGCAAAGTGTTTACGTTACTTCAGTAGAAATTTCAGGTATTACCGGTGTATTTCTTTTTTTTTTTACTTTCTACTCCTTACAATTCTGCCGACTTTCTTCTGTCCTTTTCCCCCTTTTTTTTTACTTTACTTTTATTCTTTATGCACTTTTGAAACGTACACTTTGACCTGAGCAAAAAGCTTGCGTCGATACTTCTACGCTTCTTTTAAACCCTGGTATGTGCACATCTACCTGAGAAATGAATGTCAACCCTCGACGGTGGAACATTGTCATGCACTGTCTACAGTTTCTCCGTAATGCATAAGCCGATTGGCGAGATATACGCGTCAAGTTTTTAAACCCAGCCTGTTTTTGTGCATTCCATGCTTTTGTTTGTTTTTTTTTTTGTTTTTTTTGGACTAGACTGTTGTAGGCGCAACAGTGCAGCGAAAACAAAACAAAAGAAAACCTTTGCATGGATACGCATCAGGCCAAAGCCAAGAAGGCAGAACAATCGAACTGTGCCATTTGAAATTGGTGGCGTACGGATCAATTAATGTATTTCCAAATTGGTCCAAATATGGTCACGATGGAGAGACACTTTTTAAATGGGATGATTTCGGGCAGCCTCTGGCAACCTGATGTTTAACCCTGTAAATACTACAGTAGTTTAACCCAAACAAAGGTATTTCGAACATGTCTCCGCACTATACGGCGGTTCGACTGGTGATTTTCATTCCCCTCCACAGATAACTGCCAACATACTAACCGTCTGGCCAATACATTAGGTGCACAATGATGCCCTATAGATGCAATGTCCTGGAGCTAACACCTGGATCCTGTGACTGTAGCTCTGCTGAAGAGAGCAAGCCGATGGATGAAAAAAACAAAACAAAACAAGATTCCTGCCCGAAAGACTAAAACAAACAAACAAACAAACAGACTGGGTGTAGTAATCTGTTTTGATAACAAAGACGAGGTGTTGTGCCGGTAGGACAATTTCACCACTGATGAGTGTTCGTGCGGCTCAGGTTTGTGTTTTGGCAGCAAAAAGGGGGACCGACACGATCTCCGGCCGGTGGAAATAATGATCGGTGTGCATCGTCGATGGAGCATCGAGTGTTACACATGTTACACACCACAATAAAGTTATTCTTGGCACTCGAAACAATCAGGGCTGTTTGACTGCTTGTTACCCAAAGGAGGGGTGGAGCTCAGTTGTCTAAGGCACTGGGCTACTGATTGAAAGATCCGGGTATCGCCAAGCTGCCGCCCTTGGGTCCTTGAGCAAGGCCCTTAACCCTCTGTGCTCTGTATCATGGCTGCCCCTGCGCTTCAACCCCCAGCTACCAAACAAACTGGGATATACGAAGAAAGTATTTCACTGTGCTGTAATGTATATGCGACAAATAAAAGGCTATTGTATTCTATTCTATTCTTCAGTACTAAGACAGAGAGGACGTATGGCTGTTAGTTAATAGTTCATTGTTCGTTCAAAAAAACAAAAAAACAAACAACAAAAAGGTATTCACATAAAAGGTTCAAACAATAATCCGTAGGGTAGTGTGTCTTGTGTCTGGGGAACTGTTTACGCGTCATTGCTTTTTATAGCAGCCGTAGCGCAAGTGATAACAAGAATAGTGAGTGAACGTTGCGGTTTATTAGCCAGGACTGGTTTTATGACTATTGTCCTTTGCATCAATATATTTACTTAAGTCTCGTCTAGCTATATACATATACATACATAACCACTAAGCCACAGTGTCCCTATATATATATATATATATATATATATATATAGATATATATATATATATATATATATATATATATATATATATATATATATATATATATATATATATATATTCCCACAGAATCTAAATCCAAACATATAATGTCCTGGAAAGTTCTTTGGTAATCTGAGGTGTTAGCAAGTGGGGGAAATCTTTTTTACATTTTATTGCTAGATAGACATTATTGTTTCTTCCAATTACAATGAAGGGGTGATCTGGATAATTACTGGCTCTATTTAAATGCTTTGACCCAGTGAGTCTGATTCACAAGGGGAAGATGCGGGAGTTAGGATCTGCCTCGGAGGCTTTTGTCTGGAACACAAAAGACGTTATGTATCGCTTACTAGAGACAAAAACCATGCCCTGAGACGAAGGCCGACCCTGTTCGGTATCCATAACTACTCAGAAGTCGACACATTTTGCAAACCGGTTTAACCGCAGCGTCCACAACTATTGAAGCTAGTGTTCAGAAAGACAGCGTTTGGTTTGCTGGAAGCTTTGCAGCTATAGGCGAGCTATACAACGAACTCGAGCAGGAAATAACAAGCCAAAATGGATTTATTGAACAATTCAAGATGAGAGATGAGAAGACTTTTGTGATCCACAGGGGAAAAAGGGTGAGTGGAAATGTGGGGAGTATCTGGAGAGGACAAACATGAGGGCAAGTAAAGAACGCTTTGGATCATTCTGAGTAAACATGGTCACTTGGTTGTGCTGAGAAAGTGGTAAAGGGATCGCAAAGTACGCAACCTGAGCTGTGTTCGAGGGCCCAACCAACCGATGTTCGATATGAATTTTCTCCGAATAAGGATATTCTCTTCCAATAAAAGATTGTAGTACAATTGTGAGTCCGGTGGCTTAGTGGTTAGCACGTTCGCCTCAAACCGCCAGGGTCCGGGTTCGATTCCCGTCTCGGCCATGTGTGTGTGGAGTTTGTGCATGTTCTCCCCATGTCTCAGGGGGTTTTTCTCCGGGTTCTCCGGTTTCCTCCCCCGGTCCAAAAACAGTAGGTTGATTGGCACCTTGGAAAATTGTCCCTAGTGTGTGAATGTGTGAGTGTGTGTGTGTGTGTGTCCTGCGATGGGTTGGCATTCCATCCAGGGTGTATCCTGCCTTAATGCCCATAGACGCCTGAGATAGACACAGACTCCCCGTGACCCGAGGGAAGATCGGATAAAGCGGTTAGAAGTTTTATTTTTTGGGGTTAGGGTTTTTAGTAGATTTAGCATCCGGTAGAATGAATAAAGAACCAAGATATGCTTTTCCTTCATTGTATATGGTCTTCAAATATGAACTGCAAAGTCATTTGTGTTCTGAAGTGAAAATTATGACATTTGCAACGGAAAAAAATAAATCATTAAATAATTCGTTGCATTTTAACGAACCCCCACGTTAAAAAACCCCACCTATTTTCACCTCACCAAAACTAGCCGTCTCTGCAAAAAGTCTGGACACCCCTTCTGTAGACCGATCATGAGTCTCAATGTCTCCGAGTCTTCATAGCTGTGGGGATGAGTTCTATAATCCTAACTCCTGTTTTTCCCCCTCTCTCTCTCTCTCTCTCTCTCTCTTTCTTTCTTTTTTGTCAGATGATGACCACCTTAATCCGCGGCAGGTTCAACAACTGCTTCTACTTCTTGCTCTTCGTCACCTTCATTGGCCTCGTGTCCGTCAACTTCTCAAATATCTCGTTTCAACCTTCCGTCTTGTGGCTCAATGATATTTCCCAACACCTGCGCTTCATTTACATGCAAAAAATCAGGCATCAAATGCGGACAGCGGATAACCCAACGGACATGCTTGGCGACAACCACGGGGCACAGACAAACATGTCGGAGACCAAGCACATTCAACTATACCACGAAGCGTATCCGCGCAACTACCAGTTTGTCATCGACGAGCCGGATATATGTGAGCGGCGCAACCCCTTCTTGGTCCTCATGGTCCCGGTGGCTCCTCAACAACTGAAGGCTCGCAACGCCATAAGGAGCACGTGGGGGAACGAGAGCGTCGTGCAAGGGAAGAACGTCCTCGTGTTGTTCGTGGTGGGACTGCACAGATCAGGGAACGATGCCAAAAATCGCGAACACTTGATGAAGGAAAGCCGTCAGTACGGCGACCTGATCCAGAGCAACTTCCAGGACACGTACAGGAACCTGACAATTAAGACCATGGTGATCCTGGACTGGCTGGCCACGCACTGTCGTGGAGCCTCCTACGGCATGAAGATCGACTCGGACATATTCTTGAACCTGGAGAACCTCATGAGCTTGTTGCTCATGAAAAACACCCCCAAGACAAACTACATGACCGGGAAGATTACGCGGCGCCGGCCCGTCGTTCGGAACAGTGCCTCCAAGTGGTATGTCCCGAGGGAGCGTTACGCAGGGAACAGCTACCCTGTGTACTTGATTGGGATGGGTTATGTGTTCTCCAACGATCTTCCCGAGAAGATCATCCAGGTCTCGAAAGACATAGCTCCGTTTTACATCGAGGACGCCTACATAGGAGTGTGCATGAAGAAACTGGGACTCGCCCCTAAGGCCCCTCCGGACCCGTCCAAGTTCAGGACGTATTTCCGTGGATCGTACGACCGCAAAGAGTTCCAGAGGATCATCATGATCATCCTCAGCTCCCCGAACCAGCTCGTGAAGTTCTGGAAGGACATAAAGAGCTGATGGCTTGGTGACGTGGTTTTGTTCGAGGGTTATAAAAAAACAGCCAGGACCTTCCACACCAAAGACAAACCCGACCATGTACGCAAACTTTTCCGCCAGAAGAACGTCGGCTGGGAAGTCCAGGGAGGAGCCGTTACGGAAGAAGGTTCGAGTGTTCAAAAAAAGCTGTGTAGGACTTCTTGTGAATAAGAATTTTCTTGCCATTCTGTTATTTTTTTTTTATTATTATTTTTTTTGGAGTATAAGACTGTTTACGTTAATGACCCACGCTCGTCCTCATAAACCGTTTTGTCTATTTATCAATAATAATAATATATAGTAATAATTTAATAATCATCTTTTTCATACATATGAAAAATCTGTCAGTCATGTGCAAAACAAATGAAAAAACAAAATAAAAAATTAAATAAAAAATGATCTTTGCATTTAATTGCACTTTATTGAAGCATCAAATATTTCAAATAATAAACGTAGTAAACATGATTGTAATTTTATATATACATATATATATATATATATATGTGTGTGTGTGTGTGTGTGTGTGTTTCATTGTATTAAATAACAATAAGAAACTGAAGTGTGTGTTGCATTTAAGCTTAAAAAAAGCTTGTAAAAATAAGCTTGTAAAATATGATCCTGTAAAAGATAAGGTGCCAAAAACAACAATTGATGAGGTGGGAATGGAGTCACAGCATGACATGATTTCCATATTCAAATAAGAGGTACGTTTTTTTTTTTCCTCCTGACATTGTTTTTAAAATAAAAACTCTTTTTCCTAATAGTCCATCTTTTTAACCAATAATATGGAATTATGTCACGTGCCAAATTAAAAAAATTTAAAGAAATTAAGTATGTCGTGGTCGTCCTATTCTACATGCAGTCCCTATTTGTCCCTATAGTCTCTATAGGGAGGTGGTGGCTTAGTGGTTAAGGTGTTGGCCTCTGGACCAGAAGATCGCGGGTTCAAACCCCACCCCACCACCACCAAGCTACCACTAGTGGGCCCTTGAGCAAGGCCCTTAACCCTCAATTGCTCAGTTGTAAGTCGCTCTGGATAAGGCTTCACTAGATTTGTGCAGGAGCAGGAGATCTTCTACTCCATATTTGGGTCTCCTAGTTCAAGTGAAAGGACTTTAATGGTGTCGCTTCGAAAAACGTTTGACACAATATTGCTTTTAAACCTTTACCCTTTACCCATATTGTGTGTGTGTGTGTGTGTGTGTGTGTGTGTGTGTGTGTAGGGCTAGCATTAATAGCACGTTAAAGCAAATGCATTTTATTACCGCGCTATTAGTGCAGCACACATGTCTGTGTGACCGTTTTCATGGAAAATCGAATTAAATAAATACATTTATAGAAAAGGCGCAAAATTAAAACGCACACATCCGGCGATCAAAAGCGTCCGTGTGGAAACAGATTTACATATATATATATATATATATATATATATATATATATATATATATATATATATATATATATATATATATAATTCTCACACAGGGAGATTGCTTGGATTTTTTATTATAAATATATAATTATTTATGAATAGTGCCCCCTCCTCAGTGGAAACCTGAGCCTAAAAATACAGTGTTTTTTTTTTTGGTCTGTATTTTATTTGTTTATTTATTTTTACCTGTAGATTGACAGGATTGAAATCATATTGAAACAAGGCGGACAATGTCTCATGCGTCGTTTTGGCGCCATCGTGTGGCGGATCAGATCCCTGCTACTCGCGTTAAACGACGATCTTTCGTATTTTGTTTGCGTTCGGAGTCCAAGGCAACGCAATTGTACACTTTGGAACATGTCTTTCCCATGGGTTGGAGTGGAAGATCTCCTACTATAGAGCTCTGAACCTCAAGGCTTAATGAACATGAATACGGACTCTATAAGTGCCCCCCAGGACTCCCCACGTCCATTCCATAAAATTGTGACTAAATGAAATCTCCACAAACACACTCCCAAATCGAGTGCAACATCTGAGATGACTCAGCAACACCGTCTACATGTTTTTACCTAAATACATATTATTTAGTCTGTATAGATTATTATTATTTTAATTTACAATGATGTCAAATTCTTCTCAAATGACGCATTTGCACGTAAGAAAATGCTTGAAACTACTATTATATTTAATAAATAAGAGCTCATTTACATGTTCAAAGGATATGCAACCTTTTTTTTTTATTAAAGATCCTGAAGAAAGAAAAAAAAAGTACCAAAACGGTAATAGCAAATCATGACCACAAGGTGGAAACAAAGCAGCAGAATTGAGCAGATGAGAAACTGGATTCAAGGATTTAGATCAGCAAAGCAAACCGATGTTTTTGAGTTTTTTGAGAATGAGTTTTTTTTTCTTCATTCGAGGATCAAATATTTGAATGTTACAAATCCCAAAACATCTAAAAATCGTCCGCAAATTTTGGCTCGTATTCCTGAAGAATGCGAAAACATTCTTGTACACGGAACAGAACATAATCAGCTCAGTGTTTTGTTTGTCTAGAAAATAAACAAATGACTTGCAAGTATCAGGTTCATTCAAAATTGTGAGTGATAGAAAAGATTCATTTAAAATTAACAAGTGACTCTGAGGCAGCTCTTGAATTATATAAAAGATTAATGAACAACTTACTCTGAGGCAGCTCTGGAGTCATGTAAAAGATTCATTTAAAATGAACAACTTACTCTGAGGCAGCTCTGGAGTCATGTAAATGATTCATTTAAAATGAACAAATGACTCTGAGGCAGCTCTTGAGTCATGTAAATGATTCATTTAAAATGAACAAACGACTCTGAGGCAGCTGTTGAGTGATATAAAAGATTCATTTAAAACTAATTAATAGCTCTCAGGCAGCTCTTGAGTCATATAAAAGATCCATTTAAAATGAACAAATGACTTTGAGGCAGCTCACAAGTCACAAAGGATTCAAAACTACTAACTGATCCTGAGAGAGTCATAAAAGATCCCTCTCTAGAGTTATATAACATATATAACAGAGCAAGTCAAAAGAAACGAATGACTCTGAGGCAGCTCTCAATTCATAAAATGGATTTATGTGAAATGAACGAATAAACCTGATCCAGTCGTTTATATGTTTAAAGGATGTTGCAACCTTTTTTTCTTTAAGATCCCGCAGAGAAAATAAAACGGTACTGAAATGGTACTAGCGAATCATGACCACAAGGTGGAAGCAAAGAAGCTGCTCAAATTCCTCATTTGATATCAGTTTTGACGTCATCAATAACAATAGGATGTACGAATTTACAATATGCTTTCCAAGAGTACAAATCAACCAAACAATGTGTAAACAAATCCCAAACGCAAAAGGGAATAATAATTAATTGAGCTTCTTAAGTTATTATTTAAATGAACACGACATTTTCCGAGATGACCTTTGAGCAACAATGCAAATTCATTTAAAACAAAACATTCTCTGAGAGCCCTCTGTATTATAGGATCCGCCGTATCCTTTGCAGGCCCAACATTTACTAGACACAGAGACAAAAAAAACCCCACAGAGACGTGTGAGCGTCTGGTTTTTCGAACACATGCTTGTTTCCAGACCCCACATACAGGGATCAGTGCGCTGCCAGAATGTCAACAATAACACATTTTACATCAGATATCTGTAGTCACGGTCAGGCTGCCAGCAGGGGCCCCGAGATCAGTATGTGTGTGGTGGGGAACGAGTGATGGCGTGATTCGTCCTGTCCACACATGCAGTGATTTCATCTCTTTGTTCAGCTCAGACAACATCAGATGCTCATCGCCTGCGTCCCAGTGACTGAAAAATCCTGCGCCGTCAAAACCATCTAGCGTCAAACGAAAGCACTTTTATCATATTACCATGCTAAAAGTAATACACATTCCCTAAATGAAGCTCATTTTCAGCCTCCCCCCCCCTTCATTCCATTGATACATACTGTATAGCCAGACCGCTTACTAAAGCTCATTTGCTACATAAAGCTAAAGCTAACTATGTTTTTTTTTTTTTTTGCTACAGTTCATTCGCGACATAAAGCTAAAGCTAACTGTGGTTTTTTTTGCTAAAGCTCATTCGCGACATAAAGCTAAAGCTAACTGCTGTATTTTATTACTAAAGCTCATTCATGCTACATAAAGCTAAAGCTAACTGTGGTATTTTTTGTAAAGGCATTTTAAAGTATTAGCTTTGTTCTATCTAAGCTCATTTGCTCATAAAGCTAAAGCTAACTGTGGCTATTTTTAAAGCTAAAGCTAACTGTGGTATTCATGCTAGCTCATTCGCTAGCTAAAGCTAAAGCTAACTGCTGTATTTTATTACTAAAGCTCATTCGCGACATAAAGCTAAAGCTAACTGTGGTATTTTTGCTAAAGCTCATTTGCTACATTAAGCTAACTGTGGTATTTTTCTCTAAAGCTCATTTGCTACATAAAGCTAAAGCTAACTGTGGTATTTTTGCTAAAGCTCAGTCGCTACATAAAGCTAAATGCTGTGTTTTCTTCTAAAGCTCATTAGCTACATAAAGCTAAAGCTAACTGTGGTATTTGTCTTTACTAAAGCTCATTCGCTACATAAAGCTAAAGCTAACTATGTTTTTTTTTTGCTAAAGTTCATTCGCTACATAAAGCTAAAGCTAACTGTGGCATTTTTTGCTAAAGCTCAGTTGCTACATAAAGCTAAATGCTGTGTTTTCTTCTAAAGCTCATTTGCTACATAAAGCTAAAGCTAACTGTGGTATTTTTGCTAAAGCTCATTCGCTACATAAAGCTAAAGCTAACTGCTGCTTTTTCTTACTAAAGCTTAGTCGCTACATAAAGCTAAAGCTAACTGCTGTATCTTCTTACTAAAGCTCATTCGCGACATACAGCTAAAGATAACTATGTTGTTTTTTGCTAAAGTTCATTCGCTACATAAAGCTAAAGATTGCTAACTATGTTGTTTTTTGCTAAAGTTCATTCGCTACATAAAGCTAAAGCTAACTATGTTGTTTTTTGCTAAAGTTCATTCGCTACATAAAGCTAAAGCTAACTGTGGTATTTTTTTTGCTAAAGCTCAGTCTAAAGCTCATTGCTACATAAAGCTAAAGCTAACTGTGCATTTTTTGTAGCTTTCTTAAAGCTAAATGCTGTGTTTTAAAGCTCATTTGCTACATAAAGCTAAAGCTAACTGTGGTATTTTTGCTAAATCTCATTTGCTACATAAAGCTAAAGCTAACTGCTGTATTTTCTTACTAAAGCTCATTTGCTACATAAAGCTAAAGCTAACTATGTTTTTTTTTTTGCTAAAGTTCATTCGCTACATAAAGCTAAAGCTAACTATGTGGTTATTTTTTGCTAAGTTCATTCGCTCATAAAGCTAAAGCTAGCTAGTTTTCTATTTAAAGCATAAAGCTATAAAGCTAACTGCTGCTTTTTCTTACTAAAGCTCAGTCGCTACATAAAGCTAACTGCTGTATCTTCTTACTAAAGCTCATTTGCTACATAAAGCTAAAGCTAACTGCTGTATCTTCTTACTAAAGCTCATTCGCAACATACAGCTAAAGCTAACTATGTTGTTTTTTGCTAAAGTTCATTCGCTACATAAAGCTAAAGATAACTATGTTGTTTTTTGCTAAAGTTCATTCGCTACATAAAGCTAAAGCTAACTGTGGTATTTTTTTTGCTAAAGCTCAGTCGCTACATAAAGCTAAAGCTGCTAACTGTATTTTTGTTTTCTTCTAAAGCTCATTTGCTACATAAAGCTAAAGCTAACTGTGGTATTTTTGCTAAATCTCATTTGCTACATAAAGCTAAAGCTAACTGCTGTATTTTCTTACTAAAACTCATTAGCTACATAAAGCTAAAGCTAACTGTGGTATTTTCTTACTAAAGCTCATTTGCTACATAAAGCTAAAGCTAACTATGTTTTTTTTTTTTGCTAAAGTTCATTCGCTACATAAAGCTAAAGCTAACTAATGTGTGCATTTTTTGCTAAAGCTCAGTTGCTACATAAAGCTAAATGCTGTGTTTTCTTACTAAAGCTCATTTGCTTAAAGCTAAAGCTACTGTGGTATTTTTGCTAAAGCTAAAGCTAAAGCTAACTAGCTGTTGCTAAGTATTTCTTACTAAAGCTCATTTGCTACATAAAGCTAAAGCTAACTGTGTTGTATTTTTGCTAAAGCTCATTCGCTACATAAATAAAGCTAAAGCTAACTGCTGCTTTTTCTTACTAAAGCTTCAGTCGCTACATAAAGCTAACTGCTGTATCTTCTAAAGCTAAACTAACTGTGGTATTTTTGCTAAAGCTCATTTGCTACATAAAGCTAAAGCTAACTGCTGTATCTTCTTACTAAAGCTCATTCGCGACATACAGCTAAAGATAACTATGTTGTTTTTTGCTAAAGTTCATTCGCTACTAAAGCTAAATGCTGTGTTTTCTTCTAAAGCTCATTAGCTACATAAAGCTAAAGCTAACTGTGGTATTTTTTTTTTGCTAAAGCTCAGTTCGCTACATAAAGCTAAATGCTGTGTAACTTTCTTCTAAAGCTCATTTGCTACATAAAGCTAAAGCTAACTGTGGTATTTTTGCTAAATCTCATTTGCTACATAAAGCTAAAGCTAACTGCTGTATTTTCTTACTAAAGCTCATTTGCTACATAAAGCTAAAGTTAACTATGGTTTTTTTTGCTAAAGTTCATTCGCTACATAAAGCTAAAGCTAACTGTGGTATTTTTTGCTAAAGCTCATTCGCTACATAAAGCTAAAGCTAACTGCTGCTTTTTCTTACTAAAGCTCAGTCGCTACATAAAGCTAACTGCTGTATCTTCTTACTAAAGCTCATTTGCTACATAAAGCTAAAGCTAACTGCTGTATCTTCTTACTAAAGCTAATTCGCAACATACAGCTAAAGCTAACTATGTTGTTTTTTGCTAAAGTTCATTCGCTACATAAAGCTAAAGCTAACTGTGGTATTTTTTTTGCTAAAGCTCAGTCGCTACATAAAGCTAAATGCTGTGTTTTCTTCTAAAGCTCATTTGCTACATAAAGCTAAAGCTAACTGTGGTATTTTTGCTAAAGCTCATTTGCTACTTTTTGCTAAATCTCATTTGCTACATAAAGCTAAAGCTAACTGCTGTATTTTCTTACTAAAGCTCATTTGCTACATAAAGCTAAAGCTAACTATGTTTTTTATGTTTTTTTTTTTGCTAAAGTTCATTCGCTACATAAAGCATAAAGCTAAAGCTAACTGTGGTATTTTTTTTTTGCTAAAGCTCAGTCGCTACATAAAGCTAACTGCTGTGCTTTCTTACTAAGTTTCTCAGTCGCTGCATAAAGCTAAAGATAAGTGCGGTATTCTCTGCAGTTAATTCAGCTTTACAGAATCGCCGAGTGTGAGAACAATAATCACTTCTGCTCACATGTACGAGTGGTTGATGAGAAAGCTCGGGGGCATCTGTAGCAACGGAAAAACTCCTTTAGACTGTACAAGGAAGAAACCTCGAAAGAAACCGAACTCAAAACTGGAAAAAAAAAACAACCTCATTTGTTTGACACCAAGACTGCGATTATATTTCATTAAATTGTTATAAACTATCATGAGCACCAGAGTGTGTGATTTTGGCGTCTTTTACTATAAATAATGTTACGATATGTCCAGAGGTGTCAAGTAACGAAATACAAATACTTCACTACCTTACTTACATCGACATTTTTGGACATCTGTAATAAAACGGTACCAAATAATTACTGCAGTAATTACTTTTTTTTTTTTACTTTTCCCACGCAATTATTTGTCTTTTCTATGCGAATTGGAAATACGCCTAATGGAAACGCGTCGGATTGGCAATAACACACATGTATCGCAAAAAAAGTTTTTACGCTCGCATGAGGTGTTTTTTTTTTTTTTAGATGATGCGAAAAGGAATAATTCGCAAAACTGTAATGGAAACGTTTTTATTTATTTTTTTGCATTTCCAGGTCACATGATATACGTGAACAGGCTGCGATATAAGTAAGCCTGCCTATATCTGTCGCCGTTGTTTTTAATGGTTAAATCAGGTCGCCGTTGTCATTTAATTGTCATTTCGTAACAGTTTTTTTAAATCGACATTTATAAAATATGGCAAAAGTTTTACGCAAATTTGTAAAATGGTACCAAATAATTACGTAACTACTTTTTGTACTTCGAAACGTAATGTCTGTTCGGGTCGTAACGCAAAGATTACTTCTTACAATGATTTCTTCGTTCTCTTGCACTACTTTGGCCAATTGATTTTTCTACAGTAGCTAACATTCTATCTCACAATTATAGCTGATTAATTTGTATTGCTACTTTTAGCTAGCATTACCTATTCATTACATTATACGTTAGCTTTTTCTCTCGGCACTATTATAGGCAATTTATTTTTTCCCTATATCTAGCTAGCAGCCTATCTCACTAATTTATCCAACTTATTTTTCTTATACACCGAGCTAGCCTTCTATCTCACTTCTTTAGCTAATTTAATTTATTTCTTCGTGTAGCCAGCACTTCCTTTCTTTCTTTATTTTTTTTTAGCTAATTCTTTCTACGCACAGATGGATTTTTGTGTTTTTACAATTACTTACTAACTTTCGCACATACAGGAACACACAGAAACAGACCGGATTGTTTTCCTTCGCTCGTACACATTACTGCTTACACCCTACACATCCTGCACCATACGCGCGTGCTGGTAGTCAAACACGTCACGCCTTTAGTTTGCCATGGCCTCGCATTTGGAAAAGGATTAAACGTAATGGTGTTTGTGTAGTAAATATTCGCGCTAAGCTAGTTTTACACAAAGTCAGCAGAAAGGCAAGTCCAAAGAAGAACAGGCAATGGACACCCGACTTGGATAACATCCTGCTTGACCTTTTTCTTGGCGTTCCTAAGTTTACCTAGGAAAACATAGTGCGTTTATATAGCTTATAAATAAGGTGGGGAACAACGTTTTTAGCCAGGGGGAACAGGATTTACCCTGATGGGTGTAAACATGCAAAAATCATCCCCGTATGTGCGTCATTGCTACTACAAATTGAACGAAGCTCTTACGTTTTATATACCAGGTTTTTTGACATGTCCTATGTACTGTCTATGTTTCTTCTTATTTACTGTAATGACGCCACGTAACTGTAGGTCACTGTATTACGCAGCATTAAACGGTACATATAGATTAGCAATAGTTATTATTAAACTAGTCAAAGTCAAAAGTCAACTCAAATTGACTTTAATGGCGCTGATGTTATTAATGTGTGATTAACGCATTGTGCGATATTATGTGTGCGATCTGCTCCTTCACTCTGCGTTGTGTTGGCGAATGAACAAAACCCGAACAAACAAATACAAGCAACAAACGAATAAATAAACGCTCAGTGCATCCACTCACGCTTCCTAAATTTCCCCGAATTACGCCCCCTAGCTGCGCATTCGCAACAGGTACGATCTCCTCACTATATTAGCGTATATTACCGTATGGAACCTTACGCAAGCGCATCGCATTCCCAAATCCGTATTACGCAATAAAGCGCATTTTTACTGAACACAATAAAGCGCTTCCGTATAACCTAAACACCGTATCACCAGTTTATATGGAAAAGCAACCGTAACACAATTCTTAAAGGAGCCACGTCCCATATTTTACACTTCAAACCACCTCTAAAAAAAATAACATTAACATATTAAAATAATAATTTCCAGAGTAAAATCATCATCCGTTGAACTGTTAATTGCGTTTCATTCGCGATCGGTACGATTTGGACGATCCATAGACGGCCCTCCTTCTTTTTCTTCTTCTTTCTGCTTCCACCATTAAGGGTCGCCAGAGCAGCTTCTCCTTCTCCATACCACCCTGTCCCGATCTCAATCTCAGCAACTCCACTGCTTTCCCTCTCGTTCATGAGAGGTGGCCATCCAAAACGAAGGAAACGCGTACGCGAAGCCCTTCGCTGGCGATGCCGACGAGATAATACCAAGGAGATACGCATGAACATGAGCTCGCTATCAAATCCAACAACTTCTCACGCCTTTTGTTTTGCCGCTCGAAATACCAAAGAAACTAATCGTGAACACGGTTTGTTTTTTTCCCTCCATCCACAAAACATCATTTTTACTCCCAAAAAAAAAGTGCTGCCATTTAACTTCTTTTCAAGGTGTCAAGTGTAGTTACTGCGCAAATAATATACTTCATAAGGACGTATAAGTATGTGATTTATTGTAATGTTTACGCCACTTAAGTGCATTTTATATTTATATTTTAAGTGCACATACATTTATATTAAATGCAGAGAATTTATTGCACCTTTATATGTACTTTCGCTCATTTTAAACATATATATTCATTCATTCCCTCTACCGCTATATCCGATCTTCCCTCGGGTCACGGGGAGTCTGTGCCTATCTCAGGCGTCTATGGGTATTGAAGCAGGATACACTCTGGATGGAATGCCAACCCATTACAGGACACACACACACACACACATTCACACACATTCACACACTAGGGACAATTTTCCAATGTGCCAATCAACCTACCGTGCATGTTTTTGGACCGGGAGAGGAAACCGGAGAAAAAGCCCCTGAGGCACGGGGAGAACATGCACAAACTCCACACACACATGGCCGAGACGGGAATCGAACCCGGACCCTGGCTGTGTGAGTGTGAACGTGATAAACACTAAACCACCGTGCCCCTCAAACATTAACATACTTTATAAAAAGAATAATTTTAAGATTTCAAGTACACAAAAAGTAGTCTTTCAAAACAAAGCACACTTCTTTTTCCACAAAGGCCTGCAATATGGATATTTGCTCTTTGACCATGAAGGTTACACATTCTCTCGTCTCCCTGAAAACCATAATCTAATCTCTGTTTGCGAAAAAAAAAAAAACCCTTCTTGAGCTATTTAGATAAATTCTTTCTTAATACCAGGTAGGTTTGAATACAATGTAATACGAGCCATGCCCCTATATGGGTATTTCTTTGAATTCCACTGTAGGTATCAATGCCTGCCCGGACACACTCATGAGAGCTAACATACACTCTCTCTCACACACAAACACAAACACACACCCAAACACTTCACCTACCTCCTACCTGAAAAAATGAAAAAAAAAAAAAAAAAAAAAAAGGCGTTGAGAAAAGTGGTGAGAAAAGAAAGGAGTGTGGAAGAAAAGGGAAAAAAAACAAAACAACGGAGCAAGGTGGGGCTTGTTCGGCACCCTCTACCTGCAAGTTCTCTCCCTTCTTCTCATTTGCTATCAGCTAAGCACCATTCCCCGGCTGCGCTCAGTCGCGAATAAATCGGCACGCCGTAAGGAATAGGTATGCCATGAAAAGGTGAGGGTCTAACCCCGTCATCTAAGAGAGACTCGAGGCATGGATCAGGACAGGGTGTGAGGCATGCTTCGGGCATGTGCCAGTACAGGGACTCCTCACATCCTTACTGCGAGATGAGGTAAGTCTGCCTTCGGTGTACCACAGGCATGCGTAAACTCGTCAGTCGCACCCCATGTGGGTTCCATTTTTTATGCAAAGGCAAACAGGTGAGTCGGCGAGACCCTTTCATGTTTGCTGGATCAACCATGATATACTTTGTGCGTTTACCTATTCTTATTACTATATATATATATATATATATATATATATATAGTCAACACTTGCTGTAAATATTAACACTTTACATGAAAAGAAAGAAAAACCTGTTGCTTGACGATGTCTAAAGGATGTAAAGAAAATGATGTTGCCTCATGCTGCTGCCCCCCCCACCCCCCCCCCCCCCTTTCCCTTTTCCTTTGCAGTGCGGCAAAGCAGCCCAAAGCCACCCGGAGGCGTTTATGGCTGCCGTACGGCGTTTGGTGTCTTGGATTTCTGCTGGTCTTCGGGATTGTCAGCATGTACCGCGTCTTCCGGATGCAGTCCCAGGAACAGAAAATCAACCTGAAAGCGCATCTGGAATCGTACTACGTGGCATATCCGCATAGCTATCGCTTCATCGTGGACCAACCCGATCTGTGCAGGCAACACAAACCGTACATCGTGATCATCGTCCCGGTGGCACCGAACAACCTGGAAGCGCGTGACGCCATAAGGAGCACGTGGGGGAACGACAGCTTGGTCCAGGACAAAGACATTCTGGTCCTCTTCTTGATGGGGCTACCGAGTGAGGACGAGTTCGAGGTGCAGCAGGAGCGAATCCGCCAGGAAAACCTGCGCCATCGCGACCTCCTTCAGTGCAACTTCATCGACTCCTACAGGAACCTCACCATCAAAACCATGGTGATGCTGGAATGGCTGAGAGACCGCTGCCCGGAGGCGTACTACGCCGCAAAAGTCGACGCCGACATGCTGCTCAACATCGTCGCCTTGACGCAAATGCTCCTCAGGCACACCCAATACATGACCAACTACATCACCGGCCTGGTGTGGTACGAGAATGTCGTGATCCGAGATCCCGACAGCAAGTTTTACATCCCTCCCGAGGTGTACCCGTACCAGGTGTATCCCCCGTACCCGCTGGGAATGTGCTACATCATTTCAATTGACCTGCCGGAAAAGATTCTGGAAGCGTCTCGGAAAATACGTCCCATTTTCATCGAGGACGTGTATATCGGCTTGTGCCTGGAAAAGCTTCACATCAAGCCCACGACACCTCCGGACATCCGGCAGTTCGTGGTGAATCCGCCTCCCAAGTACGACCGCTGCTACTATTCCGAGCTCATTGCTGTGATAACAAACAGCCCGGCTCAGCTCAAGTCATTTTGGTTGGATCTTCACAAACCAGGCCAAGCCTGCTAAAGCACCGGCTCGGACTGCACAGGCTCCAGGTCATGTCGAGTCTTGCGGGCCCATAAACACAATTCTTGCCAAATACACTACTACGTCGACACACTTTGCACCTTTCCGAGGACTGGGATACGTGTCGAGGTCTGGTGAACGCTGCGTGGTAATTATTAGGGGTTTTCCAGAGTGGAAAATGTGGGGGGAAAAAAGGACAAGAACCGTTCACTTTTTAAAATTGTACGTAACTAGCTATCTCTACCCATTGGCTAATATAGGTATCTATTATTTTTTACTTCACAAAACTGTTTACGTTGTTATAACAGCACGTTGCAGTGTCCGCGGGATTGACGGACAAGGATTTTACTCGCATTCCGATGTTTTCCACTTTTTTGATGTTAAAGCAAGAAAGCGGATCATTCGGCGAACGAACAGATCCAAGAATGCAAAAGCACGCTCACGCAGGACTGGGATATTGGCGAAATCGATAGCTGGAACAACGTTTTATGCAAACTATGCTTTGAATAATTACGGCTGTTCGAATTGCAAACTGGAATCCTAAAAAAAAAAATAAAATAAAATAAAGAGTTTGAAATAAAGAGTTTGTTTTCACCCCCCCTCCCCCAGTCGCCCATCACGTATTTTTCAAAGAGGCTTGTAAGGCGATACAACTAGAGCGAGCGGATTCAATGGCGTACGGAACAAAAAGAAATACGATAAGCGCGCGTTATTTCCGAACAGGGCACCTTGGCAACATTTCGTGAAAATATTGTCGGGTCCCGCCTCCACAGTGCAGATGTAAATCTTCCCAACTGGTGTTTCGCCACTGTTTTGATACCGAAGGCCACGCAGGAATATTTACAAGCCCATTAAACTCGCACACAGATTTCCCTAAGCAAATAATTAAGGCTTCTGAAAAGGCACATGCGGTTGGGAGCAGCCTTCCAGGTCATCGACCTTAGAATAAATAAATAAATAAACAAATAAATAAATGTCTTTGGGGGGGGGGCACGGTGGCTTAGTGGTTAGCACGTTCGCCTCACACCGCCAGGGTCCGGGTTCGATTCCCGTCTCGGCCATGTGTGTGTGGAGTTTGTGCATGTTCTCGCCGTGCCTCAGGGGGTTTTTCTCCGGGTTCTCCGGTTTCCTCCCCCGGTCCAAAAACATGCACGGTAGGTTGATTGGCACCTTGGAAAATTGTCCCTAGTGTATCAATGTGTGTGTGTGTGTGTGTGTGTCCTGTGATGTGTTGGCATTCCATCCAGGGTGTATCCTGCCTTAATGCCCATAGACGTCTGAGATAGACACAGACTCCCGGTGACCCGAGGGAAGATCGGATAAAGCGCTAGAAGATGAATGAATGTCTTTTGGCGAAAAATCCTCTCAATTATCTCCGACGTGCCGTACGAGTCCGGGGATCAGATTGAGGTCTTTAAAAAATGATTGTTGACGGCATCGCCACGCTTGGTACCTTGGGTCGAACCCTGCGTGGTATGAATGAATTGACAGGGTTTTCCGAGACACGGAAATAAATCAACGCCTGCCTTTTCAGCTACGCACAATGGCGGTAAAATCCCGCGTGCTCTCGTTTGTTGCCTTCGAAACTATTTCGTGCAATTTTATCAGGGGCTTAACGCCGGTCTTAGCCGCACTCACTGCAAGCTGCCAAACAGGTTCCTCCTCTACGCCTCGGATACGGCCCTGTAAAACCGATCCTCAAATAATTACGGAAAATCGTCGGCAAATATTACAGCACCTTAAGCTAATAGATATTTAAGCTGGAATGTTTACACGTACGACATTTTTGTGATTTATAACGATTGCGGTTTGTGCAGTGGCGGAGCAGGGATTTAAATAATACGTCCATGTTTGTGCATTCTTTGGATTCTTTTGTGTGTGTGTGTGTGTGTGTGTGTGTGAAAAACTTTTCATCCCTTCATCGCTCCGATGCATCAGGTTTCAAACGCTAATGACGTCCGTCTGGAGTCTTGTATCTGCAGATTAAAAGCTTAAAAACCACCACTAGTGGGCCCTTGAGCAAGGCCCTTAACCCTCAATTGCTCAGTTGTAAGTCACTCTGGATAAGGGCGTCTGCCGAATGTAAATGTAAACGCCTCAATCTCCATCTCAATCACCATCTCCAAAAACAATAATAGGAATATTACAGCCGTGATAATACTTATTCACATTATTGAGTCGCTGAGTCAGTGAGTCGGACAGAGGCAATTCAGTGAGTCAGACAGAGGTGAGTTGGACAGAGATGTGTCGCTGAGTCAGTTTGGCACACACAGGTGAGTCTGACAGAGGTAAGTCCGTGAGTTGGACAGAGGTGAGTCAGTGAATTGGACAGAGGTGAGTCAGTGAATTGGACAGAGGTGAGTCAGTGAGTGGGTGAGTTGGACAGAGGTAAGTCAGTGAGTGGGTGAGTTGGACAGAGGTGAGTCAGTGAATTGGACAGAGGTGAGTCAGTGAGTGGGTGAGTTGGACAGAGGTGAAAGTCAGTGAATTGGACAGAGGTGAGTCAGTGAGTGGGTGAGTTGGACAGAGGTGAGTCAGTGAATTGGACAGAGGTGAGTCAGTGAGTGGGTGAGTTGGACAGAGGTAAGTCAGTGAATTGGACAGAGGTGAGTCAGTGAGTGGGTGAGTTGGACAGAGGTAAGTCGGTGAATATTGGACAGAGGTGAGTCAGTGAATTGGACAGAGATAAGTCAGTGAATTGAACAGAGGTAAGTCAGTGAGTGGGTGAGTTGAACAGAGGTGAGTCAGTGAATTGGACAGAGGTGAGTCAGTGAGTGGGTGAGTTGGACAGAGGTAAGTCATTCAATTGGACAGAGGTGAGTCAGTGAATTGGACAGAGACAAGTCAGTGAATTGGACCAAGGTGAGTCAGTAAGTGGGTGAGTCGGACAGAGGTGAGTGGGTGAGTCGGACAGAGGGACTGAACTCCAGTGTGACCTAAAGCGAGGTAACAACATTTGACTTCATTTGCAAGTCCGGAGTGTTACTGAAGACACGCTGTGCTCGTCTCAACATTACATTTGCATGATCTTTGAGCCTCCATTCCTCATTTGGTTTCCATGTAATGTTATTACATTACATCATTTAATAACATTACATTATAAATAAACGCAACTCTTAATAATAAACGCAACTCTTCATGTGTGCGGAGAGGGACGAGATCTGATGGTGAACGCGGGTGCGGGGGAGTCAGACAGAGGTGAATCAGTGAATCAGTTGGTTAGATGTGAGTCGGACAGAGGTGAATCAGTGAGTGGGTGAGTCGAACAGAGGTGGGTTGATGAGTTGGACAGAGGTCAGTTGGACAGAGGTGAGTCAATGAGTCAGTGAGTCGGACAGAGGTGAGTTGGACAGAGGTGAGTCGCTGAGTCAGTGAGTTGGACAGAGATGAGTCAAATAGAGGTGAGCTGGACAGAGGTGAGTTGTACAGAGTTGAGTCGCTGAGCCAGACAGAGGTGAGTCGCTGACTCAGTGAGTCGGACAGAGATGAGTCATACAGAGGTGAGTTGGACAGAGATGAGTCATACAGAGGTGAGTTGGACAGAGGTGAGTCAGACTGAGATGAGTCATACAGCGTTGAGTCAGACAGAGATGAGTCATAGAGAGGTGAGTTGGACAGAGATGAGCCAGACAGAGGTGAGTTGGACAGAGATGAGTCATACAGAGGTGAGTTGGTACAGAGATGAGTCAGACAGAGGTGAGTCAAATAGAGGTGAGTCAGACAGAGATGAGTCATACAGAGGTGAGTTGGACAGAGATGAGTCATACAGAGGTGAGTTGGACAGAGATGAGTCATACAGAGGTGAGTTGGACAGAGATGAGTCAGACAGAGGTGAGTCATACAGAGGTGAGTCAGACAGAGGTGAGTTGGACAGAGATGAGTCAGACAGAGGTGAGTCAGAGGTGATACAGAGGTGAGAGGTGAGTCAGAGGTGAGACAGAGGTGAGTCATGGACAGAGGTGAGTCAGACAGAGGTGAGAGGTGAGTCATACAGAGGTGAGTTGGACAGAGGTGAGTCATACAGAGGTGAGTTGGACAGAGGTGAGTTGGACAGAGATGAGTCAGACAGAGATGAGTCAAATAGAGGTGAGTCAGACAGAGATGAGTCATACAGAGGTGAGTTGGACAGAGATGAGTCATACAGAGGTGAGTTGGACAGAGGGACAGTCATACAGAGGTGAGTCATACAGAGGTGAGTTGGACAGAGGATGAGTCATCAGACAGAGGTGAGTTGGACAGAGATGAGTCAGACAGAGGTGAGTCATACAGAGGTGAGTCAGAGATGAGTCATACAGAGGTGAGTTGGACAGAGATGAGTCAGACAGAGGTGAGTTGGACAGAGATGAGTCAGACAGAGGTGAGTTGGACAGAGATGAGTCATACAGAGGTGAGTTGGACAGAGGTGAGTTGGACAGAGATGAGTCAGACAGAGGTGAGTTGGACAGAGGTGAGTCATAGAGAGGTGAGTACAATTGTGTGCCTATAGCTTTACAGCGATACCACATATGGTGGGAAAATGCAGGTGGCCCAATCGCCCCCCCCCCCCAAAAAAACTATTTGCCGTAGGCTAATTGGCTACTAAAGAGTAACAGATATGAACTGACTCTCACATGCCGTATCTCATGTTTTGATTAAACTCTTCCATAGCACGCAGGCAAATTTGATACTCAAAATATGAACTCTATAATACGGGTGATATGTGATATAGATATCACATCTATCAGGAAGGTCTGAGGGTTTACGAGAAGTATCAGATTTGCGTAACGTTTGTCAGACTGGTTTTACCTGGGAAATGGTGCCATGTGGATAAGTTGTGTAATAAAGTAAAAATGAAATAAACTTCAGCAGTGATTGCATGAATCCTTGCATTCCAGACACGTGACATGAGGTTGGCGTGGCCTATCAATGGTGTGGCTATCATTTTAAAGTCAAATGCCTTAACCACTAACCACCGTCTCCCGAAAGTTTCAGTATGAATGTTTACGGCGGACGCCCCTTTATCCAGGGCGACTTACTGCACATATATTTATATCTTACGCACCTGAACAGTTGAGGGTTAAGGGCCTTGCTTAAGGGCCCTTGGTGGTGGTGGGTTTTTGAACTCACACCCTGGTTATACCGTGTTGTAGGGTAAATGTGTGCACACAAGTTTGCTTAATATCAGTTCTTGCTTGATAACGACTACGAGGCATCGCGTTACAATTTGAATCGGCACGAGAAAATAACGAATAAAAATATAGCTGCAAACATCGACGTGTAGGGTTAAAAAAATTGATATTGCCCCCTAGTGGCTGTTGCGTAGCTTCACTACTACGTGGAGGCAAACAAAAGTTTTTCTTTGTTTAGCGCAAACGAGTGGTTGGGTTTGACCACAGATTGAGGACATAGAGAGATCCACTAGGTTTCATGAAGATATCTCACTGCGTTCAGGAATTATAGCTATTTTTGCCAATGTGGCCCGCCTATGTCTTTTGGCACCTTGAATTATCAAATGAGCCGTTGCAACGGTGAGTCGAAAGTTCCATTTTGTAACAATTATTGATAAGCTATGTCTACTGAACATTTCTACACTGGTTTTCTTCTGATGCCGCAAAAAAACAACCTAGGACTAGTTTGCAAAAGTTGGTTTTTAACGTAAGCAATTTTTACGGAAAAAGACAACTTTGCAGCAAAAAACAGTCAATGGGGATTTTGTTTGGTTTGCCCCAAGGATTCCATATATATTTTGATTGTACGATAAATCTTCTACGAGATATGCCCAAAAATGTGTCAAATTTAATTTTTTTTGGTGTATAGCGCCCCCTTTTGGCCAACTGGGTTGATACTTTGTCAACCTCTCCCCAAATTGAGCTCTACCATCCGTCCAAGTTTCAAATCTCTAGGACTTATGGTTTGGTCTGCACGATCGGTTTTCAGGCAGAATAATAATAATAATAATAATAATAATAATACATTCATTCATTCATCTTCTAGCGCTTTATCCGATCTTCCCTCGGGTCACGGGGAGTCTGTGTCTATCTCAGGCGTCTATGGGCATTAAGGCAGGATACACCCTGGATGGAATGCCAACCCATTACACACACACACACATTCACACACACACACACATTCATACACTAGGGACAATTTTCCAAGGTGCCAATCAACCTACCGTGCATGTTTTTGGACCGGGGGAGGAAACCGGAGAACCCGGAGAAAAACCCCCTGAGGCACGGGGAGAACATGCACAAACTCCACACACACATGACCGAGACGGGAATCGAACCCGGATCCTGGCGGTGTGAGGCGAACGTGCTAACCACTAAACCACCGTGCGCCCTAATAATAATAATAATAATAATAATAATAATGATAAAAATAATAATAATAAAACTCACTACAATGACAATAGGATTTCAGCGCTACGTGCTGGGAAAAAAAATGCTAAAAATTGATCCAGCCTCCCTGAGGATGGTGATTACAGCCACACCCACTGCACCTGCCGCAGGAACACCTGACTCAGAATTGATAAAAGTCACGCCTTCTTCAAGGAGGTAATTACCGTGATTTCGAATCGGCCTGTTCGGAAGCGGTTGCCCCGATTTAATACTTTTGGAAATACCTCCCGCTGGGGAGCGCGACACGGCGTTTGAAAACTTAGTGAATTATTTTTTTTATAACCAGTTTTACTGTACTGCATTTATTATCGATTTTGCATTCGTTACCGGACAGAACCTACAAAGCCGCCAACAGTGGTGGTTCTTCGCGCTCAAGATTGCATCCAATGTGCCAATTTGCGTTTTTACCGCTTTGATGGCTGCCACCAGTTTGTTGCTTTGCGTCCTCCTTGGAACTCAGCAATGCAATATGCAAGTCTCCTACCGTGATTCCCACCATGTGGCCTACCCTTATAAATACGGTGACCAGCCACGGAAGTGCCAAGACAAGCGTTTTTTGGTGGTCGTTTTGCAAGTGGTGCCGATCGAAGTGATGGAACGGATTTCCATAAGGAACACATGGGGGAGCGAGATTCTGTTTCAAGAACGATACGCTATGGTTTTGTTCCTCCTGGGCTTACCGAGCGGAAAAAAACGCCCGGTCCGGATACACCAGACGTGTATATTGGCTTATGTCTCAGATTGCTTGATGTTGCTCCTATATACCCTCCGAAACCTGAACGGTTCGCCTTCATGCCACCTGAACGGTACGACGGGTGCACCGTTTCCCAGCTTATCGCGGCGGTTATGTACTCCCCTGTTCAGCTGGTCCCTTTTTGGAATGATGTTCACAAACCAGACTCACCATGTTAAGAAACAGGTCAACCAAACTAAAGACGGGCAAAGCTCAGGAGAGCGTAACGTCCGCAGGCGATGTTTCCTCCTCAGAGTAGGACCTATTTTAGTCCAGAACTACAAATCTGAACAATTTCATATGAAAGACTACCGCAGAGGTTCTCAAATAGTGAGCCCGGGAATTATGCTTTTTTGCCATACTATAATTGCACATCCACTACAGTAGGTGGCAGTGGCGCTCTCAGTCACGGAGTGTGAGGGTGTTGAAAAAATACGGCAAAAAAAGTATAACAGGAACGTACCACAACGTCTCCAAAATCTGACTGAAAGGAACATATTCATATATAGATTAATTACATGTTTATGTCGGAGCCTTATAGTACAATCATTCAGGCCAGAAAAGCCTCTTTCTAATGTCGATGTTGCCCCCCCCTGGTGGCGAGTCAGATGAATTGCAGCCTTTTTTCTTATTGGGAGCCATTTTAAACAGGATATAATGTGTCAAAGGGGAAATAGTTTGTCGACCTGCAAGCTATGTGATGATAAATATAAGCTTGTTCAAACAGGCTTTGGAGCAGAGTGGAGTTTAAAGCAAGAAGTGTCAGCTCTGCCCACGCAACAAAGACAAACATTCGGGTCAAAATTGACCCATAACACCATTAATTCATTCATTCATTCATTCATCTTCTACCGCTATATCCGATCTTCTCGGGTCACGGGGAGCCTGTGCCTAACTCAGGCGTCTATGGGCATTAAGGCAGGATACACCTTGGATGGAATGCCAACCCATCGCAGGGCACACACACTCACATTCACACACACATTCATACACTAGGGACAATTTTCCAAGGTGCCAATCAACCTACCGTGCATGTTTTTTTGGACCGGGAAACTGGTCCACACACATGGCCGAGACGGGAATCGAACCCCGACCCTGGCGGTGTGAGGCGAACGTGCTAACCACTAAGCCACCGTGCCCCCTGCCCATATTTATATTTATGGAAATCCAGTCTCAACAAGCGGAGCTGAAGATCAGCAATGCATGTTACCCCATATACCTGTACGTTTACAGTATATGATCAAAAGTTTGTGGACACATGACCATAAGATTTTACCTAGATAGGTGAGATTTTTAAAAGACCCCTACATTTTAGGGCAATTTGGGGGCGTGGGGGGGGATTCTGGACTACAAGAGTGTTAGTAAAGTCAGGCTCTCATATACTGTAGGTTGAGGAGACTGATGCCAAAGGTGTTCAGGAGGGTTGAGGTGAGATCTATATAGCAGGCCGCTCAAAATCTTCCACTTCAACCCATATAAAGCATATCTTTATAGAACTGGCTTTGTGTACAGGTACAATGTCAATAGAAGAGCCTTTATTTGTCACATATACATTACAGCACAGTGAAATTCACATAGCCCAGCTTGTTTGGAAGCTGGAGTCAGAGTGTAGGGTCGGCCATGATACGGCGCCCCCTGGAGCACAGACGGTAAAGGGCCTTGTTCAAGGACCCAAGCCTGGCAGCTTGCTCATAGCGGCGCTCCAAACCCCAAACTTCTGATCAGTAGTCCAGCGCCTTAAACCACTGAGCTACGCCCTCGCCCATGTCATATCACACTACCATATCAAAAGACATTCAATACAAACTTCAAAAGGCACCAAACAATCAAATAGACTTGTCCATATAGTTTATATACAGAATTATAAAAAAATACATATTAAGTAAAGCAATCTATTTTATAGAACTGTACCTTTTGCAGGAGGCACGGTGGTTTAGTGGTTAGCACGTTCGCCTCACACCTCCAGGGTTCTCCGGTTTCCTCCCCCGGTCCAAAAACATGCACGGTAGGTTGATTGGCACCTTGGAAAATTGTCCCTGTGTGTGTGTGTGTGTGTGCCTGTTTTCATCCAGTGGTTCTGCCCTTTTGTGTTTCCCTTCTTGATGGATGTTGGCACCCTTTTGTTGTTTCCATTTCATCCAGGGTGTATCCTGCCTTAATACTCATAGAAGCCTGAGATAGACACAGACTCCCCGTGACCCGAGGGAAGATCGGATAAAGCGCTAGAAGATGAATGAATGAATGTACCTTTTGCCTTTAGAAAAATGCACTCGTTTATGTAGTCAAACACATAGGAAGCATCGAGACTTCTCAAACGCACTCATCCATTAACATAATTTCTAATCTTCCATTCGGGATCAAAGAACGGAGGAAAAAAACAACAAGGCTGACTTGTTAAAAGTTCAACGGTTCCACACAATATTTGATGTTACCTCATAAAAAAAAAGCCTAAAGCCCGATTATTATAAACAGATGAATAATGGCCACATCTGTAGCCCCTTATAAAAGCACCGATCAATGAAACGACTGGAAATGTTAAATATAGAACAGCTGCCGTTACAACAGCGTACTTCAAAAGAAAATTACGCACAAGTGTGGCGTCCTTTTTCGGTTGGGTTGAAGTGCAGAAACTCAAACTTATCCTACTGATCTTTTTTCCTTACTTGCAGATAAAACGCTGAGCAAAAAAGGACGCCAGCGGTGAAATCATTGTGATGCCGCCACCATCATGCTTCATACTCTATACCGGGTTCCTGCTCCACAATAAAACCCCAAAACAAACGTTAAAATCAATTTGTTTTAAACTATATTAGTATAAAATCATTTGGAGATCAAGAGGGATAAATAAGTAGTTAAGGCACTCTTGAATTTTTTTTTTTTAATATTGTATATGAGGGATCATTGGGATCTTTATCGCACACAAGTGCACGATGTTTCTCAGCCTTAATGCGTCACAATGACTCACCAGAAATATTTGTTTTCCAAGCCGGAACGTGGGTAAGTTGAACAGTTACGTCATTCACCAGTATATGCCGCCATTGAGTTTCTCTTTTTTGAACTATTCATTAAAAAAGTTTTCAAGGGATATGTATTAATATTACTATATGTGTTGGGGTTTAACTAATTAAATGTAACGGCATAATTGAATTACAAAATAAATGTAACAGTAATTTATTACTGAGAAAAATGAGTAATAAATTAAATGACTTGTGAAAATGTGTTACAAACAAGGTTCCCCCTGAACAATTTAGTGTAAAATCAGTGCTCTAGACGACGGCATGATTTTGAACCGGAACGTGATTTTCAGTTGCACGATGACAATCTGCTGCAGTTTCATTTAGAAAAATAGCACCTGCGACTCTTAAAACGCTTAAAAATATAATAATAATTTTTTTAATAATGTTTAATGCTCTGTAATTATCTCATTGTGTAAAGCTGCTTTGATACAATGCACATTGCGAAAAGAGCTATATATCTAAAACTGAATTTTCTTACAATGTTCAAGTAAAGCGCCACCTAGTGGACAAATGAAAGTAATCAAAAAGTCATCGAATGTACTTTACTTTTATAAAGCCATAGAAAAGTTACACTACAAATAGGTTCATTTCCAAAGTAACCTTCCCAACACTGCTTATTATTATTAATATTATTATTATTATTGGCAGCCAATTTTATACAGAAAGAAAAATAGCCCACATGTGTACGTAGACTTTATTTGATTAATAGTTACCCAATAGGGGGCGCCCCTGTCCCTGTCCACTAGGTCTGACTTCAAATGAGTTCATGTCTTCCCTCGCCCCACATCCATAAAGCTCTTTGGCCTTCCACTTGTCCTTCTGCCTGGAGGCTCCATCCTCAGCATTCTTCTACTGATATATACCGAACGCTCCAACATGTCCAAACTAATTTTATTTCCAGGTCGGGTCGCTAAGAGGCAAATCTTATTGAAATCCCTCAGTCAATACAACTCGCTGGTATCTCCAGGCCCGGTGATAACTGACGAGCAAAAACACAGGATAGCTCAGGCGGCGAGGACAAAGTTCCACATGTGCTCCCCATATAGTTGCTCCAGGTTGCCCAAACAGCCAGACTGGGTCGTTACCGAACACACCAACTGCCCCAGTGACATAACATTTGCAGCATTTGGCAGACGCCCTTATCCACAGCGACTTACAAGTGAGAAATTGAGGGTTAAGGGCCTTGCTCAAGGGCCCACTAGTGGCAGCTTGGTGGTGGTGGTGGTGGGGTTTGAACCCGTGATCTTCCGGTCCAGAGTCCAACACCTTAACCACTGGGCTACACCATCCCATTAGTAGGTGTTTGTCTTTGGACCGAGTCACGATTTTTCTCCATGGGAATTCTCATGTGTTTTTGTAACTGTAGCGCGACGTGAACGCTGTAGCCGACGCCGTCGTGAGCGTTTATACTTCTGCGTCGCTCTGCACTGACTATACCCAAAGTTCGGCGGCGGAGTTTCTTCGTTGGTGTTTTATGATTCCCGCTGTCTCACCGGCAGGAATCCGCTGGCAGGATCCGTGAAATTGCGACGACGAATCATAGAGGTGTTTCTATTTTGGTCGTTTCTTCACGTTAAAAAGTGGCGGTACGGAGGAATACGACGGAATAGGTACGACCGGGCCGACCAATCACAGACCTTGACGAAGGTTACACATAGACCTACGGTGACACCTTAGCCTCGACGCAGAAGTAAAAACCAGTCATATCGCCATCATATAGAAATGAGATTGAAATGAGACGCCCTTCCATCTGAGCAATTAAGGGTTAAGGGCCGTGCTGAAGGGCCCACTAGTGGCAGCTTGGTGCAGGTGGAATTAACCACTGCCTTAACCACTGAGCTCCCACCTTGCTGACTTTGAGGGGAAATGTTTTATCGCGCTGTCCTGGATCCTACGAGATCTTTCATGGATTGGCCCGTGTTGGACTTGAAGTATCTCAGGGCCCAAAGCCATATTCTCCCAGAACCATTTCCTCCCGAATTCTCTCACAGGACATCCAACAACTTCTTCTCGTCGTTTCTCAAGGAGAACTTGTGTGGGAAAAAAAATCAAATGATCTCACACTCCCGATATTATTTATGATCTTTACCTGAATGTCAACAAAAAAACAAAACCTCCGATGACGCTTAGTTATGTGAATATTTATACATTTATCTTTTTGAAATACTGCAAGACACAAATTCACACACACACACACACACACACACACACACACACACACACACACACACACACACACACACACACACACAAAAATCCCACACACTGTCCAGAGGCAAAGCCAGAGGCAAAGCTCAGTGGGGAAACTGAAATATGTTCGGCCAACCTGACCTCAGAGAACCCCAGGAGCGCGCTAATATTCTCTCTCTCCGACTCTCACGCACTCTTTTGACAGACGAAAAAAAGAGAGGGAACGTGAGGAGGCCCCAAAATGTTCACTATTATTGCGTGGTGCGAGATAATGTTATGGTCATGGTTTGTAGCTTATCAGGAAGCTAATGCAAAGCATTTTTTAATGCACACACACACACACACACACACACACACACACACACACACACACGTGGTCTTCCATTATTGACATTTATTGAGCACTTTGGGCTTCCCGTAGTGAGCAGTGTGTACTGTGGGAATGCGTGGGACTCGAGGTTACGCAGAAACACACACACATCCGCAAATCTGTATGTATTTGTACTGTATGTATTCTCACCGCTCGCTCGCAGGCCGTGTGTGTGTGTATGTGTGTGTGTGTGTGTGTGTGTGTGTGTACGGAACGTCTGCAGTAGGACTGCGATTCTCACACGCTCTCAAGCAGAGTAAACAAACACAGCTGTTCCCTGATAGCATACTTCACTACAGTCCTGTTAACACACACACACACACACACACACACACACACACACACAAAAACACACACACACACACACACACAAAACACACAGCACAGCTAATTGTAGCAATATGAAAA
This sequence comes from Kryptopterus vitreolus, assembly GCA_030449085.1. NCBI lineage: Eukaryota > Metazoa > Chordata > Actinopteri > Siluriformes > Siluridae > Kryptopterus > Kryptopterus vitreolus. The sequence goes on from JACRUU010000012.1 coordinate 5,428,248, forward strand.
AGATGGCATGCAGGTTGTATTGGGTGTAGAAGTGAAGAATAGAGTGCAGGTCAGGGTGGAGCGGGTGTAGAAGTGAAGAATAGAGTGCGGGCAGGGTGGAGCGGGTGTAGAAGTGAAGAATAGAGTGCAGGCAGGTTGTATTGGGTGTAGAAGTGAAGAATAGCGTGGTGATCTCCTCAATATCCATTCTCGCGCAGAGATTTGGTTTTTAAAAATATGGCGTCTGATCTAACGGGTTAAATTTAGCGAGGCGGGCGGCGGCAGGTGCTTCGCCGGGTGGGGGGGTGGTGGATTTAGGGTGGAGGTGGCGAGAGGCGGCGTCTCCACATTAAACACACGGTGAAGTCGTGAAAGGTAGACGAGCGGAGAGGAAATGTCAGCGGGATCCCCAAAATGGATGTAGCTTGGTTTAGCTGCGTGGGAAAGTGTGTGTTTATTGTGTGTATGGAGGGGGGGGTTGTGTGAACGGGGTGGGAGCTAAAAAGCATATGTGTGTGAGAGAGAGAGAGAGCGTGTGAATGTGTTAGTTCCGTCTCTGGTGTAAGCCAGGTGGTTATGTCATTACATATCAATCAAAAGCTATTAATAGCAGGTAGAGGCAAGAAGACAAGGATGGGGGGGGAAAGACGGAGACGATAAACAGAAGACAGGCAGGGGCAAGAAGGGCATTCGAGGGCACAACAAGGACGCTGTATTGACACAAACACCGTCTCTGCCGGGGAACAAACAAATACCAACAAACAAAGACATTATTGAATTTTTTAACGATAAATCTTTGCTATCATTCGTTATTGGCGAGTCCGCGTCCATTTCACGTTTTGTATTATTACTGTAATTTATTATTTGTAAATTATTACAGAACGTTAAATGAAGTGATTGCTGTATTTATGCACATACGGACGAAAATATTGTTACAGTCATTACAGTACTGTACCGTACTGTATTCAGGGGAATGTATCAGGGGCGTATTTAGGGTTTACACTACAAAGCGTTTACATGCAATTTACGTTTCCTGTTTTTTATTATTTCACAATTGTAACGTAGCGGCCGACTGCGATTCCTAAAGTTAAAACAACAAGGCGTTTAAATGATGGATCACACGCTATTCTATTTAGTTCATAGTTTTATTTACAGGTGAAAGAAAAGCTGTTTTTTTTTTTAGAAAAAACATTTGAACATCTTAAATATGGGGGGGGGGATTAATTAAATTAAATTCACAATATCAGACTTATATCAGACTTAAAGTGTGCAATCAAACAAACATTAAGTTTTGTTATTTATTATTATTAGTATTATTATTATTATTATTAATAACATTTTATTTATATATATATAATATAATATTTTATATTAATATATATATAATATATATAATATATATATAATATTATATATTATATATATATAAGGGGGCACGGTGGTTTAGTGGTTAGCACGTCGTTCGCCTCACACCACCAGGGATCCGGGTTCGATTCCCGTCTCAGCCATGTGTGTGTGTGGAGTTTTGTGCATGTTCTCCCCGTGCCTCAGGGGGTTTTTTTCTCCGGGTTCTCCGGTTTCCTCCCCCGGTCCAAAAAATATGCACGGTAGGTTGATTTGCACCTTGGAAAATCCTGGATGTGTCCTGCTTTAATGCCCATAGATAGGCACAGACTCCCCGTGACCCGAGTGAAGATCGGATATAAAGCGGTAGAAGATGAATGAATGAATGAATATATATATATATATATATATATATTATATATATCTCACTCTATGATCTTCCTTCACCACTGCCATCTCCAACTTTTTCACAAAATAATCGACCACCACCTGCCCATCCAAATTCCTCTCCTTTAGGCCACACCTCCTCATCACCTTCACCAACATGGCCACTGAATTCTGCACCATCTTTCCCTGTCCTCCACCTCACAACCCACATGCAGAGCATCGGCACTGATGCCATTTATCATAACGTTCGTCACCTCGATCCGAAACTCTCTTCACCTCTGCTATACTGCACTCTCCCATCGAGATTATGAATAAACGAGTAAACAACGGGAGGAGAGAAATGGGAGGATTAAGGGAGGTAAAGCCAGTTCATGCTATGCAAGGAGGTCTTCTAAAGGGCAGGAACATTAAACATTCACATCCCTAGAGACAGAGAGACTGAGATGGTGCAGGTGGTGGTATTGTCTGTGGTGGTGTCGGTGGTGGTGTTGTCTTTGGTGGTGCCGGCGGTGGTGGTGTCTGTGGTGGTGCCGATGGTGGTGTTGTCGGTGGTGGTGGTGTCGGTGGTGGTGCCGGTGGTGGTGGTGTCTGTGGTGGTGCCGGTGGTGGTGTTGTCGTCGGTGGTGGTGGTGTCGGCGTTGTTGTTGTTGGTGGTGTTAGTGGTGTTGTCAGTGGTGTTGTCGGTGGTGGTGTTGGTGTCGCGTTGTTGTTGGTGGTGTTGTCTGTGGTGGTGCCGGTGGTGGTGTTAGTGGTGTTGTCGGTGGTGCCGGTGGTGGTGGTGTCGGCGTTGTTGTTGGTGTCAGTGGTGGTGTCTGTGGTGGTGTAAGTGGTGTTGTCTGTGGTGTTGTCGATGGTGGTGTCTGGGGTGTCGTTGTCGGTGGTGGTGTCGGCGGTGATGTGGGTGGTAGTGTTGTCGGTGATGGTGTTGACTTGTGCAATCCTAATGGGTTGTAAAAGGACTGAATAATAATAATAATAATAATAATGTTTAACTAAAGTGTGTTTTGTTTAGTTAAGATGTAACACAAAGAGAGATTTGTGAGCTGATCTGCTTGGATTTAGAAGCCAGCGGGCCAAACATATGCTCTCTTGGGAGATCTACGAACCCACACACACACACGCGCGCGCACACACACACACACACACATGCACGGCTGCGGGCTGAATTCCGTTCGGTAATTTCGGCTCGTTTCGTACTTGACCAAAAGGCTACATCCTGTTCTAATCTGCTGGCTGGGTGTCGTAGGGATTGTTGGCACACTCGCGCTCGAGCCGCGGCAGAGCAAGACAGAGCGAGGGTTGGCGAGCGAACGAGGGGGAGGAGAGAAATGGAATGAGCAAAAGGATTAAGGAAGGGAGGAGGGGGGGGGGGAAGCCAGTTCCGCTATGCAAGGAGGTCTTCTAAAGGGCAGGGACATTAAACATTTAAAAACACAACAGAAATAGAGAAAGACACGGAGGTGGTGCAGGTGGTGTTGGGCCGTTCGGTGGTGTTGGGGTTGACGTGGCACCGGTGGCGGTGTTGGTAAGGGTATTGAAATAAACGTTTGGATGTAGACGTAGATAACGAGTAGTAAATACTAAGCTAGGTCACCTCAATGTCTTCTGGCATCAAGGCACGACACGCCATGTATGGAATGCCAACCCATCACACACTCACATTCACACACTAGGGACAATTATCCAAGGTGGCAATCAACCTACCGTGCATGTTTTTTGGACTCCGGGAGGAAACCGGAGAACCCGGAGGAAAACCCCCCGAGGCACGGGGAGAACATGCACAAACTCCACACACACACACGGCAGAGGCGGGATTCGAACCCCCGACCCTGTAGGTGTGAGGCGAACGTTCCTTGAAATGAAATTAAAACAAAAGGCTATTTTGCGTCTTCCACCTTTCTTTGATACCTTTTTTTTTTTTTTTTGAAATCTTTGATATAAAATATTTTCCAGACGACACCATACACAAACGCTCACCCGTACATTCCTGCCTTAATCCCATTTTATACCTTAAAACTCCGCATGGCAGCAGTGTTTGGGC
>JACRUU010000012.1:5441998-5516998 GCA_030449085.1 Kryptopterus vitreolus
TTTTAAGGTGTTGGTTTTTTTTTTTTAGAATAATTTCGAGAGAAAAAGCGTCCCCTCTTCATGGATCGTTAGTTAGATGCTGGAGGATCGCAGTGTACGAAACCTAAACGGGCTGCTTGAACCAAGCAGGAGTTTTAATGAATTTAAACTTCTACGTCTCTTTCTTTTTGATTGTTCCGGGATTCTGCTTGCTTGATTTGTGAGCAATTTAAACGACGAATAATAACAATATCAATTCTTCACAACTTCTTTTTTTTTTTTCCTCCCTTGGTGTGGCGTTCCTGTGATTTCAGCGGGACATTAACCCAAGTGGTAAATAAATCCTACTGAGTGATCACTGGCTGCAAATAATGTTGTTGTTTGGGAAATGAGTGTTTGGAAACGTCTGCCTGTGATTCTATTGGATATCAACGGGTTTCTAGGTAGCGAGGTTCTATATAACGTTTTTTTTTTTTGGGTGTTTTTTTTTTTTTTTTACGTTCTATGCACGACGTCTTGACTCGCTACGGTGCAGTTGACAGAAAGTTGACCCGAGGGCCCCTTCGTAAAGGGGACAAGCATATGAGAAAAGTAAAGATATGGGAGGAGAGGGCAGCGGGGGAAAAAAAAAAAAAGCAAACATTCCTGACTCGGTGTCTCAGAGATTTAATTAAAGGCTCTGGAGTGGGCACTTAGAGGTGAAGGCTTAAACCCAAACACACAGTCCCCTGCCTCTTACCCCACCCACCCCGTGCTCCGGGCATGGACTAATCCCCAAGGGGTCAGGTTATAAGTGCTGGGGTCATGCCAGTGTGACAGCTAAATGAATGTGTGTGTGTGTGTGTGTGTGTGTGTGTTGGGTTAATCAGACTTCGGGCTCGGACGGTAATAGAAGCGGACGGCGGTGGTGCTTATAGGAAGAACAGTGCGTTTTTTTGGTGGAGATGATGTTAATAACGCTGAATTGCATCATATGGAAAGGACAGCCGGCGAGGCTCGAAGGAAAACACATGTTCGGCAATAAATAGGCGAGTTATTTCGGGAAACGCCAGCTCCCGTGTCAAATGTAAGTTTGGGATTTTCTCACGGCTCATCCAACGCGTGAGTAGTTCTACTGCTGTCAGTCTCAGCATCTGGAAATCTCAGGTTTAGTGCAGCAAATAGGCCGAATAGTTGAAATAAAGTGGGAGCAGGGCTCGTTCCTGTGCATGTTGTTCACGGAGGTCGGTCTGGGTGCCCAAACTTTTTTGGGTGCCAAAACTTTTTTGGTTGTTGTTTTTGCATGCCAAATTATATTATTATTATTATATTATTGTATTATCATCATCCAATCAAGTCATTAGTTACATAGAATTGTAAAGAATTATATTTTTGTAACTTGCAATAATAATGCCCAAATAATGAAATAAATGAAAACAATCAAAATAATAATAATAATAATAATAATAATAAAATGAATGCATTGAAACTCTTGTACACAAAAATTAGATTACCTCTGTAAATAAATAAAAAGAGCAGTATATACAACATAAATAACCGGTATATATTATTGGGACATATATTATTCCGGCCACACACCACACACACACACACACACATGCGGTCATTATTATAAGGATTTAATACATTATAAGATATATATATATAGATAATATATATATATATATATCTATATAATATATATATATCTATATATATATATATATATATATATATATATATAAGATATATATATATATATATATATATACAGACGTGGACAAAATTGTTGGTACCCTTTGGTCAATGAAAGAAAAAGTCACAATGGTCACATGAAAGAAATCAGAAAAATCTTTAATCTGACAAAAGTAATAATAAATAAAAATTCTATAAATGTTAATAAATGTTAACCAATGAAAGTCAGACATTGTTTTTAGTTTTTCAACCATATGCTTCAAAACAGAATAAATCATGTAAAAAAATAAAATCATGAAACAGGCATGGTACAAAAATGATGGTACCCCTAACTTAATATTTTGTTGCGCAACCTTTTGAGGCAATCACTGCAATCAAACGCTTCCTGTAACTGTCAATGAGACATCTGCACCTCTCAGCAGGTATTTTGGCCCACCTTTTTGGCCCACTCCTCATGAGCAAACAATGAGACTCCAGTTGTGTCCTCCAGTTGTGTCCGGTTTGAAGGGTGCCTTTTCCAGAGCTCCTTGCATGTTTCAGCTCCTTCCAAAGATGCTCAATAGGATTGATTGAGGTCAGGGCTCATAGACGGCCACTTTAGAATAGTCCAATTTTTTTCCTCTTAGCCATTCTTGGGTTTTTTTGCTGTGTGTTTTTAGCTGTGTGTTTTGGGTCATTGTCCTGTTGCAAGACCCATGACCTGCGACTGAGACCAAGCTTTCTGACACTGGCTAGCTATTACATTTCTCTCTAGAATTCCTTGATAGTCTTGAGAGATTTCATTGTACTGCCAGATTGCACAGATTCACCCTGTGCCAGACGCAGCAAAGCAGCCCCAGAACATAACAGAGCCTCCTCCATGTTTCACAGTAGGGACAGTGTTCTTTTCTTGATATGCTTCATTTTTCGTCGTGTGTGAACATACAGCTGATGTGCCTTGGCAAAAACTTCGATTTTTGTCTCATCTGTCCACAGGACATTCTCCCAGAAGCTTTGTGGCTTGTCAACATGTAGTATTTTGGCATATTCCAGTCTTGCTTTTTTTTTTATGATTCGTTTTCAACAATGGTGTCCTCCTCCTTGGTCGTCTCCCATGTAGTCCACTTTGGCTCAAACAACGACGGATGGTGCGATCTGACACTGATGTTCCTTGAGCATGAAGTTCACCTTGAATCTCTTTAGAAGAAGTCTTTCTAGGCTCTTTTGTTACCATTCGGATTATCCGTCTCTTAGAGATTTGTCATCAATTTTCCTCCTGCGGCCACGTCCAGTGAGGTTTACGTCATCATTTTCCTGCGGCCACAGTCCAGGGAGGTTGGCTACAGTCCCATGGATCTTAAACTTCTGAATAATATGTGCAACTGTACTCACAGGAACATCTAGTTGCTTGGAGATGGTCTTATAGCCTTTACCTTTAACATGCTTGTCTATAATTTTCTTTCTGATCTCTTGAGACAGCTCTTTCCTTTGCTTCCTCTGGTCCATGTCGAGTGTGGTACACGAGTGTGGTATGTCGAGTGTGGTACACCATACCAACCAAACAACACAGTGATTACCTGGAGCCATATATATAGGCCCATATATATAGGCCCAATGGCTGATTACAAGGTTGTAGACACCTGTGATGCTAATTAGTGGACACACCTTCAATTAACATGTCCCTTTGGTCACATTATTTTCTGTGTTTTCTAGGGGTACCATCATTTTGTACCATCATTTTTGTCCATGCCTGTTTCATGAGTTTATTTTTTTACATAATTCTGTTGAAGCATGGTTGAAAAACTGTTGAAATGTCTCTGACTTTCATCATTGGTTAACATTTATAGAATTTTTATTTATTATTACTTTTGTCATATTGATTAAATTGTTGACCATTTCTGTGTGACCATTGTGACTTTTTCTTTCATTGACCAAAGGGTACCAACAATTTTGTCCACGTCTGTATATATATATATATATATATATATATATATAAATTGCATGTTTTTCAATGTAAATGAATACTAACTGTAACAGATGCTATAATTATATACATTTCTCTCAAAAAATCTCCCCCTTTAATAAAATGATAGATTATTTAATATTTATTTTACGCTGGCAATTATTCTCTTCATATTAAATTATTTAATACAATCTTGTTAATGACAATGTTATTTTGTTTAGTGTTTGTTTGAAGTGTAAAATATGGGACGTGGCTCCTTTAAGAATTGTGTTCCGGTTGCTTTTCCATATAAACTGGTGATACGGTGTTTAGGTTATACGGAAGCGCTTTATTGCGTTCAGTAAAAATGCGCTTTATTGCGTAATACGGATTTGGGAATGCGATGCGCTTGCGTAAGGTTCCATACGGTAATATACGCTAATATAGTCGGAAGGAGATCATAACTGTAATTTGGGGGAAATTTAGGAAGCGTGAGTGGATGCACTGAAGTTTCTTTATATATAGATATATATATATATATAATATATATATATATATATATATATATATATATATATATATATATATATATATATATATATATATATATATATATGAGAAAAGCCACAATCTGGCAGGAAAAATAAAAAATACTATTTATATTTGTTTGTTTTTCAAAACATCACAAAAAAACAATGGCAATGTCTTAGGAAAAATGATTTCCTTCACATATCTAATCTCAATGCTTGCAAACCAGGGGTTGGTTAGATGCCACAGTGTGGTGTGTGTGTGTGTGTGTGTGTGTGTGTGTGTAGTGTAGTGTAGTGTAGTGTAGTGTAATACTTGTAATAACATCCCAAAGGAATTCGGGAGGCATGCACACAGGCAGAATTAAGGAAAGGATAAGAGCCAAGAGAAACAGAAGCTCACACACACACACACACACACACACACACACACACACACACACACACACACACACACACACACACACACACACAATTGTAGCACATGACTCCATTACATTTATGACTTCCTCTCTAAATTAAGACATCGCTAATGAATTACCGATGACTAATAGGGACGTGTGAGACTGTTATTGTCGAACCGATACAAGAACCTCCGATATCAGTATTATTTCCATGCCTTGATAACAATGGGAAAGATCCTTAGACCCAAGTACCACTAAGCTGCCACTGCTGGGGCTCCTGAGCAAGGCCCTTAACCGTCAACTGCTCATGTAAACACATGATGCTATAATTAATAAACCCTCCGTCGTTTAAAATCTCTGAGGGAAAGTTACTCAGGACCTCAGCTACGTGCTAGCTAGCATAACACGATTTTGCACAGATGTCGTCTAGCATGTGTTTGTGTGTGTTATTTTGATTTTATATCCTCCTTGTCATTTAGAAATGTAAAAAAAAAACAAAAAACAAACAAAAAACAACAACAAAATGCTGTCTGGGTTGTAACCTGATTATAAAGGAGGAGGGGGGAATCGGACTAGCGTCCACAGTGACAGGTTAGCATGATCATGCTAATAATGCTGCAAATAGAAATCAGGGATACACTGTCTTTTTGACCCTGTGTTTCTGTGTGTGTGTCTTGTGTGTTTGCAGTCAGTAAAATAGTAACTTTTATGCGCGCACACACACGACACACACACACACACACACACACACACACACACACACACACACACACACACACACACACACACACACACACACACACACACTGAGACACTGGGCAAAATCATTCAGCACCACACACTGTGAACTAGGACCAGATCAGACCACAGAGATCAGCAACATAGATTAAGGAGCTTGAGGCAAAGGTCCCCCCCCCCCCCCCCCCCCCCCCCCCCCCCCCCCCCCACCCCCCCACCACCACACACACACACACACACACACACACGACACACGCACACACACACACACACACACACGCACACACTCCCAATCCCTTGTTAGTGGAGCACAGTGACTCAACAAACACCGTATTGTGTACGAGTTTTGATTCACAAGATTCACTCAAAAGATACGGATACTAGATGCTCTTCTTGTCAACACCTTCCACATGAACACACACACACACACACACACACACACACACACACACACACACACACACACACACACACACACACACCACACACACACACTTATCCCATTGCCTTTTCTTTGTGCTGTCTTGTTTTGCCTCATTGATCTCCTTTGAATGATGATTGATGGCCCCTCTCAAACACACACACACACACACACACACACACACAATAATACGCTAAATAAGCATCTATGCCACAATGTGTGCATCTGTATTATCAGCTAGCTTTTCCTTGTGTGTGTGTGTGTGTTCCTCTTAAAACCTTCAGGCTCTTGCTTAACCAGGCCTGCAGGTCAGCACACGCTTCCAGACAGACAAATCAAGTTTTAGTAAATGACATTGGACCGCAAAAGGTGTGTGTTAAGCAATTTATGTGAAATGTCCAACTGATGCAGGGAACACACACTATACTATACTAAAGGCAGCAGATTTCCTACAAAAAGAGGCGTGTACCCAAGTAGAAATTTGAGGTATCTAGACCGTAGTAATTACTTTTCACCCCACTTTTAACTTCTACTCCTTACATTGGATGGGATATGAACATATATCATTCCGACACCCTATTGGTTTGCACTCGATCCAGTGCATCCAGGAATACATCGGAATGCTTTTCACACAGATGGAGGTTAATATTAGCATAATTTCGCTGTACACACACACACACACACACATATATATATATATATATGTGTGTGTGTGTGTGTGTGTGTGTGTGTGTGTGTGTGTGTACACACTATACATATATATAGTTTTGAGGTAAAAGTACCATAATCTACTAGTGCACATGGGTTAATACCTCCACCAGGCCAGAAGTGAGGAGGCCCTAAAGGGGTGCCTTGCCTGGAGGGTAGGAGTGTGTTTCAGCTTGCCCATCATTCTGCTGCCACACATCAAACATCAAAAGACTCGTCTGATGCGTTGCGTCACCGATCCCTGACACGCTCAGACCTGCGGTCTCTCGGTAGCTAGTGGCAAAATCCGTAGCCATAATACAGCGCCCCCTGGAGCATAGAGGGTTAAAGGTCTTGGGACCCAAGGGTGGCAGCTTGGCGATATCAGGGCATTCACGTTGTTCTTCGTAAAATACCAGAGGCTTGTTTGCGTACACCCAAACCAACCCCCCCCCCCGTTTGTACAAACAGAGGGAGGAAGGGTTTTAACAGAGAGAGACATGCGTGCATAGAATTGTTGTTTTGCACTTCAACAAGGGAAACAGTGTTCTTAAAATGCTTTACATCTGTGGCCACAGGGGGCAAGGCAAGTGCTGAGGATAGAGCTAAACAAAGAAGTTCTGGGAAAACGACTTGGTGAGCGAGAAACATGCACCACGTTATGATGATAACGGTAGGAGTTTGAGGACGTTATGATGACAGGGGTAGGAGTTTGAGGACGTTATGATGACAGGGGTAGGAGTTTGAGGACGTTATGATGACAGGGGTAGGAGTTTGAGGATGTTAGGATGACAGCGGTAGGAGTTTGAGAACGTTAGGATGACAGGGGTAGGAGTTTGAGGACGTTAGGATGACGGGGGTAGGAGTTTGTGGACGTTAGAATGACAGGGGTAGGAGTTTGAGGATGTTAGGATGACAGGGGTAGGAACTTGAGGACGTTATGATGACAGGGGTAGGAGTTTGAGGATGTTAGGATGACTGTGGTAGGAGTTTGAGAACATTAGGATGACGACCGTAGGAGTTTGAGGATGTTATGATGACAGGGGTAGGAGTTTGAGGATGTTATGATGACAGGGGTAGGAGTTTGAGAACATTAGGATGACGACGGTAGGAGTTTGAGAACATTAGGATGACGACGGTAGGAGTTTGAGAACATTAGGATGACGACGGTAGGAGTTTGAGAACATTAGGATGACAACGGTAGGAGTTTGAGAACATTAGGATGACGACGGTAGGAGTTTGTGGACGTTAGGATGACGACGGTAGGAGTTTGAGGATGTTAGGATGACGGGGGTAGGAGATTGAGAACGTTAGGATGACGATGGTAGGAGATTGAGAACGTTAGAACAACAGGGGTAGGAGTTTGAGGACGTTAGGATGACAGCGGTAGGAGTTTGTGTACGTTAGGATGACGGGGTAGGAGTTTGAGAACGTTAGGATGACGACGGTAGGAGTTTGTGGACGTTAGAATGACAGGGGTAGGAGTTTGTGGACGTTAGAATGACAGGGGTAGCAGATGACGGGGGTGAGGATGTGACGGGGGTAGGAGTTTGTGACGTTAGGATGAGGGGTAGGAGTTTGTGGACGTTAGGATGACGGGGGTAGGAGTTTGTGGACGTTAGGATGACAAATGTTGTAATTTTTGGACGTTAGGATGACAGGGGAATCTAAGAGCCTCTGGGTGGCAGGAGTGGGCTTGCGAGTGGGGACCTTCAGGGCCTCCAACGGGATGGAATTTGTGGCCCTCAAGATATAGTAGGAGTCTGCAGTTACTTCAAGTTTGGCAGGCGAAATTATTATTATTACTATTATTTGTCACATATACATTACAGCACAGGGAAAGTTGCAGGTTTGGCCATGATTCAGCGCCCCCTGGAGCATGGAGGGTTAAAGGCCTTGCTCAAGGACACAAGAGGGGCTGCTTGGCAATACCGGGCTACTTCCAATCAGTAGCCCACGCATTAAAGCCCTTAGCTACAGAGTTTATAGGACTTGCATAAAAGAGTTGGAGTTCGCCATCTCAATGCCCGCCTTTCCAACGAACAGTTGGAAAACGTACTAATGCCAGAGATAAACTAGGCTCCACACGGAGCAAGGGAAGCTATGCCACGCTATCAGATCGTTCCAATTCTGAAGCATGTGTGTTTGAGTTCGCTAAGGAGGCAGGGCGGAGAGGAGTGTGTCGCTCCACAATGAGGCCCATTGTCTCCAAGCGTTCATAATCCTCCGAGGTGCTCCGCACACACTACGAACGTGTGCACGCACCTGAGTCATGACCATATGCCTGAGGAGCACACACACACACACACACACACACACACACACACTGCATACCACACTCCTTATTAGCTGAAATTTGGTTCAACAGGAGTTCATATACTGCTCTGTAGCTCAGATGAGCAGAAGTGAAACCCCAAATCACTTTGCTTTGAGACGATACACTACAAACGGATCATCTAAATACTAACTAAATGCTAAGATAAGCGCAGCTTTCATTGAGATCTTGAGACTCGCGACGGCGAGCCAGTCAGACACACAGAGAAACATCAGTTTATTGTAATATGGAGAGATATTCGCAATGTGCTATGCACCTGTGTTGTTATTGGCATGTATCATGGAGGTCACGTTTCACTCCGTCACACACACACACACACGCACGCTTAGAGAGGAACCTGATCCATGGTTTGTGTGTTTGAGACAAGAGAGACATGAAAAGAGTGTTTGATGTGGATGCATATGCTTATACACACTCACACACACATAACTCCATGTGGCTTTGGGTCATAGAGAACTTTGTGTGTGTGTGTGTGTGTGTTGGTAGATTTAGGGTTACACCATCCAATGCACCATCTGACCTTGGGATATCCTCTAAATAAATAGAGGAGTGTATATAAATATAGCATCGCTTACAGTTATCGTATTAGAAACATGAAAAGTATTCATTAATGGTACGTGCGATTAATCACTGGTGATTTAATCGCGATTGAATATTTGAATGGATCGACATCCCTAGACGTAAACATTGTCCTATGGATGACCAAAGCACCCGCAGATGTTTCACTGGTTGTATGTCCGTCCGGGCCACAGAGGAGATTATCCAGCCTGAAACAGTCAGAAATCAACCCGGAGGAGCCTGGTGGTCGCTCGGGATGTTTCCTTACAAGGCTGCGCAGTGGCGCCTTGGTAAAGAAAAAAAAAAAATACAACACAGATTCATTCCTGAGAACACGGCGGCATGCCATCGAAGGTGTGCTGCATTGTTGGGATGCCGCAGGAACGCCGTGCGCCACCGGGGTTATTTTCATGTTGGCGGCGGTGGCGGCGGCGTTTAAGGCAACCTGCTGAATTTATCGATTGCTCAAGACGTTCTTTAGTTACCCAGCTAACAATGATTCCTTTGCTGGGAAATGAAAGCTAATCTTCAGAGATCAGCATGTCTGCCTGTAAAAATGACGGTTAAAAAGGTTGGAACGACTAAGAAATGGCGAGGAAAAGCGAGAGGACCCCAGAGGGCTCCGTTTCTCCTTCCTGCCCAAGACAGACTTTTTTTTTGTAGGGATCTTGTTATAAAATTCCTACGGTTGTGTTTTATGAGTGCGGGGGAAAAAGGAGAAAAAGAAAAAACGAGAGAGAGAGAGAGAGCGAACAAGGAAAGATATTGAAGGCAGCTTAAGAGTGTTGTTGAAGCGGCTTTAGATCCAGTCGCGCTGCTAGTTAACGCTGCGGAGGCAGACTTGGCCGGCGGCCCGCTTGTCAAACAGCAGCGCACTGGGTGCGTCGGAGGCACCGGGACCCGTGTCTCAGTACAAAGGAATGAGAGAAAGAGACAGAGAGATTAGGGTTTGGAACTGCGTGTACGGCACACGCAAGTGCACTGCAAGGATATATCCGTTTCGAAAAGCAGAGTAAACACGCGCCGAAATGGGCGACATCTTTCGTTTCGGAAACGCACACACGGATATTTGCCCTTGTAGTGTCAGACTTTTCCATGAACTTGCAAAGAGGCCGTATCTGATGTGGACTAACAAAACACGGCGAATTAGAGAAATCAAGATGGCGGCCAGAAGCTACCATCATTTGCTATGAGATACCAAGTCTTTCTCTGGGAGAAATGATGTTATACTATTATTATACACACCGGAATCGGATTCGCTCACAACTAATTCTACAAATGCTGAGCTCGGCACGGGGTCAGTCACATTAGCGGAGAGAAAACAGTGTGCTCAGAGCCCTGTGTGTATAGTTGAGCAAAGATGGTGTTTTTGTTTAAGCAGAACGACGGCCGTCCTCCACCGCCAGCTAGGTTTATTTATCCCTGTCCCTCCTGTCAGGATGAAGCCTAGTTACTTGTGCATTGAGGCGAGACAGTGGGTGGGCTGCTTTTGAACCTCCTCTCAGTGCCAGGAATCTAAGCCTTGACTGTTGACTTGTGTAAACAAACAGTGGAATCGGTGAGACAATGTGTATTACCCCTAGGCAAGTCGACAGTAGGATCGCCATTAGGAAAGTCGGACCTTTTCTACGTTTAAAATTTAAAAAAAGTTAACAAAAAAGTTCTTCAGTTCACGTGCGATTTCTTTTCCTTCCTTTTACAGGTGGGTGGAGTCGTGACGATGCAGCTGTGGGCCCAAATATGGCGATTTGTACTGCTCCCCCTGCTGCTGCTGCTACCGGCACCATTCTGCAGCGCCTGTCCCCAGCACTGCTACTGCCCCGACCCGGGGTCCATCTTCTGCATACAGCGACGTGCCTCCACCATGCCCCTCAACCTGCCCGCCTCCACACGCAGTCTGTTTGTGTTCCAGAATGGAATTGACCTTCTTCGAGAGCAGGACTTCCTTGGTCTGGGTAATCTGGAAATGCTAGACCTTAGCCAGAATAAACTGTCAGTGATTCCTGATGGGGTTTTTGGCACTCTTCGATCCCTGCGCAATCTCGACCTCTCGTCCAACAAAATTACTCAAATCTCGAAAGACAGCTTTGATGGCTTGGTGAATCTAGAGAGGTTGTATATCCACAACAATCACATCCAAAGCATCCACCCAGCTGCATTTAAGGGACTCGAGCACCTGTTGGAGCTGAAGCTTCAGGGCAACCAGATCAGCCTGCTTCCCGAGCTGCACCTTCCCAAATTGCTGTTGCTTGACCTCAGCTTCAACAACATCCCTCCCCCAGAACCTGCTGCTCTGCAGACACCACACTTAGAGTCACTGAAGTTGGCTGGGCTGGGCCTGACCACTTTGGATGAAGGCTTACTGAGAAGCCTGGGTAATCTCCACGATCTGGACTTATCTCAGAACAAGCTAGTCAAAATGCCAAATGCATTAATAGCTGCAAAGGGAATAACCCGCCTCAACTTATCAAATAACCCTCTGGGCCCTCTTCGACCGGAGGACTTTAAGAACTTGGTAGGGTTGCTAGAGCTGGATCTCAGTAGCGTGAACCTGCAGGGATTCCCTGTGGACTTTTTCCAGTCGTTTCCCAGGCTTCATCACCTAACGGCTGCAGAAAACCCTTTCAATTGTGTTTGTTCCCTCTCCTGGTTTCCCAACTGGATGAAGAATGCCAAAGTAGAGCTTGGGCGAACTGAAGAGACACGCTGCCACTTTCCGCTCATGCATGCAGGAAGGATGCTTTCCGAGCTGGAACACAAAGACTTTGGCTGCCCTACCACCATCACTGAACTGTCTGAGGTACTTACTAGTAGCAGCCGGCATCATACTCCAGACCCCACCACTACGCCACATACCACCCATAACGTCCTTCCTTTTGTCCCGAGTGAGGAATTACCAGTTGAGCCAGACCTGCCTGTGCCTCCCGTGGCCTCTGCCTCTCCCAGAAGTAGTGAGGAGCACAAGGAACACATGTGCCCTCCAAATATTTGCCTGAACGGTGGCACGTGCAAGTTTGACCACAGAGGGGAAATAAATTGCCTGTGCCCTCTGGGTACATCGGGCACGTACTGTGAAAACCAAGACGAGTCACAACCTCCTCCGCTGTCCCCGAGAGTCGCCGTGGTGACGTTTCCTTCGATGAAACCAAACAAGATTAGCTTCCATCATGTAACCAGCACCTCCATATCGCTTGACCTGCACCAGTACATCGAGTCCCGGCCCAACATCCGCGGCATCCGTCTGACTTATCGCAACCTGTCTGGTCCTGACCGCAGACCGCTCCAACTCAACGTACCTGCTTCGTACCCGGAGTACACACTGAGAGGGCTACAGCCAAACTGCACATATTCGATTTGTGCCAGCTCTCTGGACGAGCCAATAGACGAAGCGGCCCACACCTGCATGGACGCTCAAACGGCCGGAGCCTCTCAGCAGCCCACTGTGGACAAGCCTGAACCTTTTCCCTTTCTTGTGCCCATACTGGGAGCAGTAGCAGTTGCCATGACCATAGCGATAGTTGCAGCAGTGGCAGTGGTTTTACGGAGAAAACGAGTGAAATGTCCCACAGACATGGATCTCGGCGAACCGACCCCTTTCGAGCTGGAAGGCATGAAGATGGGCTTGGAGAACGGAGCGACGCCGCAGAAACAGGCGGAGATTTCACCGTATCTGCCGGCATCTCACAACGGCATGGACTACGAGGTCCCGCTGATCCCCGAACACTTTGTGTCGAACAACAACACGGATCAGAGGATACCTTCGTATTTTTAACGCTCAGACTTCCCGGCACCTAGAAAGAGGTGCACTTTAATAACCCCTGCGGGCGGGTCAAGTGCAAATACGGTGCGGTCGCGTGCGTTCGGAGCGACTTTATGTCTTAGTATTGTGAGTGCAATGGCCAACCGAGGTATTACGTGTTGCTTTAAAGGAACTGTCTGCATGTCCTGCTTCAAACTGTTCTCTAATGCGTTCAAAAGGACGGACCGTGCCCGAGATTACGTCGGTCCCAGACATATCCGAAAGCATTTGTTCTTCATTTCCCCTGGTTTTCCTTCAGACAGTACACAGGTCCCAGACTGGATTAATACATTTTGCAACAAAACAGGATTGACTGGTCATCGGATATTATGGGGGATTTGGAAAATACATGCAGCGGCACGAGTTTTGGTCTGTGACTATTGTGTGCCCCCCCTGGTAAGAACTTACATTGAAAAATTTGAGGACGCGATTGAGAGGTGGGTTTGATCAGCCTTCATTCCTTCATGCTGCAGCTTCAGGGACATTTCTTTTCCTGGTCCTCCGATTTTTCTTCTTTTGCTGTGAACGAAACGAAACGAAACGATGAAGAGACTGTGTACAGATTTTGTTGCGCGTATGTGAATATTGCCGATTTTTTATTTTTCTAATTTTTTTTTTTATAGATACATATATGTATATTTCTCCACACTACATTGTTATCAGAGCCTCTGTTTGTTTGCTTTGTAAACAGGAGCACTTGCATGATCAACGGCGGCGTCTTCGTTTAATACAAACGTCCTGAAGGGAACTTTAAGGAGACTGTCAGCAAATTTGCTTGAGTCCCATTTGTGTGTGTATATATATATATATATATATATATATATATATATATGTGTGTGTGTGTGTGAGCTTTTCCTGTCAAGTGAATGTTGTTTATACTGTGTCGGTCTGGAGCTGAAATTTCGAACACGTCAGAGGAAAATAATCCACCCGGTACCACTCGACTTTGTTTCCGAGGACTTTACCCACAACGCTGTTATGCCTGCTTGTTATAAAGCAGCCGGATTTACCGAATGGTCATCATTTCGCGGACTTGCTATTATCTCATTTCTATAACTGTACAAATGCTAAAGTATAAGGGCCTCGCTCAAGGGCCCAGCTGTGATATTTGTGTTAGTGCAGGAATTTGTAATCACGGCCGTCAAAAGTCCGTGTTTTGACGGCCGTCAAAAGTCCAACCTCTTAAACTCTGCGCTAGTAGTTGAATCACCGAAAAGCCAATGAGAGTAAAGCACTGTTAAGCCCCTCCCCCTACACACAAAGAACAAAAATCTGTCATTGTTTGGACATTTGGACAGACGCTCATATCCAGAGCCACTGAGCAATTAAGCCCTTGCTTAAGCGCCAACTAGTGGCAGCTTGGTGGTGGTGCTAGGTGGGATTGGAGGACAATGCCTTAACCACTGAGCTCCACCTCCCCCTGTTTTCAGTCCAGGAAAGCAGCTGTTGGAGTTAAGGGTGGGGTTTTCCAACGTCATTCTTGCGAACATCTTAACGTATTTAAACTCTCGATTGGGTTCGGAAAAAAAAAAAAAAAAAAAACATTTTTCCCGAATTACTCCTCTTCACTCCTGTTTGTTGCACAAAATACCTCCCAGTCTGCGCAGATGGCCCCGGCACATGCAAACATCGGAACGGGAAAGAGGAGCCGCTTCACACAGCGCAAGGGACCGAAAGTATTCGAAACATTTGCAAGCGCATTTTCTCTCCCCCCGCCCCCCCCAACCCCATTTAAAGCCCGTCTCCTTTTTTCCTCTCGTCAGTCCATCCATCGTGATGTTCTTCAACCCGCGAAAACACATATGTGTGGCTTTCTTTTCACGTCTGTTGAGAAAATAGAAAATGAAATAGTTTGTTGACGAACGGTTGCTTGTTCCTGCTCAACCAGTCTCCAGTATGAGTCAGAAGTATTGGAGTAAGAACGTCATACCAGACTGTTGGATTTTTATTATTTTTTTTTTTTTCCTGACTACAGGAAATTTGATTTGCTGTACAACGTAACACCGTCCTGAACTCAGTTTAACTTCAAAACAAACAAACAAACAAATAAATAAAACCTTGTCATGGATAACAACGCAGCTACCAGTTTTACCAGAGATTCATGTTTGTGTGTGTGTGTGTGTGTGTGTGTGTGTGTGTGTGTGGTGATAGACATTATCCTTCATTCCCAACCTAGAAAAACAGCTCATACGATCATTAGTGACATTAGCGCTCTCTCTATTCATCCATCCCTCCCTCCATTCTTCACCTCGACGCCATGGGTTTTGTGGCAGGACTTGGATTCATTACTGTCTAATTTACAGAACAAATGGCTGAATTAGGGTCAGTTTGTGGAAAGAGATTTGGCTGTTCTGTAGCATGAGGACCTCATAAAACACAAACGAACACAAACACACACACACAATCGTTTCACTCTGCGCTGGCCTATTACATATAGCTTTAAGAAGCGACATGACGCCGAAAGGAAACAGACACTAATTTGTTAATTCGCATTTACGCTAATCGCTTTAATATATTGCGTGACGACAATGAAACAAGGTATCGCTTCAGTTCCAGTTCCCGCGCCAGCTTCTTTTAGGAAATAAAATATGTTAAAAAATAAAAGGAAAAGCGACAGATCCAGAGACGACTCTTATTATTTAAAGCAATAGATGAACGGCCTTTATTTATGTATACAGTTTATACTATTTATTCATTACCCTTATTGTTTATCTTAAGTCCAATATTCAGGGATGCAGTAAACTAACGTTTTTATAGATATCTTACTAACATGGGAAACTTAGGAGACACGCGCAATCAATAGCGAACGCCACGAACAAATTAATACTACGGACGAACACTTGGCACGAAACTCGTTCGTAGACTGGGGACCATCTAAATAGAATTCATTTGAATACCCTGTCAGCCTGCGATGCGTACAAATGTTACTGCGCTCTCCGGATCAAAATCTCACCAGCCAATGAGAGTAAAGCAATGTTAAGCCCCTCCCCCTAGACCCCCAAAAAAGTCTGTGTTGAATTTTTCCGTCGCAGAATGCATTGTTTTCATTGGACAATTGGGAATTGACGCCTTTGACGCAATTGAACGACTTACAACTGAGCAATTAAGGGTTAAGGGCCTTGCTCAAGCGCCAACTAGTGGCAGCTTGGTGGTGGTGTTGAGATTTGAATCTGTAATCTTCCAGTCCCGAGGGAAAAGCCTTAACCACTGAACTATCAGCTATCATTTTAGATATGTACTGCGTTTGAAGGCGCAATGGATTAAATCTGAGGCGACCCATATGGGTTTGTCCTTCAGGGGTCAGAGGATCGTCATCAACTCACTTCACTGACGGGATGCTATTATAGGTTTCTAAAAATTGTGTTTGTCCTACGCAATAACGATGAACATCTTTTTTTTTCCTAACGCCATGAATTTCCACAAACTTTTTGTAAACGAAAGATTCATTCATTCATTCGTTTTCTAGCGCTTTATCCGATCTTTCCTTGGGTCACGGGGAGTCTGTGTCTCTCTCAGGCGTCTATGGGTATTAAGGCAGGATACACCCTGGATGGAATGCCAATCCATCACACACACACACACACTCACATTCACACACACACACATTCATACACTAGGGACAATTTTCCAAGGTGCCAATCAACCTACCGTACATGTTTTTGGACCGGGGAGGAAACCGGAGAACCCGGAGAAAAACCCCCTGAGGCACGGGGAGAACATGCACAAACTCCACACACACATGGCCGAGACGGGAATC
This sequence comes from Kryptopterus vitreolus, assembly GCA_030449085.1. Classification (NCBI taxonomy): domain Eukaryota; kingdom Metazoa; phylum Chordata; class Actinopteri; order Siluriformes; family Siluridae; genus Kryptopterus; species Kryptopterus vitreolus. Next base: position 5,458,799 of record JACRUU010000012.1, read on the forward strand.
GAACCCGGACCCTGGTGGTGTGAGGCGAACGTGCTAACCACTAAACCACCGTGCCCCACTAAATGAAACATATATTAATAAATTAAATAATATAATAACAGAAGTAAGAAATGTAAAAAAAAAATTAAGTGATGATAAAATGTAAATAACTTGCTTATTTATTTATTCATTTATTTATTATAAATAAAGAGATGTCGAGACGGGGCACGGTTTTGCACGGTTTTTTTTCTCCGGGTTCTCCGGTTTCCTCCCCCGGTCCAAAAACATGCACGGTAGGTTGATTGGCACCTTGGAAAATTGTCCCTTAGCGTATGAATGTGTTTGTGTATGTGTGTGTGTGTGATGGGTTGGCATTCCATCCAGGGTGTATCCTGCCTTAATGCCCATAGACGCCTGAGATAGACACAGACTCCCCGTGACCCGAGGAAAGATCGGATAAAGCGCTAGAAGATGAATGAATGAATGAGATGTCGAGGGAATTAATTTTTCCACTGCACTGACATAAGTGCGAACAGGAAATAACTTGGGGCATTAAATGTAACTATAAATAGATCTCTTTTTAAGTATCACTTACATATTCAAGACATTTGTACGCTCAATTAAAAGCTACAACAAAATCCCCCCCCCACACTTTTTTTTTAGAGTGAGCGTAATATTAAAAAACTAGACATACAAAACAGTCATATGTTCGCGACCGACTCCATCTTACCTACGAGTGGCCGCGGGGCCGAACAGCGGAACGTCAAATTTCCCCATTCATTCTCTATGGGGCCGGAATGTTGCGGATGTGGGGTTCGGGACGTATATGATCATGATCCAATCCGGACCCCCTACGAGTGGATTTGCCATATGTGCATGTCAGACGCTCACAGGCCCGAACTGTGAGGCACGAAATTTCAACCCCATTCATTTTCTATGGGGAAAAAAATCCTGCTTTTTGTCCCCGGGTTCGGAATTCCGCGGGGCGATTCCTTATAAAAGTAACAGCACACCTCACATCATCGGGCCGCACGATACGAGGTATGATTCATGAGGGTCGGATAAAGTTTTGGAGCCGGAAAACCAAGAGTGGGCCGCGCATTTTACTTTTTAGCAAAAGTAAAATGTAATTTAAAAAAAAATCGGTTTAATTACGAAACATTAATTCGTTCATCTTCTATCGCTTTATGCGATCTTCCCTCGGGTCACGGGGAGTCTGTGTCTATCTCAGGCGTCTATGGGCATTAAGGCAGGATACACCCTGGATGGAATGCCAACCCATCACAGGACACACACACACACACACATTCATACACTAGGGACAATTTTCCAAGGTGCCAATCAACCTACCGTGCATGTTTTTGGACCGGGGAGGAAACCGGAGAACCCGGAGAAAAAACCCCTGAGGCACGGGGAGAACATGCACAAACTCCACACACACATGGCCGAGACGGGAATCGAACCCGGACCCTGGCGGAGTGAGGCGAACGTGCTAACCACTAAACCACCGTGCACCCTAATTACGAAACAACTCAATAGTAATATAGTACTCAATTTAGTTTACTTTATCAGTCATATAATACATTATCTTTTATACTTAACTAAATTAAAGCCTTCTTTTTTTCTTCCTTTCTTCCTTCATTCCTTCCTTTCTTCTCTTCGTCTTTATTTCTTACCTCCATGCCTGTCTTTCTTTTTTATTTTCTTTGCTTGTCTTTGTTTTTCTTTCTTTCTTTCATTCCTCCGTGCTTGTCTTTCTTTATTTTCTTTGCTTGAAGAGTTACTTGCCGAAAATCTGACCGGAGATAGAGAGAGATTATAATAGTGATGCTTTTGCACACGTCACTAACAAGTTGACAAACATATAAAACATGAAAACTCATAAATAATTATTGAGCTTAATGATGAATGAAGTTTAAAGAAAGGAATCACACTTTGTGCACATGCTTTGCAAGTCCAAGTTCAACAGACTGAAAGGCAATAAACCCTTTTTTTCCACAGATGATGAGCCATGTGTTCATCCATGTGACAACACTGTGTGTCATTTCACACAAAATGTCTCCAATTAGACTTTCATAAGCTGTTTACAGGATAGACTTTTGTTGTTGTTGTTGTTGTGTTTTTGGGGGGAGGAGTGTAAAAGGGAGTGTGAGGAAGGCAGACATGGAATCATTGTTTATTTAGCTGAAAGCTGGTGTTAATAAAAAAGGAGGGCGGCGTTATTGGGAGTTACAGAGCAAGGGGGGGCGAGGGTGAGGACGTGTGGGGGGGGGGGGGGGGGGAGTGGAGGAAGGGAGAGGGAGGTGAAACTCGAATGGAAACTGATGCTTGAGTTTGATAATTGTGTACGTGTGTTCCTACAAAGCTGAGCGCTGGCAGATATACGGCTCACCGGCGTCCTCACAAACCCCCGTCAATCTCACTCAACATGGGGGGGGGGCATGGAGAGAGAGAGAGAGAGAGAGAGAGAGAGAGAGACATGCATAGAGACAACCAAGACAAGAAAATAAAATGAAAAAGAAAGACAAGCTGGGAGGGAAGGAAGGAAGGCAGGAAGGAAGGGAAATTATGGAGGACGGAAAAAGAAAGAAAAACCAAGACAAGCAAAGAAAATGAAAAAGAAAGACAGGCAGGGAGGGAAAAACAAAAAAAGAAACGAAAAAATGTGGAGGAAAGAAAGTAAGAAAGTAAGAAAATCATGGAGGAAGAAAAAAGAAAGAAAGAAAGAAAAAGAAAGAAAAAAGAAAGCATGAGAAAGAAAGAAAAAAAAGAAAGAAAGAAAAAGAAAGAAAGAAAGAAAGAAAGACAGGCATGGCGGGAGGAAAGAAAGAAAGAAAGAAAGAAAGAAAGAAAGAAAGAAAGAAGAAAGAAAATCATGAAGGTAAGAAAGAAATAAACAAAGAAGGAAAAACAAACATGTAAGAAAGAAAGAAAATCATGGAGGAAGTAAAAAGAAAGAAAGAAAAAAAGAAAGAAAGAAAAAAGGAAGGAAGAAAAACAAAAGACAAGAAAAGAAAATTAAAAAGAAAGACAGGCATGGCGGGAGAAAAAGAAAGAAAGAAAGAAAGAAAGAAGGAAAAACAAGCATGGAAGAAAGAAAGAAAATCATGGAGGAAGGAAAGAAAGAAAGACAGACAGAAAAAGCAACATGGAATGAAAAGAAAGAAAATACAGAAAAAAGCAACCATGGAGGAAGGAAAGAAAGAAAGAAAGAAAGAAAGAAAGACTTGCATGGAGGAAAGATAAAACAATAAATGCCTCGTTTTTTGATATGTTAGAATTAGATAACGTAAATGGGAAATGGACGATGACTAACGGCAGAAGGAAAAGTTTTAGATAAGATGCTGCCCTGCCAGAGAGAGAGAGAGAGAGAGAGAGAGAGAGAGAGAGAGAGAGAGAGAGAGAGAGAGAGAGAGATGGCGAGAGAGATACAGGCAACAAGAGGGGAGAAGAAATGCAACACTAAAAATGTGAGAAGAAAATGAGACAGGAGTTATAGCAGAATGAAGGAGACAGAGAGAGAGAGAGAGAGAGAGAAATCCCATGTATATCTGATTAGAACAGGAGAGAAAAAGCAAGGGATAGAGAAAGTCGGGAGAGAATTGGACCAAGGACTAAAGGAATGGGGGGAAAAACAAGGGAATGCCAGGCCGAATGAAGAAAAGAAGAGGTGAAAGGAGGAATAAAAAAAAGAGATGGAGAGATGGAGAGAGAGAGGGGGATGAACATATTATAGGGAGCAGCAGTGTGATATCATAATACAAGTAGACAGGTCTGGATAGAGTGGGATTAGTGGGACGGTCTCACACACACACACACACACACACACACACACACACACACACACACACACACACACACACACACACAGTATAGAGCAGGGGTCACCAACGTGGTGCCCGTGGGCACCAGGTAGCCCCCAAGGAGCACATGAGTAGCTCTCAGGCTTGCTATAAAAAGTGCACAACTCATCAGTGAGATGCGTCTATAATGTAAAATGTAGTTAATTCGTTGTTGATAGTCACTGTCAAGTGTATTTACATAGATAAATGAGTATCATTAATAATAATAATAATAATAATAATATATAACTAAAGGTAAATTTGTTATTTCAGAGGAGTATTTCAAACTGGTAGCCCTTTATATGACTCGGTGTCCATGTAGTAGCTCTCAGTTACAAAAAGGTTGGTGATCCCTGGTATAGAGGTTATATTTTTATTCCTCTTTATCTCATGCTAGCTCTCATTTTTAATACGCTGTGCTAGCATAAACGTTATACATTAGCTTTTACCTCGCGTTAGCTTTTACCTCACGTTAGCTTTTAGCTCACGTTAGCTTTTACCTAGAGTTAGCTATTACCTCACGTTAGCTTTTACCTCAAGTTAGCTATTACCTCACGTTAGCTTTTACCTCATGTTAGCTTTTACCTCTTTTACCTCAAGTTAGCTATTACCTCACGTTAGCTTTTACCTCAAGTTAGCTATTACCTCAAGTTAGCTATTACCTCACGTTAGCTTTTACCTCAAGTTAGCTATTACCTCAAGTTAGCTATTACCTCACGTTAGCTTTTACCTCATGTTAGCTTTTACCAAGTTAGCTATTACCTCAGTTAGCTTTTACCTCATGTTAGCTTTTACCTCACGTTAGCTTTTACCTCACGTTAGCTATTACCTCACATTAGCTTTTACCTCAGGTTAGCTTTTACCTCATGATAGCTTCTACCTCACATTAGCTTTTACCTCAGGTTAGCTTTTACCTCACGTTAGCGACTATCTTTAGCAATCTGGGGTTTTTTTGCTTGCGAGGACACGATTTATAATTGCCAAAATGTTTCTTAGCTAGTTTTACCTCAAACTACTACGTACTTTTAGTTTGCCACATATGTATATAATAAATCGTTATCTAACATTCATTGACTAGCCTTTATGTCAGTAGCTAGCTACCTGTTAGCTCACTGCTGCTTTTAGTTTCTGTTCCTTTTAATGAACTTGTGTTGGGCCTTGGGTTGTGAAATCAGAGTAAAAATCACGAAGGCTTGTTTAGCGCACTTAGCTGCTGGATTTAATTGAAGTTTAAACTGGTTAACTAAATGTCCTGCTTTCTTGCCTTCATTGGCTAATATTTTTACCCTTAAACTTTTTATTAGCCAATAAAATCTCAGTTTATGTTTGTGTGTGTGTGTGTGTGAGGGGGGGGGGGGTTGGTTTCATGTTACCTTTGTCAAAGTGAGTAGACACTGAACAATTTCTGGATTTTAGGACACACACACACTCACACACAAAGAAAGAAAGAAAGAAAGAAAAAAAAAGAAAGAAAGAGCAAGCATGGAGAAAGAAAATAAATAAATAAAGAAAGACATGAATGGAGGAAAGATAAAACACACACACACACACACACACACACACACACACACACACACACTATTCTGTGTCTCATGTAAAATTGCCAAAGATGTTTTTCACATCATCTCTCCTATTTTAAATATTTAATGGCTCTTCATTTAGAGCCCAAAATGTCCAATTTGGACCCTAATTCACTCTCTCTCTCTCTCTCTCTCTCTCTCTCTCTCTCTCTCTCTCTCTCTCTATATATATATATATATATATATATATATATATATATATATATATATATATGCCTTTAATTGTGGTTTTACATAGAAACAAACAAACGGGACGGTCTTGAAAAACGCAACATCTGTGGGCAGTTTCAAACGGCTAATGATGGAGGTATGTTTGCGGGGTGTGATATAAAAGGAATTGCACGATCGCACTGCGTGTAAACGTCCTCGGGCTCCGGTTAAAGCTTAACCACGTCAAGGTTCGAAGCCCCTTTTTATGGCCACTTGTCATGTCAAATGAAAGTGAGGTAACACACGCCTTTGGCTATGCTGGGTGAGTTCTGTTGGTGCACACACACACACACACACACACACACACACAATGTCCTAACAATAATTAACATGTACATAGTGTATATGTTTTGTGCAGATATAATCAGGACCCATGCTTTCTGGATCTCTTTTGCGACATTTCGTGTCAGAGAACTAGTGCTGCTGTCGTCAATGAAAATTATGAATAAATATCGTCGTCAGCGAACCTTGATAAAGTGTCGAGAAAAACGAGACAAGACGTAACAAAAATGTTGGTCATGTGACGATGACTATAATTAAATGTGTAATGCAATATTGTTGACGAGACTAAACGTGGTTTACAAAATAAAAACTATGTTAAAATGTCTCTACATTTACATTGGTCATAACGTAACCAAACCAAATAATGTTATTTATAACATTGTTAAAAACAAAGACAAGCTAAGAAAATAAAAAAGAAAGACAAGCATGGTGGAATGAAAGATGGTGAAAGAAAGAAAAGAAAGAAAGAAAGAAAGAAAAAGAGGGAAGAAAGAAAGAGAGAGAAACAAAGATAAGCAAAGAAAATAAAAAAGAAAGACAAGCATGGAGGTAAGAAAGAAAGAAAAACAGGGGGAAGAAAGAGGGGGAAGAAAGAAAGAAACAAAGAAACAAAAAAGACAAAGACAAGCAAAGAAAATAAAGAAAGACAAGCATGGTGGAAGGAAAGAAAAAAAAGAAAGAAAAGAAAGAAAATGAAAGAAAATGAAAAAGAAAGACAAGCACGGAGGGAATAAAGAAAGAAAAACATGGAGAGAAGAGAAGAAAGGCAGGAAGGAAGAAAGAAAGAAAAACATGGAGAGAAGAGAAGAAAGAAAGGAAGAAAGAAAGAAGGCTTTAATTTAGTTAAGTATAAAAGATAATGTATTATATGACTGATAAAGTAAACTAAATTGCGTACTATATTACTATTGAGTTGTTTCGTAATTAGGGCGCACGGTGGTTTAGTGGTTAGCACGTTCGCCTCACACCGCCAGGGTCCGGGTTCGATTCCCGTCTCGGCCATGTGTGTGTGGAGTTTGTGCATGTTCTCCCCGTGCCTCAGGGGGTTTTTCTCCGGGTTCTCCGGTTTCCTCCCCCGGTCCAAAAACATGCACGGTAGGTTAATTGGCACCTTGGAAAATTGTCCCTAGTGTATGAATGTGTGTGTGTGTGTGTGTGTGTCCTGCGATGGGTTTGGCATTCCATCCAGGGTGTATCCTGCCCTTAATGCCCATAGACGCCTGAGATAGGCATAGACTCCCCGTGACCCGAGGGAAGATCGGATAAAGCGCTAGATATATATATATGAATATATATATATATATATATATATATATATATAATATATATATATATATATATATTTATAATTTCATATATTTTATTTAAGCGCGGTCCACTCTTGGTTTTCCGCCTCCAAAACTGCACTTTATTGGGGTAGAGGGCACACACATGCGACCCTGCGTTGCTTTTGTAGGTATTTCCTAAGGCGGAGATTGATGATGAAATGTTGGAAGCGTTAGAACCTAGAAACAGATGTGTTAAATCTTACACACATACAGTACAGAAAAGAATGGTGTACACGTGTACCCTGAGTGTTTCAACATGCAGAAAAAAAATACCAAAAAAAAAAGGGCAGATTTTATGAGCTTCGGGGGTGGTTTGGCTTCATTACTGGTGTGAAGAAGAGGCAGCCTTGTTCTTGTTCTATTGGCTCACATTATCGTCGGTTGGATTGCTGGTCATTGGGCAATCTCTGAAACCAATTGGTCCACCTCTGAGGGCTGAAGACTAGGGGGACTTTTAGTCGCATTCAGAGTCATGAAACGTCCTCCAGATGAAACTGGAGACTTTTTTGGGTCTATGAAGCAAGACACTGTCCCTCCTACAATTACCAACCACCGCCTACCGCCTTTGCACAAACACACCCAAATACCATTAACATGAATACATTCTGTGTATAACTTCACATATTTGCTCATTAAGAGAATTGCATATATATATATATATATATATCTATATATATATATATATATATATATATATATATATATATATATATATATATATATATATATATATATCTATTCATTCATTCATCTTCTAGCTGCACTTTATCCGATCTTCCCTCGGGTCACGGGGAAGCCTGTGCCTATCTCAGGCGTCTATGGGCATTAAGGCAGGATACACCCTGGATGGAATGCCAACCCATCGCAGGACACACACACACATACACTAGGGACAATTTTCCAAGGTGCCAATCAACCTACTGTGCATGTTTTTGGACCTGGGGGAGGAAACCGGAGAACCCGGAGAAAAATCCCCCTGAGGCACGGGGATAAGAACATGCACATGCACAAACTCCACACACACATGGCCGAGACGGGAATCGAACACGCTAACCACTAAGCCACCATGCCCCTATATATATATATATATATATATATATATATATATATATATATATATATATATATATATAATATATAAACACATAGAAAATATATACAGAGGACGTGCCTATAGAAGAGGAATCGGTTTTCCGCAAAGATTCCTGAATGTTTTTCGAACCAGCTATAGATACCTCCCATCTGTAATCTATTGCTCTGGGGTGCACGGGTGTTCTACAGAAGGTAACAATAACGGAGGAGTGTTTAGGATGATAATACAAACGAGTGCAAATCATAGAAATGAGAAGCAGACCTGTGTGTGGGTTTTTTTTTTGTTTTTGTTTAGCTTTGATTGATTTCATTTTTTTCCCCCCGAGAAAAGAGAGAAAGAAAGACTTGAATACTCTTCGTGAGCGCTGATTGCCTTGGTTGCTTCAATGGTAAACAGTGATCTGAGGCAGAAACACAAATCGAGAGCAAAAATCGAACAAAAAATCTCACGCTTCGAACTGGATCCTCGATCCGATCCATCTATCCATCCATCCATCCATCTATATATATATAATATATATATATATATATATATATATATATATACAACACACCGCTGCTGTAAAAAAAACCCGCTTCTTTACAATATTCACTTTTATTTTTCTTCTCCCCGTTTTTGTCTAGTTTAGCTCGTTTAACAGTTTTTGTTTATTTTTATTTGAATAAAAAAAATATAGAAATGTCATACATATTTACAAATTTGCTTCATGTTTTTCTTTCCTTTCACATTGTTTCCCCCTTGCCCCTTTATCTTTCACATTATATATATATATATATATATATATATATATATATATATATATATATATATATATATATATATATATATATATATATATATATATATGAAATTCATGTTATATGCGAAAAAAGGCCTTATAACCCTCAATTAACCGAGGAACAGCAAGTGTAAGGAAGCCTAAATATTAATACAAAAAAAAAAAAAACACATCTCAAATCTGATTGGTTAGATCAGGGGTCACCAACGTGGTGCCCGCCAGCACCAGGTAGCCCCCAACGACCACATGAGTAGCTCTCAGGCCTGTTCTAAAAACTCATCAGTGAGATGCATCTAAAATGTTAGTTAACTCATTGTGAACTCACAATAGTTAACTCACAATACTTATTGTGAGAAAATCATCAGTGTCATTAATTATAATATATAACTAAATGCAAATGTGTTATTTCAGAAGAGTGCGTCAAACTGGTAGCCCTTTGTATGACTCAGTATCCATGAAGTAGCTCTCAGGTTCAAAAAGGTTGGTGACCCCTGGGTTAGATAGTCTTACAGTACCGTCTTGTATGTCTGTTGTAGTGTGTGTTGTAGTTGATCTTTACAGAAGGAGTCTCCAGTGTCAGCACTTGGAACACGATGGTACAGAACATCTCAGTCAAATCCATGAAAAATGATTTAAATAAACATTTAAATATTCAAGGAAGGTGAAATTACTTAAAGTTAAATATCACACTAAGTTACCGTCACGGTTCATGTTAGCGTAGATGTTACCATAATGACAGCAGTCCTCATATACTGTATATTTCTCTTGTGTAAAAAAAAAATCTTTATATCTAGCATGAAAGTACCTATAATAGTCCTTATTTAAATAGAATTTCCTGACAAATGTGTGTGTGTGTGTGTGTGTGTGTGTGTGTGTGTGTGGGCAGGAGGCTTGGAAAAAAAAAAGCCAACCCAGGGCCTGTGATTAATTAAGATGATGAAATCCAAAACGCTGGAGCCTTAAGTCATGCTTCATGTGCAATGGAGAATGTGCTGCTGAGGCTCCCAAAACACACACACACACACACACACACACACACACACACACACACACACACACACACACACACAACAACACAACACACACATTCGGCCAATTTCTACACCTTTTCCTCATCAGAACATGTTTCCATTTACTTTAACAAAAGGTCAGAATTGCACCGAGGGCGTTTTGATACATGGTTGTGATGAAGGAGGTGAAAATCGCACTTTCTGTTTGCTTTTTTCCGTCAGTGGTTCCTACTAACAAGTAGCCCCTTTATTTCGCTCTGAATAGGTTTTTCTCCAGCCGCACACTGTTGGCTATGATGAGAGACCGTCTCCTTCAACGAATGACGTCCTGATGCTGGGTCATTTTGATACGGACAAAGAATACCATCGTTTTAAAACCCTGTTGGGTGGGAAAATAGTGGGACCCCTGGTGGGACCAATCGAGCAATGGTTCAGGATTGGAGGGATCAGGATGCTGTGAGGTCACGGGGTGCCAGAGGAGTAGGAAGCAAGAGGAGGAAGCATACGGATGGTGGGATGGTGTGAGAGAAGGTAGAAAGGTTAAAACCAAGTTGTATGGCAACATTCGAGATCAGTTATAGGGGGTCGAATGCCTTTCAAGGACAGACCTACCATGGGCAAGTTACAGTTTGTGGTGGGAGGCACTTTTGTGCAAGTTCGTCTTCTTAGTACCCTGGTGGGACCAATAATAATAGCCTCTATTTGTCACATATACATTACAGCACAGTGAAATTCTTGGCATATCCCAGCTTGATTTTGGTAGATGGGGTCAGAGCGCAGGGTCAGCCATGAAACGGCGCCCATGGACGGCCAAGGGCGGCAGCTTGGCCATACCGGGGCTCGAACCCAGATTTTCCGATCAGCAGCCCAGCGTCTTACACCACTGAGCTACCCCATCCCTGTCGAGCAATGGTTCAGGATTGGAGGGACCAGGATGGAAGCCACAGGAGGAAGCATTGGATGGTGGGAAGGTGTGAGAGAAGGTAGAAAGGTTAAAACCAAGTTGTGTGGCAACATTCGGGATCAGGTATAGGGGGTCGAATGCCTTTCAAGGACAGACCTGCCATGGCCAAGTTATAGTTCTTGAGATGACGAAGTGCTGGAACCGCTGTCGGATCCACTGTCGGGGCATCGTTCTCGTCCATGGTAGACCCATGCAGGATTAACTATGAACCAGCAACCCTCTAACTCGCCGCACCATGGTCCCTTTGTTGTACCCTTTCGGGAGCGAGCAAGGTTTAGAGGGACCATGGTACTGAGAGTTAGAGGGTTGCTGCATGGGTCTACCATGGACGAGTTGGAGTAGTCCAGTCTTGAGGTGGCGAACGAGGAAACAGCCTGTGAGGACAGACATTCTTCTGAGGTAAGGAAGAACAGGGAGATGAAAAGGGCATTAATTGTCCGAGGTGACCCCCAAGGGTGCATGCAGCGACTGGAGATCCATGGAAATTTTTTTATTTGCCAGACCTGCCAAGATCTAGGCTGAAACTTCAGTGTGTGGGGGGGGGGGGGTCAATTACAAACTTGACTTGAATTTGCATTTGTTTATTTAGACCAGGGGTCACCGCAGGCACCGGGTCGCCCCCAAGGACCACGAGTAGCTCTCAGGCCTGGGCTCAAAATTGCACAACACATCAGTCTTACATTTATAAACTGTAGTTTTAATGTATTTGGTGACCAATATTTCTTCTTATTGCACTCTATTTTCCAGCAACCCATTTCTTATCATTGCACAGCTTTTCCAGGCAACCACCCTGGACCCTGGCGGTGTGAGGCGAACGTGCTAACCACTAAGCCAACGTGCCCCCAAGGATTTGTTTTTTTATTATTATTTCTAATTAAGGGACTTTTATATTATTAAGTGACGGGTTTCTGACAGCTGTATATGTAGGCAGAAGACGGCAGATGTTTCATTGTGTTTCCTCCGACTCTGGGCTGATCGTTTGATCATTTTGGCTCTTCACTATCAACAATCCGTGTACAAGTCAGAGCCGGTAAACAATTGGCTATTTTCCAGTATTATACTGTATGGAAATATTCTACGTGCGTTAGCATTTCATTCTTATATCTAAATTAGTAAAAGATCTACTATGAAATATTCATATTTGCATATATCCCAGCTTGTTTGGAAGCAGGGGTCAGACAGCGCCCCCTGGAGCACAGAGGGTCCAAGGAATAGATTCGGTCCCCAAGAATGATTGGCGAGACCGGAGCTCGAACCCCCGGACCTTCCAATCAGTAACCCAGCACCTTAACCAATGACCTACCCCCCCCCCCCATCCCCCGATGGATTGCTTAAACATTAGGTGTGTTTTCTTACCATTCCTTGGGAATAATAATAGACAAAGAGCAATGGAATAGTAATGGCAAAGTAAAATACAAATTTTAACAAGTTCCGAGAAAAAGCCAGCGAGTCGTGAGCACGATACGAGGCTCCTGGCTGACACTGTGGTTGCTATTGACGTTGGAACTGATCTTAATAGTGATGTGTGATGGATTGCATGACTAAGGTGAAGTGTTTTCCTGGGAAGGTTGAATTCAGGGTGGCATTCTTTCATCCTGGCTCTGATTTCAGACTAAAGACAAATAGTTGAGAGAGAGAGAGAGAGAACGAGAGAGAGAGCGAGAGAGAGAGAAGACCCAGATACAATGCCAAAGCCTATACTAAATTAAAGGTACAGATATGCCAAAGATATCGGACACAATGAATGATGAAAAAAAATTACATCACATTTATATCAAAAGCAATATCTTCTAGCGCTTTATCCGATCTTCCCTTGGGTCACGGGGAGTCTGTGTCTATCTCAGGTGTCTATGGGTATTAAGGCAGGATACACCCTGGATGGAATGCCAACCCATCGCAGGACACACACACACACACACACACATTCATACACTAGGGACAATTTTCCAAGGTGCCAATCAACCTACCGTGCATGTTTTTGGACCGGGGGAGGAAACCGGAGAACCCGGAGAAAAACCCCCTGAGGCACGGGGAGAACATGCACAAACTCCACACACACATGGCCGAGACGGGAATCGAACCCGGACCCTGGTGGTGTGAGGCGAATGTGCTAACCACTAAACCACCGTGCCCCGCTGAGCTTATTCAATGCAATAAAAAAAAAAAACATGTCAAGACGCTACACCATCATGACTTTCCTTCTGTAAGTGATCGCCACCGGGTCTGTGGGTCAATTGGTACCGCGCAGAAAGAACACATAACTTTAACACATAACATAACCGCTTTATTTATTATCTGATTCTGAACGAATGTTTTAAAATGGGAGAATGACTGAATTTTCTCCACCACATCGGCCTATGACTCGCTCTCGCCTTGGTCGTACCTCCATCCGCTACCTTCTTAAAGGGACTGCTAACAGTTAATACATTACCGCTACATCAAAACCCCCGAGCTAGAGACATAAAGAAAAAAAACATCGCTCTTTGCATAGGATTAAAGAGCCAGTGAGGAGACTGAAGACTACGGCACGCAAGAGATGTTCTGCTGTTCGTCAAATGAGACCCTGGACGACAGGGCAATAACTGAGCCATGTTAAATGGTGTGCCCTGCGATGGGTTGGCATTCCATCCAGGGTGTATCCTGCCTTAATGCCCATAGACGCCTGAGATAGGCACAGACTCCAGATCGGATAAAGCGCTAGAAGATGAATGAAGGTTAAATGGTACTGAATTGCAGGAGTGTCTGAGATAATAAAATGGTCCATGGCGACGCCCACATGCCAGTGTTGAGAGAGGAGATATGCTAATTCGAGTTAAGACGGGCCCAAGCACTGGTTTTACTTCAAGTGTCTAGAGAAGTGAAACACGTAGTTCCTTTAATGAAGTCTGTAGAAGACTCCAGTGTTTCCAGTGGATCCAGTGGGATCAGCACCATTGACGGGCGAAGGTCCAAAAAGTCAACTGAGCTGTCTCATCCATCATTTTGGGGGGGGCCACGGTGCCCCGCTGAGGTGTCATGGATAAGTGAACGGGGAATAGACAGAAGGGGCCGCGATGTTAGAGAGGCCACGGAATTACTCTGGGACGGCGGACCTTTATGCACGTTATACGCCTGCCAAAGTGTAGAAATGAAATGAAATCAGAATTTGGCAGGATATGCCATTTTCGAGACTGCTATGCCATGGAAAAACACTACAGACAGTCATGTACACAGCCGTTGCATAGCAAACGTCAGCTAAAAGAGTTTTGAGTCTGGGGGTCAGCGCGGTCAGGCTTTATTTAGCATGAAGTCATGCCGGTGACCCCGCAACCTCGCCCCCCCACCCCCCCCCCACAGCAGGGGTCAGATGATGACATGTTCTGCTTCGTTTCTGCGGCACGAAACACACAGCAAAGGATAATTAAATGCATCGGGCCGATGAGTCCGGCGCTTGCGTGTCGCTTACGTTATGGAGAATTCGCCTGTTTCAGGCGCGATTGCTTCATAACGGCTGTGACGATTACCGGAAAGACGTCGGGATTCGTCCACGGCCGAGACGAAACCGCAAAAAAATAAGAAAAAACATCCCAAAGTATTGTTGGGATTTACGACGACCCTACATTTCAAGGGGAACTCTGGAACCCTTTAAATCTCTCTGACGTAATCCTTTTTTTTTAAATTCGCTAAAGGATTCTCAATGGTTTTTACGTATAGCAGCTTCCAAGCAAGTCCCATCGGGGAAGACTGCACCTGAAGAGAGACGCTCTCGAGCGTTGAGCGGTTCAAGTTAGCCGCTAGCATGAATGGCGAATCCACCAAGGAACCGTGAAAGCGTAACGAGCACTGTAAGACTTCATTCCACACCAGGGACTTTTTCCTCATGCCATATTCAGGAACGACGAAAAAGGGAGATTCCATCTTTTTTTTTTTTTTACCTGCTAACGACACACGACCTTTGCCCTTTCTTGTTTAACAGCTCTGTATGGTACCCCCCACTCGCCCCGCATCCCAACGCACTCGTCATTTAAGAGCCCGGTTCGTCTATAAAGATGTGGGAACGCGAGCTTCTTGAATACCACCGGACTTCATCACGTTTACAGGCGTTCTGACAGCTCGGAACGCCGCTATTCCCACAATGCAACGTCCGTGCGCTTTCAATCGCTACGGACTTATTTGCATTCCTGGGTGAAACCTCTATATCGTACCCGGGCCTCAGAAATGTCCTTTCCGACATCCTTATTTTGTACTGTGGCGAGTTTTTTAATCAGAAACCTACTTAGCGCTCAGCTAACCGCTAAGCAAAGCGGTGCTAAACAGCGCTATTAGCACAGCGATGTAGCATTAGCGTGGCTACGAATGCTAGAACGTGTTTTTTGAGCGCTTTTAAGTCTTTTTCCAGATGCCGTCGCGTCATTTTCTGGCGTTCGGCGTTCTCAGGTGGGAAGAATTGATTTGGGAGATTTATTCAGCGTTAGAAAAAAATAAAAAAACAAACAAATAAATAAATAAATAAATAAGCTTTTAATTTCTCTGGCTTTAATTGGGAAAAATATTAGAAGATGGTGACCTTGGAGTCTTAAGTAAAAGTACGTTCACACACACACACACACACACACACACACACACACACACACACACACACACACACACACACACACACACACAGATCATATCCAAGTCAACGAGAGAATGTTATTACAAATGAGGGTCAGATGTGTGTGTGTGTGTGTGTGTGTGTGTGTGTGTGTGTGTGTGTGTGTGTGTGTGTGTGTGTGTGTGTGTGTGTGGAGGATACTAATGTTGGAGCAAATCATTTTAAGTGTGTGTCATTAATCTGGATAAAGAGTGGTGGGGAAAGTATGAGTTTGCAGATTGAGTAATGTGTGTGTGTGTGTGTGTGTGTGTGTGTGTGTGTGTGTGGTTGACTAAAGAGAGACACGAGCTCAGGGCGGGTGTTGCAGATCTCATCAGATACGTGCCGTTCCAAAACACTTTGTGTAAATACACAGCCGCCTACATGTGCGTGCTCTCTCTCACACACACACACACACACACACACACAGAGTCAGGTACTTTCCCTTGTCCTCTCCCTCTCTGCATGGCTCTTCATAGCTCGTATGGGATGTTAAATATCCAGCTGTCTGCACTCCACCCATCCCGACTCTCGCTCTCTCGTTTTCCCCGTCCTATGTCCTCCTGTCCACCCCCTCGTACCCCTTATTCTTCTGACAAAACACAGGAGGGAGTGGGAGTTGAGGATGTGTGGAGGAATCCGTAGGCATTCCTCCTCCTCCTCCTCCTCCATTGCCTCATTTCCTGTCCCTATCTCACCATCTCGCCCTCACGAAATTGGAAACAGACCTCTGTCTCTTAACTCTTTTCCACCTATATCTCTCCGCGCGTCCTCCACTCCTCCGCACGCGCTCCTCACCCGTCCTCGGGCATTCCTCCGTTTCCGACGGTCGAGGCACGATATTTATAGCTCGGCGGACCGGTTTTTCGCGGCGCCCTTGCCCCTCACTTTTTCCTTGCGGTAAGAGGATAGAGAAAGACGGAGCCTGGAGAGTGTGTTTTGGCCGTTTAAGCGTGCGAATTCCGCCAGACGATTTTGTTTACGGAGAGCAACCAATACCTCTGCTTTAATGCTGTTGCTACACAGTATGGCCTGGGAAATCAGATTTGGGACACCAGATTTAAGTGGACAGGTTCAAGATCAACTTCATCACCTCTTTCATCATCAATGAGCTTAAAACCTGCTTAGGAGATGTTTTATTTTTAGGTTGTTCCGCGCCACTCAATCTAATCATGACTGTATTGCATTATTAGGGGATTGTAAGGTCGGGGGTTCGAGCCCTGGTATCACCAAACTGACACCCTTGAGCAAGGGCCTTGACCCTCTGTTTTCCAGTGGTGATGGATCATGGCTGATCATTGTCTGCCAACCCGGCTGACATATACCCGATTTATACAGCCTACACTGTGGTGATCAGGCGGTCAATAGATTGGTGTAACTCACCAGGCACCTTTTTACTGTAGAAGTACCGAAGTAAGTTACAACTGGTCTGGAGTCATCAAGGGTACCAATGGAGAACATCTCACCATATGCCTATGCAGCCTTTGCCTACAGAATAATACGGCTAGTGATAATATGGACACGTTGCATTTGTCTACCTCATTAATTGTGGGAAATCATTGGGATCATGATATGATATGATATATATATATATATATATATATATATATATATATATATATGTATTCATTCATCTTCTAACGCTTTATCCGATCTTCCCTCGGGTCACGGGGAGTCTGTGCCTATCTCAGGCGTCTATGGGCATTAAGGCAGGATACACCCTGGATGGAATGCCAACCCATCGCAGGACACACACACATTCACACACACATTCATACACTAAGGGATAATTTTTCCAAGGTGCCAATCAACCTACCGTGCATGTTTTTGGACCGGGGGAGGAGGGAACCGGAGAAAAACCCCCCTGAGGCACGGGAAGAACATGCACAAACTCCACACACACATGGCCGAGACGGGAATCGAACCCGGACCCTGGCGGTGTGAGGCGAATGTGCTAACCACTAAGCCACCGTGCCCCTATATATATATATATATATATATATAGATATATATATAGATATATATATATATATATATATATATAGATATAGATATAGATATATATATAGATAGAGGCAGGGTGTATGGTTCAACCGTTTAGTGTTTTGGGTTTTGTTTCCCGCGAAGAGAATTTTCCCACGGCACAATGATCTGCGTCAGAAGTGGGGGGGGGGTGTAGTTTGGGGGTTGGATGACAGAGGAGGAGGAGCTTCCCAAATATTCCCTGAAACATGTAAGAGAATATAAACACATCCTCTGCCCTTGTGACATGTCATTAACATACTGTGTGTGTGTGTGTGTGTGTGTGTGTGTGTGTGTGTGTGTTTGTAATCGACACTGACTTGAAGTGCTTTGCTACTGCAGACCATGGGATGCTTTCCTGCTCACCATGGATTCAATGGGTGGCGATGCGAGTTGCCAGCGTTCATGCTCAGACACTTTTGCTCCACTTTTCGCCGCCCCTTTCTCCCGGCTCCCACAGCGCATGAGGGACCGGTGAGGGGGGGGGGGGGCACACACCATGAGAAATGTGTTAGGGGTCTTAGTGTACAAACAACTTTTGGCAATATCTTCTAAACCACAACTTCTACTGCTACTTAAAACTTGCGGCAACTTGCGGGAAAGCCGAAATGCTCTCACCAGTGTAGGCTTTCATAGATAACACAGTGACACACACACACACACACACACAAGGAACAAGGTTAGGTTATTAAGTAAACACTAAATGTACACACCAGGAATGAGACTAGGGGGAAAAAAATGGAGGAAAAACTTTGTTTTGAGGAACTGACTAAAGGATAAAACACACACACACACACACACACATATATATAGAGGTTCTGTGAGTGTATGGGGAAACAATAGTTCTGGGGACACACACAATTTTACGACAAGCTGCTTTGAGTGGTAACGATGCTGGAGTTCATGCAGTCTTCGGGGACCCACTTATTTTTTTGTCGAGAGACACATCTGTGTCTGTCACAACAAACCTTCGTTGCGCTATTCAAAGACTCCTGACACACTCCTCTGCATGTGTGTTCGTGCCTGGCCGTCCAGTTAAGACGGGAAGTCCCTGCAGCATGTCCACGTCCCAACAACGTTGCGGCGTACTGTATTCGGAGACGTGTGGAGTATGCTGGAGACTCACAAACACAGGCAATTATTGTGTTTATGGGTGATTATGGGGACACGAGAGCATATCCCAGCATTGTGAGGACCTTTAAAGTGTATCTGCTTTTGATCTGCAAAAACAAAAGAGGGCTAAATACATCAACACACACACACACACAACGTACTAGACCTCATGGACCACTGTCAAAATTTGCACGAGAGTCCTAATTATGGTCATTTGGATGTGTGTGTTTTTTCTGGTTCTGTGACGTTCAGGGTTCCCACGAGCCTGGTCCTCATAAGGAAGAATGAGTGATTTTTTTTTTTTTTTTTTTTTTTTTTTTTTTTTTTACAGGCAGGTTTTTCGCTATTTGCTTTTCACAACTCTGAACAAACAGAAAGAAATTACCGCTCTGGGTTCACACACCGTGGCGAGATAGCGCCGACAGAATTCTCCAGTCATCCTACACCGCATGCGTACACATTTAATACGATACCGATTGCACCTGAGGGCTTATCGGACGTCAAAACAAACACAGTAGAACAGGACAAACAGAACATGTTTGTCTAAATGTTAGAAAATAAGGATGATTTTCCGGAAGAAGCCCGGATTACCACCTCGACCTTGTTCAGAAGCCGCGGGAAAAAGGGAAGCGCACCAACGTGTTAACAAACACAGGGAAGATTAGTCGTCTTTGACAAGGCCGTTGTGGTTATCCTGCCACCGTGTGACTTGGTCATGGGAAAAGCCAACAGTTTCCCGAACTGGAAATCTCGAAAACTTTAACGATGTAATGCATCGGATACTAATTGTCCTTTCTATCACAATACATTGTTTTTAACATATATGCCTTGGTAAAACGGAAAAAAAAAATGTAAGTTCATTATTAGGAAAAACAGGGTTTTAATGCTTCTTAGAAGTACTAGAATTCCAGACACATCCTGGAAAGTACATATATATATATATATATTAGTTCCTTGAAAGTGCTTGAATCTAATATTTTTGTAATATTGTAAATATGTAATATATTAATGTAATAATGTATTTTTAGTGGCTGTTTTAATTGTTAAATATGGTACGTGGCTCCTTTAAGAATTATGTTATGGTTTTAGTTGCTTCCCATATAAACTGGACAGGACAATTTCTGTAATAGCACCATATATATATATATATATATATATATATATATATATATATATATATATATATATATATATATATATATATATACAGGACAATTACATGGAAAGCAACCGAAACCAGAACATAATTCTTAAAGGAGCCACGTACCATATTTAACAATTAAAACAAGCCACTAAAAATTAAATTAAGCCACTAAAAAAAAAATTCATTGGAATGAACAACAAGAAATTAATTGATGAACTAGAAAAATAATAATAATATTTTAATTAATATTAAAAGAATCATTTCCGGGGTGAAATAAGATCTAAAATAATGAATCGTTTTATTTTGAAGAGAGATTTGGAATGAACTATATATGTGTAACATTAGTTAAGAGTATTATGGTACATTGAAAGCAGAAAAATATGCGATTAACAAGTGAACTCATGCGATTAATCGGGATTAACTACTTTAATTGATTTACAGGTACATTTTTACTACCGCCCACTTTCCTGTACGGCATGTGGCCTTTGAATGGAAAGAAAGATTCCAATATGGGGTGTGGTTTATTATTTAGGTCTACGCCATTTCAGCGCATGTCATCGTTTTAATCAAATATGACGTGCTTTTATTTACGAATTTATTATTTATTTACAAGAATTTCGAATCCCAGTTCTGCATTAACCATTAAAAGAATGTGCCTGGGTCGTTCCTAGCGTTGGATGAAAGTCTCCTCCAGATGATTGAGCGCTGTAATGTAAACGTACTATACTTTACATCTCCAACATCTGGATACAATCAGACATACCTCTGGGTTTTGGCACCAATCAGTTGTACAGATATCAATTATTTTTCATCATTTCTAATTCATGATCATGGTGTGGAACCCCCCCCCCCCCTTCCCTATCCACAGACCCCCCCCTCCCCCATCCAAGCCTTAAACATCAGGGTGACGTTTCTGTGCTCGCACATCTGGCTGGGATGACCAGGCTTCTGCTTATGAGACATAAAACGGCGCCGTGCGTTACAGCGACTCAGGAATTCGGGAATAATCATTAATAATCATAATAAGGCTCGGCCTAGTAACCATCACGATTGATAAGTGTTGCATGATTGGTTTGCGTTGTGTTAGAGACACGCCTACAGCTGGAATCCACCCGTTCTGCTGATTTGGACCAGATGTTGTAATCAAGCGCGATTTTGAGGTTTAAACACGAAACGGGGTCCAACATCATGCTGGGTCTCTACCCATGGCGGAGATCCAAATCTCCACGTCTGGTTCCTGGGAGTGTTTTCATCCAGAAGTTGTTTTTTTAATACTACAATGTTTATGGGCACAACGGTTTGACCTCGTGCGGCACCAGGAGCAAGTTTCAACTTTGACAATGCCATTTGTCTCCGGGAGTCCAAGCGAAAAGCTTGGATCCGTTTCAAACGCACGACCCACGGACTAACCTTCCCTAGCTCCTTCCTTCAACAGACTAGCTCCTTCCTTCAGGAGCTGCTAAAACATTATGGGATGCTCCGTGGACACAAAGCGTTTGAAATGCATCCACGCTGGCTTAGTGGTATCTCAGTGTCTTTTTTATACAATCCCATTGGCACCCATTTTTTTCCTGTGTGTGTGTATTAGTGAATGCAATGGTGCTTATTAGTGACGTGTGCAAAAGCATCACTATTATAATCTCTCTCTCGCTTCGGTCAAATTTTCCCTTCGTAACTCGTCCCGCAGTTTTTGTCCGATCGTCACGAGTTATACCTCATATCGTGCTGATGACGTGAGGTGTGCTGTTACTTTTCATAAGGAATCGCCCCGCAGAATTCCGAACCCGGGGCCAAGAAGCGGGAATTTTTTCCCATAGAAAATGAATGGGGCGTCCGACATGCACATATGGCAAATCCACTAGTAGGGGGTCCGAAGTGGATCACGATCATATACCTCCCGAATCCCACACACCTGTTCGGAATTTCGGGAAATCCATGACATTCCGGCCCCATAGAGAATGAGTGGGGAAATTTGACGCTACGTTGTTCGCACGACATGCACGTGTGACATATCCACTCGTAAGGTGAGATGGAGTCGGTCGCGAACATATGACTGCTGCATGGCGTCACGTGGCCGCAAAAACGTGAAAAATCTGCGAAGGGTCATGCGACATGTCTAAACGCTCGGCACATCGACGGGAGTCAGATGGTGGGTAATTTGATGATGTCACGTGCGTCACTGGCCCCGCCCCCTCCTGAAAAAACACCCAAAATGAGCTATCATTTTGAAGTAAATGCTAAATATTAAGCGGACCTAAGGGGTCGCGTTCGGAGCTGCGGTTTGCATCGGCAAACATCACTCACATTTTCTTCGGGAAAATGTCTAGTTTGTTTATTTGGTGTACGCAATATTTCGAAAGATTTAGAGGCTTGCAAATGTTTTGAAAGACCGCATTAGTTAGGTAAAGATTAGGCAGTTTATTTATTCATCTTCTACCGCTTTATCCGATCTTCCCTCGGGTCACGGGGAGTCTGTGTCTATCTCAGGCGTCTATGGGTATTAAGGCAGGATGCACACTGGATGGAATGCCAACCCATCACACACACACACACACACACACACACACACACACACACACACACACACATTCACACACAATTTTTCCAAGGTGCCAATCAACCTACCGTGCATGTTTTTGGACTGGGGGAGGAAACCGGAGAACCCGGAGAAAAACCCCCTGAGGACACAGGGAGAACATGCAAACTCCACACACACATGGCCGAGACGGGAATCGAACCCGGATCCTGGCGGTGTGAGGCTTACGTGCTAACCCACTAAACCACCGTGCCTCTTACTTCTCAGTTTAATCTTTTTTTTTTTTTTATGCATTTATTCCACTGACTCACTTCGGTTCACCCTTCAAATACGGACCCAAACGCAGGATGAAACTGGGAAGGTGAAAAAGTGAAAAGGGCACAAAAGCAGGCAGGCAAACGATGCAGGTAAAACCACATTCCAAAGGAAAATTATATGCAAAATCGCAAACACAATCTCGTGTATTCCGAGTGCACAAAAAAGCGCTTATGGAGGAAAAATGAGCATTGAGGAAAGCGCCAGGGAAAGTAGTGTGAGAACCATACTAAAGTGTTTTTTTTACCTCCATTCCCAAGTCCCATGATTCATATATATATATATATATATATATATATATATATATATATATATTATATATATATATATATATATATTTTTTTTTTTTACCTCTAAAACAGTTACGCACTCCTGACACGCATTTCCATAAAGCCTAGCGGTTCTGTGCCAGAGCTCTGCGCTTCACTCCAGTCACAAATCAAGCCAGGATTTATTTGGAATTTCTCCCGGAACGACAGCGAGCTCCGTGTCCGCGATCGCACTGCATCACTGCGTGTTTCATCTGGCACATTCCCTCCCCAAATCAATCATGCTTTTCCGTCCGAGTCAGAGGTCACGTGAGGCACCGAACTCAAATTGTAATTATACTATAAATATAAATCTACCACAATCGCACCAGAAATTCTCTCTCTCTCTCTCACTCTCTCACTCTCTCTCTTTGTCTTTTTTCGGTCTGTATATCGTTCTTTCTCTCTCTTGCGCACACAAACACAGCTGTTATAAACAATACTGAACCCTGATTGCTCCCCACCATCTCTCTCTCTCTCTCTCTCTCTCTCTCTCTCTCACTCGTTCACTCAATACAGACAGGTTTTTATTTTTTTTAACCCCCTTTTACGTTACACTCGTGAGAGGAGGAATGGATCAGGCGTACGAGAGCCCGGCCTGTACGATCCCGAGAGGCGAACATTTTCTTAAGAGTTTGCGATGGATTTGATTGCATCGTGATTCACTACGGGTTTACGGTTCGAGCATGAACTGGCAGAGCACTCTTTCCGTATACAGGAGTTCTCTACGAGAGTACGTTTTTATTGGGCGTGGAAATAAATGTGGCAAGACCACCGGGAAGTTGAATATTGGTCCTGGGGAGATTTTCTAACGGGGGATTTATTTATTTATATATATATATATATATATATATATATATATATTTTTTTTAACAGAGCTGCAAAGCAGTTAAACTGGAGACGGGATGAATCATTTTTTTCGGGAAAACGTCGTTCCGTTAATTTGCCGGTTGGACGTTTTTTTTCTCCAGACTTTTATTTATATATATATATATATATATATATATATATATATATATATATATATATATATATATATATAGTATATATATATATATATATATATATAGATAATCGTGCGGTCGCCCTGAGTTAACTCGTGATTAATCGTATGTACCATAAGTGAAACATTTTCATGCTTCTAATAACCAACTGTAACAAATGTTAGGATTATGTATATTTCTCCCCCCTTTTAATAAAATGACTATTTATTTTTTATTATATTACTCTAGAAATGATGCTTTTAATGATAATGTCTTTTCATTACAATGTTTAGTGTTGGTTTGAAGTGTAAAATATGGGACGTGGCTCCTTTAAGAATTGTGTTCCGGTTGCTTTTCCATATAAACTGGTGATACGGTGTTTAGGTTATACGGAAGCGCTTTATTATGTTCAGTAAAAATGTGCTTTATTGCAGTAATACGGATTTGGGAATGCGATGCGCTTGCGTAAGGTTCCATACGGTAATATACGCTAATATAGTGAGGAGATCGTTCAAATCCCACCAAACCCCAAACCCAGCTTCCAAAAACCAGCTGGGATATGTGAAGGAAGAATTTCACTGTGCTGTTTATATGTGTATGTGACGTATAAAGGCTATTTTTCTATTTCTCTACTATTCACCACCATGCTGCCACTAGTGGGCCCTTGAGAAAGGCCCTTAACCATCGATTGCTCAGATGTAAGTCGCTCTGGGAGAGGGCGTCTGCCCAATGCTGTAAATGCTGAACCCGGAATTTCGACTGACCTTTCGATGGCTGCCCCCCAAAAACGTATTTCATTTTGAATTTATCACATTATGGAAACACATTATGTCAATGATATGTATGGGGAATTATTCATACATAACCATGGTATGATGGTAAAATTCCAAAGTTGTGTTCTTTCCATACAGGTTTCCTCTGGGTTCTCGGGTTTCCTTCCTAACAAGCAGAAGGAAAAGGAAAAAGGGACCGGCCAATATCAACTGCCTCCTAGTCGTGCGGAATTTGTTGACGTGTTCACAGTGGGCTTCGTAAAATGCTTGTCCTATCATCCATAGCGGATTTCAACACGTGTTTCAGGGATCCACCGTGACCCTTATATGTTACAATGTGTGAGTATTAATGGTGTAGGATCTGGCACACCGCAGATTAGCGAGTCCAGGCATTCCGATACTTTCGTCCATATAGTGTATACTTGGCATACGCAAGTTAGCGAGTCCTCTTGTTATACACTAGATAGGTTTTTTCAGGGGAGGGTGTATCTCAGTGGTCTTCGAGCCCCGGTATCACCAAGATGCCGCGCTTGGGTCCCTCTGTGCTCCAGGGGGCGCTGTATCGTGGCCGACCCTGCGGTCTGACCCCAACTTTCAAACAAGCTGGGATATGTGAAGAAAGAATTTCCCTGTGCCGTAATGTATATATGATAAATATATATGACAAAGAAAGGCTCTTCTAATCTGAGACTGGTTTTATAGGTTCGTGGCATTATAAGCTTGCTACGAATGTTGTTTACTCATCACTTCAGTCACATCTCGGACACGAGACCTGACTGCGTGACGCAAGGTGTTTTTTATTCATTCATTCATTCATCTTCTAGCGCTTTATCCGATCTTCCCTCCCTCGGGTCACGGGGAGTCTGTGTCTATCTCAGGCGTCTATGGGCATTAAGGCAGGATACACCCTGGATGGAATGCCAACCCATCGCAGGACACACACACACACACACATTAACACACACACACACATTCATACACTAGGGACAATTTTCCAAGGTGCCAATCAACCTACCGTGCATGTTTTTGGACCGGGGGAGGAAACCGGAGAACCCGGAGAAAAACCCCCTGAGACACGGGGAGAACATGCACAAACTCCACACACACACATGGCCGAGACGGGAATCGAACCCCGACCCTGGCGGTGTGAGGCGAACGTGCTAACCGCTAAACCACCGTGCCCCCTGTGTTTTTTATTCCCCCCGCTAAAAACCCGAACATGAGCGCGCCTTTCTCGTGAGAATCTTTATAACTCGAACGTGTATTTGGAACAGGTAGCGTTTGGTGAACGGCTCATAATGGGATGTCCTCACTTTGAGCAAGTCGCAGAAAGGAGAATGTGTTGGAACGTTACCAGTTCAAACACTGGGGGGGGGGGGGGGGGGGAGAGAGAGAGAGAGAGAGAGAGAGGCTGCGGTGGCGGCTGTGGGTCTCGCAGCGTACCGGCCTCATTAATAACGAATTACAACACAATATCTCCGCTGAGCCAGAGGAAGAGGAAGAAAGAAAAAAAAGAGCGACTCTGGCTAGAACATGCACTACCTTTCTCTAACACACCCTTATGGTTATATTAAATGTTTAGTACTGCAACTGGTCATGTGACCAAGAAACCACGGGCTGAAGATTTAGGTCCCGAAACTCAGAAATCAAGCATCATTGATTCTTTTTCATAGTGGTTTTTTAATTATTCATTCATTCATTCATTCATCTTCTACCGCTATATATCCGATCTTCTCGGGTCACGGGGAGTCTGTGCCTATCTCAGGCGTCTATGGGCATTAAGGCAGGATACACCCTGGATGGAATGCCAACCCATCGCAGGGCACACACACACTCACATTCACACACACATTCATACACTAGGGACAATTTTCAACCTACTACCGTGCATGTTTTTGGACCGGGAGGAAACCGGAGAACCCGGAGAAAAACCCCCTGAGGCACGGGGAGAACATGCAAACTCCACACACACATGGCCCAGACGGGAATCGAACCTGGATCCTGGCGGTGTGAGGCGAACGTGCTAACCACTAAACCACCGTGCCCTTTTTTAAAAATTATTATTATTATTATTATTATTATTGGTTTGCATTGGAAGGGGCACGGTGGTTTAGTGGTTAGCACGTTCGCCTCACACCGCCAGGGTCCGGGTTCGATTCCCGTCTCGGCCATGTGTGTGTGGAGTTTGTGCATGTTCTCCCCGTGTCTCAGGGGGTTTTTCTCCGGGTTCTTCGGTTTCCTCCCCCGGTCCAAAAACATGCAAGGTAGGTTGATTGGCACCTTGGAAAATTGTCCCTAGTGTATGAATGTGTGTGTGTGTGTGTGTTTTGTGATGGGTTGGCATTCCATCCAGGGTGTATCCTGCATTAATGCCCATAGACGCCTGAGATAGACACCGTGACCCGAGGGAAGATCGGATAAATCTCTAAAAGATGAATGAATTAATGCTTTGCATTGAAATTGCAGCTTCTGGTTCCATGACGGCTTCATAAATCACCTCCTGGTACTTAATGATCTTGCTGATGTTTCTTGGCCCGGCCTGCTCCCTAAAGTCCAAAAGAAAACTCGCGTGCTGTTGCGACACACCCCGTTCCACCCTCCCCCCCAACCTCCTCCTCCTCCTGGCGTCCGTGAGCGATGGTGTGTGGACAACGCGGGTATTAATGGGGAAAAAAAAAGAAAAGAGAAAAGATGTGGGAGCTCCTTTCCGTCCCGTGCCACAAGCGGAGGCTTTTACGGTGGCGACTGAAATGTAGCTGCGAGTTTGCGCTGGAGACGGATGACTCCGAATCACACTGTTATTCTTTCTCCTCATCAGTCATCCCAGTGAGGTCATCGTTTGGGCCCCAGAGATGTTTTCAGCGCTCTGATTGGCTGTGATGGATGTGCGCACGTGGCCGAGCCAGTTCATATCGCCGAAACGTAAGCGCCTAGAATACTGCTAGGTTTTCCGACGGTCTCAAAGGGGCTAGGGGGCTCGGAATTCGCATTGCACACTTTTTCTCTGTCATCCCCTTCTCACCATTAAAAACTTTGTGGCTATATATATATATATATGTCAGGGCTAGGTATGTCAAAGTTTTTAAGGTTATGTCTCTCTACGCAACCGGGTGTCTCTCTACGCAACCGGGTGTCTCTCTACGCAACCATGTCTCTCTACGCAACCATGTCTCTCTACGCAACCGGGTGTCTCTCTACCCAACCGGGTATCTCTCTACGCAACCGGGTATCTCTCTACGCAACCAGGTGTCTCTCTACCCAACCGGGTGTCTCTCTACCCAAACGGGTGTCTCTCTACCCAAACGGGTGTCTCTCTACCAACCGGGTGTCTCTCTACGCAACATTCTCTCTCTCAACCAGGTGTCTCTCTACTACGCAAGTGTCTCCAGGTGTCTCTCTACGCAACCAGGTGTCTCTCTACGCAACCAAGTGTCTCTCTACGCAACCAAGTGTCTCTCTACGCAACCAAGTGTCTCTCTACGCAACCGGGTGTCTCTCTACCCAACCGGGTGTCTCTCTACCCAACCGGGTGTCTCTCTACCCAACCCGGGTGTCTCTCTACGCAACCAGGTGTCTCTCTATGCAACCAGGTGTCTCTCTACGCAACCATGCAACCAGGTGTCTCTCTCTCTATGCAACCAGGTGTCTCTCTATGCAACCAGGTGTCTCTCTACACAAACATGCAACCAGGTGTCTCTCTATGCAACCAGGTGTCTCTCTACGCAACCAATGTCTCTACGCAACCAGGTGTCTCTCTACGCAACCAGTGTCTCTCTACGCAACCAGGTGTCTCTCTACGCAACCAAGTGTCTCTCTACGCAACCAAGTGTCTCTCTACCCAACCAGGTGTCTCTCTACGCAACCAGGTGTCTCTCTACGCAAGTGTCTCTCTACGCAACCAGGTGTCTCTCTACGCAACCATGTCTCTCTACGCAACCAGGTGTCTCTCTATGCAACCAGGTGTCTCTCTATCTCTCTGCAACCAGGTGTCTCTCTATGCAACCAGGTGTCTCTCTACGCAACCAGTGTGTCTCTACGCAACCAGGTGTCTCTCTATGCAACCAGGTGTACGCAACCTCTCTACGCAACCATGCAACCAGGTGTGCAACCTCTCTACCAACCAGGTGCCAACCAGGTTGTCTCTCTACGCAACCAGGTGTCTCTCTATGCAACCAGGTGTCTCTCTACGCAACCAGGTGTCTCTCTACGCAACCAAGTGTCTCTCTACAACAGTGTCTCTCTACCAAGTGTGTCTCTCTACCTATGCAACCAGGTGTCTCTCACGCAACAAGTGTCTCTACGCAACCAAGGTGTCTCTCTAGTGGTCTCTCTCCAACCAGGTGTCTCTCTACGCAACCAGGTATTTCTGAACAAAAAACAGTTATTTCTCTAGGCAACCAGGGTACACAACCAGGTCTCTCTACGCAACCAGTGTCTCTCTACCCAACCAAGTGTCTCTCTACCCAACCAGGTGTCTGTCTACGCAACCAGGTGTCTGTCTACGCAACCAGGTGTCTGTCTACGTAACCAGGTGTCTGTCTACGTAACCAGGTGTCTGTCTCTCTACGTAACCAAGTGTCTCTCTACGCAACCAAGTGTCTCTCTACGCAACCAAAGTGTCTCTCTACCAACCAAGTGTCTCTCTACCCAACCAGGTGTCTCTCTACACAACAAGGTATCTCTACACAACCAGGTGTCTCTCTACGCAACCAGGTAATTCTGAACAAAAAACAGTTATCTCTCTAGGCAACCAGGTGTGTCTCTACACAACCAAGTGTCTCTCTACCCAACCAGGTGTCTCTCTACGCAACCAGGTGTCTCTCTACGCAACCAGGTGTCTGTCTACGTAACCAGGTGTCTCTCTACGCAACCAGTGTCTCTCTGTCTCTCTACGCAACCAGTGTCTCTCTACGTCTCTAGTGTGTCTCTCTACGCAACCAGGTGTCTCTCTACGCAACCAAGTGTCTCTCTACGCAACTACGCCAACCAGGTGTCTCTCTACCCAACCAGGTGTCTCTCTACGCAATTTCTACGCAACCAGGTGTCTCTCTACGCAACCAGGTATTTCTGAACAAAAAAACAGTGTCTGTTGTGTCTCTCTACGCAACCAAGTGTCTGTCTACGCAACCGGGTGTCTCTCTACCCAACCAGGTGTCTCTCTACGCAACCAGGTGTCTCTCTACGCAACCAGGTATTTCTGAACAAAAAAACAGTTGTGTCTCTCTACGCAACCAAGTGTCTGTCTACGCAACCGGGTGTCTCTCTACCCAACCAGGTGTCTCTTCTACGCAACCAGGTGTCTGTCTACGCAACCAGGTGTCTCTCTACGCAACCAGGTGTCTCTCTACGAACCAACCAGTGTCTCTCTACCAACCAGTGTCTCTCTACCCAACCAGGTGTCTCTCTACCCACAACCAGGTGTCTCTCTACCCAACCGGGTGTCTCTCTACGTCTCTCTACCCAACCAGGTGTCTCTCTACGCAACCAGGTGTCTCTCTACGCAACCAAGTGTCTCTCTACGCAACCAAGTGTCTCTCTACGCAACCAAGTGTCTCTCTACCCAACCAGGTGTCTCTCTACGCAATCAGGTGTCTCTCTACGCAACCAGGTATTTCTGAACAAAAAAACAGTTGTGTCTCTCTACACAACCAAGTGTCTCTCTACGCAACCAAGTGTCTCTCTACCCAACCAAGTATCTCTCTACACAACAAGGTATCTCTACACAACCAGGTGTCTCTCTACGCAACCAGGTGTCTCTCTACCCAACAAAGTGTCTCTCTACCCAACAAAGTGTCTCTCTACCCAACAAAGTGTCTCTCTACCCAACCAGGTGTCTGTCTACGCAACCAGGTGTCTGTCTACGCAACCAGGTGTCTGTCTACGCAACCAGGTGTCTGTCTACGCAACCAGTTGTCTCTCTACGCAACCAGGTGTCTCTCTACGCAACCAGGTGTCTCTCTACGCAACCAAGTGTCTCTCTACGCAACCGGGTGTCTCTCTACCCAACCAGGTGTCTCTCTACGCAATCAGGTGTCTCTCTACGCAACCAGGTATTTCTGAACAAAAAAACAGTTATCTCTCTACGCAACCAGGTGTGTCTCTACCCAACCAGGTATTTTTTTCCCAGACAAGTGAGACTCGGTTTGGAACGCAGCAGCATTCCGAAATCCCTGACCTTGAGAGGACGTGGAGGTCAGGCTCGGCCTGGCGACAGATTTATCCAACAGGTTTTATTTTAAAGAAATGCAAAAAAAAAAAAATTTAATTCATTCCTGTTATTTATGGATTCCCAAGTTTGTGGTGAGAATCTCCCTCCGTGACCTTTGCACACGCTTTCTGAACACTGGCACGCCAGCTGGGTATTTACACACCGCACCATTCAGCTGGCTGCTCTCTCCCAGGCGGACTAAAGCCGCGTAAACAGGTATTAAAGTATCGGATGCTATTCGGGATTGCGGCTACGCTGCTGCTTTGTGCTCGTCGTTCCTGTACAGGGATTTAAGGGATCGTGTAGCGGTTAGGCTCCATGTTCACGCTGCAATCAAATCCGCCTCGCGCGTTCTTCAAGCGGGCGGCGCTGAAGTCCAACACCGATACCGCTAAGTAATTTGGCGAAATATCTGCATGCGATCGTGACGGAACGAGAAAAGGCTTCATTTATCGCGCCGTCTTACACCGAGGCGAACCAGGCAGCGAAAAAAGAGCAGGCGTATTTTACCCTCGCTGTAATTACTGGTCGTGACCCCCCCCCCCCCTGTACGGCCACGTAACGTAATTGCACGTTTCCAATGAGCCCAAATAACAGGCCTACAAAAACCTGTTTTTTTTTCTCTCCCTCTCTTTAATTTCCTTCCTTCAGATTAGCATGTTTCTCAAATCAAGAGCGAACCCAAAAGGATCCTCGGTTCCCAGGTTTTTTTTTTTTACGCTTTTAAAGCTACGTTTTGCAATCAGCCTGAACTTGACCTAACACACACCTGGGTCTAATCCAAGCTGTTTAAAACAGACACTCAGCGAAAAGAAGGGGGGGGGGGAACAACGACGATGAAACTTGCGATTAAATCAAATCCACCCACGCGCTCCACCCCGCCAATGGAAAATAAAAATAATCGGATTACTTTTTGTTCAAAATGTTTCCATCGAATTTGTCCGGAATGCGAGCGAAGGTGGGCGTTTTATAGGGGCTCTGTTAGCGTTTAAATGCAGCGAGTTCTCCTGCCACACACACACACACACACACACACACGAACAGCAGGAATGACATTACACATGAACACGAATCAGGAACAGGATTGTATGGGAGCCGGTTTTTCCAGTACTTATTAAAAAAATAAATCGTTTATTTATTTATTTATTTATTTTTAAAATACTATTTATCATAGAAAGTGTCACAAGCGAGTTAAATTGCGACTTTATCTCGCAAATCTGCCTTTTTTTTATCACAGGTGCAACTTTTTACTCACAATCTTGTTCAAACAATTTTTAAAAACCAATTGAAAAGATATTCCATCGCAAATCTCAGATAAATAGTTTCCATTGTAAAGATAAATTAATAATTTATAATTTTTTATTGTGTTTTAAAAACGGCGGAAATTGCCGGGATTAGCGAACTTATTCTTATTTTGCAGAAAATCCACGTTCAAATTTCATCGTTACATTTCATCACAATTTTTAAGTACAAAGGACATTTACTTTCATTCATTCATTCGTCTTCTAGCGCTTTATCCGATCTTCCCTCGGGTCACGGGGAGTCTGTGTCTATCTCAGGCATCTATGGGTATTAAGGCAGGATACACCCTGGATGGAATGCCAACCCATCACACACATTCACACACACATTCATACACTAGGGACAATTTTCCAAGGTGCCAATCGACCTACCGTGCATGTTTTTGGACCGGGGGAGGAAACCGGAGAACCCGGAGAAAAACCCCCTGACACACGGGGAGAACATGCGCAAACTCCACACACACATGGAATCGAACCCGGACCCTGGCGGTGTGAGGCGAACGTGCTAACCACTAAACCACCGTCCCCCTATTTACTTTCATTTACCATCAAAAGTTGTTGTGTTTCGAATAAGTTTGGTGTGTGTGGAACGGATTATCCGAGTTTACATGATTTCCTATGGGAGAATTCGCTTTGAGTTGCAAATAAATTGCATTGTGAGCACTTTTCCCAATGCATGGTTCCACTGGAAAAGTTGAACAAGGTGTCGAGAGCACAGAATCCGAAACCATGTCGCCATCGACCAGTGATCGTAGAAATGTTCACCACCGCAAATCACCGGCGTTAAATCGGTCTCGTTCGCCTCCTTCACCGTAGCTCACTTATACCATCACATGTACATATATCACAGCACACGGGCACTGACAGCCTGAGATGGGATCCATATGCAGAAGCAGGCCGTCGTGTGACATTATCCCTCGCCAGATATTCTCCAGGACCGCGACCTTGTACGGGGTCCGATCTGCGAATGGCACATCTGACGCTGTAATCAGACGTTGAACTGGGGTCAATTTCACAAAATGGGCGACATCCTTACGACCCCCCCGACCCCTTGGCTCCGCTCTCGGCTCGGCCCCATATCCCCCAGGCGACCCTCGCATGTGGCAGTGATCGCAGCCAATCATACGCCAGGAACTGTGATGGAGAGGCGCGTAATGGAAACCAGATTGCGACACACACACACACACACATAGACGGGAACTTAACTCGCTATTTAATAACCACAAAACCCTGCTATAAAGTTAATGTTGTCCCACATCCCATTTATATATATATATATATATATATATATATATATATATATATAATATATATATATATATATATATATATATATATATATATATAAATAAAACCATGAATGGACTAAAATCCTTTCGGTTTTATTAAGCCTCTGCATAGACAAATTGCTGTGGCATTTCACAGCCCTGGTTCGACTATGTCCAAAGCACATAGCAACAACTTCCTGAAACTGGCACCCACAGATACACACACACACACACACACACACACACACACACACACACACAAGCATATATAGTAGACCGAAGTGAAACACAAAGAAGACACACAGAGACCAATGAACCTGGGTAAACTCACCCTGTGTCAAACAAAGCCCAGTCACAATAGGACCGTGTGTAAACACTCTTTCAACTTCTTCAACACACACACACACACATTTCCACCGCTGCAATAATGGCACCTTTAGTTATTAGCACACACTGCGGCAGCTGAACAATCAAACAGGCCTCGTCGAGCTTTAACGAGGTTTCCCATTAAACTCCGGTTTAATTAAAGGTCGAAGGGCACATTGCAGCGCTTAGTGGACGAAGCGTAGGAGACGGATCACTTTTTTTTTTGTTTCCTCAAATCAGGCCACCTGGTATTTTCTTTTTAGGATTGGAGAAAAGGAGAAAGGTTTATATGTGACATGTTCAGCGCTGGTACATATGAAGGTCTTATAAATCACTTTAAATGGCGGCTTTTATATAATTACTAGGGCTGTTATTGTCACTTTAACGCAAATTCATTTTAACGGCACTGATATATTAGCGTACGGAACCTTACGCAAGCGCATCGCATTCCCAAATCCGTATTACGCAATAAAGCGCATTTTTACTGAACGCAATAAAGCGCTTCCGTATAACCTAAACACCGTATCACCAGTTTATATGGAAAAGCAACCGGAACACAATTCTTAAAGGAGCCACGTCCCATATTTTACACTTCAAAACACCAGTAAACATTGAAAAGAACAAGAAATGATCATTAAAAGCATTTCCAGAGTAAAATAAATATAAAATAATCAGTCATTTTATTAAAAGGGAGACATTTTGAGAGAAATGTATATCATTATAACATCTGTTACAGTTAGAATATTAGAAACATGAAAAGCATTACTTTATGGTTACACTGAAAACGTGCCACGTTAACTCGTGGCAATCGTGCGATTAAATATTTGAATCGATTGACAGGAATTTTATCAAACTATTAGTATTATTTCCCAATCTGAAATGTCTTCTACCAGCCCTACTTTAGGCCACGCCCCCTTTATTAGTCTCTCTCTTTCCACAATTATAAAAGACTTGCGCCGAAACAGACTCCTTTCTGTCATTGCTTTAATTCACACAAGCTGCGAAGGCCGTGAAATTCGCCATGATGCGCTTTTCCTGGGTACCGTCAGAGACACTCGTTGCGGTGGCAGAGACGCTCCGGATCGCCGCAACCCACAGGAATGGCCGAGGGGAGAAAAAAAAAAACACTCCAGGCCCTGAGCGACCTCCTCCTGCAGAGCGAAACGGAGTGATGGGAAATACTCTGGGAAAGTCCTGAATCTGATTTTAGGAGGGGAAAAAAATAGCCAGCAAAAACCTCTGCAGCCTGGAAAGCCCCGGGGTTCGAGTCCACGGTACGACGCGACGAGGAGGCGAAGGGTGTTGCTGATCGGATTCATTTTGTCTTCTTCCATCGATAGCAAAGTTTCCTGGCGCATTTAGCGCGAACTCACGTTGCAGAAAGTCCAGCCAAAGCGTTCTTTTTTTTCCAAGGACGTTGGGTGTAACAGCCAATAGCGTACGGGTTCAAAAGTCATCCAGCAGCTTTCCGTTTTGTTTTGTTTTTTGTGAAACACACTAATCATGGAGATCACATTTTGGCGTGGAAGCCGTTTTTTTTTGGGTGGATGTGGATGGATTTGCACCAAAAGATCCAGTGGCCGGGTCGGGGACAGTTTCCTACACACTTTATATACTAAAACTACTGTAGGGGGCGCCATTGGCGAGAGATAAATGATTCTCCATTTATTAAACTAACTAACTAACGAGATTCCTGGCGCCAGAGTAAAGCGTTTCCCTGGCAATGGAATTCCCAAAATAATATTCACCCGGCACAGTGCATTATGGGTATGTGGTGACTTGCTGTACCACTAAACATCGCAGTGTTTTGTGCAAATCAATAGTGGACTAGAGATTTGATGAGTAAACATTTTGTTTGTTGGGTGAAATGTAAAAGTCGGTCCGTCGACATTTAACGGCGATTCGTTGCGACTCGTTTGTGTACGTTCGGAGTCTTTAACACTCAAATCAAAACTTTGACCACGTGTAAATATTAAACGTTTGAAGGAAGGGAGTTGGAGAAGAGCACGGAGATCCAGCTGTAATCCATCAGTAATTAGAAAAGCGATCCGGCCCCTTGTCAGGGCAAATTAACATCAGCTGGATTTCAAAACTCCTCGTTTCACCATAACCAGGCCACGTCCAGGGGCGACACCTGTGGATTTAACCCCCCCCCACCCCACCCATTCTTCTGATTAGAGTTCAGAAACCCCCATTTATTATTCCATAAAGTTTCCTGGACAAGCCTGTAAAATACTGCAAGCTGCCACTAGTTGGCCCTTGAGCAAGGGCCCTCAAGTTGCTTCAATTGCCCCAAATGACGTCAGATTTAAATAGTTTGTTCACGCCTAAAAAGTCATAACATTGGCATAAGGAAGGATGGGGATAAAAAAACAGTGATAAACATCTACCGGGATAAACCTTTATGTGCCACAAAACACACCTTTGGCGACCTCTAGCGGGAGTAAGTGGAAATTCCTAATAAAATCATTATTTCTATTCAAATGAAGGCAGACATTAAGTGCTAAGCTTAAATTATAAAATAAGCGCATAAAATATGAGCGCATCCCATAATAATAATAATAATAATAATAATAATACCTGTGCTAATTGCGAGATTTATTGATGTGTACAGCATTAGCGCTACACGTGTCAATAATTAACCTCGCCAATTTAATACAACTAAGCTACACGTATCCGTGGACAAACCTGAAAATGATTCATCTTGGACGTTTGTTGTTGTTGTTGTTGTTGTTGTTGTTGTTTTCTCTCTTTTTTTTGCGCTTTCATGTTTATCAGCATTTGTTGATCATATCCGTCAATTTGTAAACGCGCGTGCGCACTCCGCCCTCTTGTGGCCATACTGCGGCCGTCTTTCTGTCAAGGAGTTCGCACGTCGCGCATGCGCAGTACCAAGCCGGCTTTTGGGAGGCAGGGGAAGTGGAGGGGGGCGGATATCCAACATGGCGGCGTCCACAGTGTGTCGTTCAGTTGTGTGCGTGTGTAACACTTTACCGCGCCTCAAAGCTGTTTGGACGCCCGTCATCTCGTGCAGATATGGAAATAGTAACGATGCGAGATGTCGTTTTTACCTTTGTGGACCGGATACGAGTCGGAGGAGAGAGAAATACAGCGTGACATTGAGGGAGTGTGCAGGTACGGTCGTTGAATCACGGGCCGAACACCAAACGGGTCGATACGCACTACCTAGGTACACTCTGTCGGTGGGGGATGTAATAGCGGTTCGCGCCCTAGAGTAGTGCACTTGTGTTTTCAACTCCGCGCAATTTGGATTTAGGCAGAAACAGCTGTCAAACGTGGGGTTGTTTACTCGCACTGTTTATTGTTTGTTTGTTTTTTTGCCATCGTGACTTTTTTTTGTGATGCAAAGTCTTTGAAAGTGTCATTTTATATTTATTTATTCTTCTTCGGTCTGGAATGATGCAAGAGCATGACGCAATTGGCCTACTTTGTCTGGATTTTCTTCTTCTTCTTAATAACTTTATATATATATATATATATATATATATATATATATATATTTATATATATATATATATATATATATATATATATATATATATATATATATACATTTATTACATTTATTACACACAGTGACAACCTGAAAGTGATTTCTAATGCAGGTTATAAAAGAAAAGTATCCACCTGTCGATTCCATCTGCGGGTTTTAAGTGTAGATTTGTGTTTATCATTAAATGAGTGGGATGGCCATATTCGTCCACTATTGTTTCCCAGTAATTAGAATTAGACATAAGAAAATACAATAAATAAAAACACATTTGGTCCTGTAAAATGTAGTGAATGTGTGGGGGGGTTGCATTATTTTCCTTATTAGTAATGTAATTATGACCAGCTTCATTGACAGATACTTGAATTGTGTGTGGTGTGTGTGTGTGTGTGTGTGTTTTACAGGTTCTAAGAGGTTCCTTATTTTCAGCACGGGTTCCTTCCACACCAGTTCGGCACGACATGAGCAGCAGGATTTCTACAGCGTGCTGGGAATCCCACGCACAGCCACGCAGAAAGAGATCAAGAAAGCGTATTATCAGGTCACATGACCCACTATATATATATATATATATATATATATATATATATATATATATATATATGTCTGTGTGTGTGTGTGTGTGTGTGTGTGTGTGTGTTTTTGCCCGGCATTACATAATTGGTAACGTAGTTTTGTTTCCTTGCAGCTGGCGAAGAAATACCACCCCGACACGAACCAAGACGACCCGCAGGCCAAAGAGAAGTTCGCCAAGCTAGCGGAAGCATACGAGGTCTGTACAAGGACTGTGTGTGGGTGCTGCCACCTGCTGGCGGGTTGCAGAACTTATTTGGAAACATATGCGAATTAGGCTGATTAACATTCCTGATGTCATTGTGTGTGTGTGTGTGTGTGTGTGTGTGCTGGCAGGTTCTGAGCGACGAGGTGAAACGAAAGCAGTACGATACGTACGGTTCAGCGGGCCCCAGCGCGAGCGGGGCGGGGCAGCAGTACTGGCGGTCCGGGACCACCGTGGACCCAGAGGAGCTTTTCAGGAAGATCTTCGGGGAGTTCAGCGGCGCGCAGGGCTTCGGGAACTTCAGCTCCATTTTCGAGCAACCGCACGAGGTCGGCTCCTGTACGCTTTAACTCGCCGGTGTTCCCGAGCGAAGAACGTGCATAATCGTGTGTGTGTGTGTGTGTGTGTGTGTGTGTGTGTGTGTGTGTGTTTGTGTGTAGTATGTTATGGAGCTGACGTTTACCCAAGCAGCCAAAGGAGTGAACAAGGAGATCACGGTGAACATCGAGGACGACTGTCCGCGTTGCCATGGCAAAGGGTTCGAGCCGGGCACCAAAGTCACACACTGCCACTACTGCAACGGCACAGGCATGGTGAGAGCGCCGCGGAAACCCCAGACGGGCGTTTGCGACATTCCTCAAGTGATTTAATATTGTGTGTGTTTGTGTGTGTGTGTGTAGGAGTCGTTAAACACAGGGCCGTTCATGATGCGCTCCACGTGTCGGCGCTGTGGTGGGCGGGGCTCCATCGTCATCACGCCTTGTGTGTTGTGTCGGGGATCAGGACTCACCAAACAGAAAAAGAGCCTGATGGTGCCGGTGCCCGCCAGGTGTGTGTGTGTGTGTGTGTGTGTGGGTGTGTGTTTTTGTCATCCAAGTGTCCTTCTGTGATCGTTCAGTAAATGAGTGTGTACATGTGACTGTGTGTGTGTGTGTTTGTGTGTAGGAGTGGAGGACGGCCAGACACTAAGGATGGCTTTAGGGAATAAGCCGATCTACATCACATTTCGAGTGAGTCTCTCTCCTCGTCCCCCCGCGTTTCGTCCAACTTTGACCTTCCGTAACGACCCGTCTCGTGTTTTATTCGCGTCTCAGGTCCAGAGGAGTCCCGTGTTTCGGCGCGACGGCCCGGACATCCACTCCGACACCATGATCTCCGTGGCTCAGGCCATCCTTGGCGGGACGGCTCGGGTCCAGGGTCTCTACGGGGCGGTGGACGTCGCGGTGAGACACGTTCGCTCTTTATTCTCGCGACGGGACTCAACCGCATTTTTCAATGATGCGATTTGATTCGCTGGAAAACCTACACTGCCATTCAATATTCATTCATTCATTCATTCATCTTCTAGCGCTTTATCCGATCTTCCCTCGGGTCACGGGGAGTCTGTGTCTATCTCAGGCGTCTATGGGCATTAAGGCAGGATACACCCTGGATGGAATGCCAACCCATCACACACACACACACACACATTCATACACTAGGGACAATTTTCCAAGGTACCAATCAACCTACCGTGCATGTTTTTGGACCGGGGGAGGAAACTGGAGAAGGTGGTCAAATATTGGTCCCAAATTATTGGTCACTTAATAAATATCAATTAAAATGATTAACTATTTTAATTCATGGCATTGCTTTGATTTGAATTGGTGGATATGACAAGTATGACCTCTAGAGGGTAGTATTGAGTAGTTTTTATTTATTTATATATATATTTTTTACACATATACACACACACACACACACACACATTTTCATGTATTCTTTTGTGTGTTTGTTTATTTGTTTGTTTGTTTTTTCCCCCCGACCTTCTTCAGATCCCTTCCGGGATTCAAGTGGACCAGAAGGTTCGTCTGGGTGGTAAAGGGATCGCCCGTGTGAATGGCTATGGCTACGGAGACCACTACGTCCACATCAAGGTCAAAGTACCCAAGTAAGACACACACCCCCAAACACACACACACACACACACACACACACACACAATATGATTTAAACATCTTAAGAAAAAAACAAATTCCTTGGTTTACTCCTGTTTTTGGTTGGAAGGACGCTGAGTCGGAGACAGCGGGATCTGATCCTGAGCTACGCCCAGGAGGAGACGGACGTAGAAGGAACGGTGAATGGAGTGACCCGATCAGCACCAGGTACTGGTGTGTGGGTGTGTGTGTGTGTGTGTGTGTGTGTGTGTGTGTGTGTGTGTGTGTGTGTGTGTGTGTGTGTGTGTGTGTGTGTGTGTTGGGGATGACTCAATATCATTATTACTATGAAAAATCTAGTGTTTCACTAATTTCACCCAGTATCCTGAGTGCAAGAGATGGAACAAGACCTGACAAACATTGTGTGTGTGTGTGTGTGTGTGTGTGTGTGTGTGTGTGTGTGTGTGTGTGTGTGTGTGTGTGTGTGTGTGCGCGCACATGTAGCAAGTTCTCAGAGTGCACCCGCGGAATCCACAGCAGACCCGGGGAGTGACCAGGAGCGTCCGCAGAAGGAAGAGGAGGGCGGATTTTTCTCCAAACTGAAAAAGATGTTTTCCTAACGGCGAGAGAGAGAGAGAGAGAGAGAGAGAGGTCGTGTCCCAAACGCCAGTCCTTTAAACGCCAGTCTCGGTGGCGTCGCGTCCGCTGTGTGTTGGCGGGGAAAGCCTCGGGGAAAGGTTGTAGGAGCTCGGACGAACCGAAGCCGGCCCGGGGTGAGACGCTACAGACCGCGAGTGATGCAATAAAAGGTTTACTAATGATTATTGGAATCGCACATGTGATCAAGTAAATCCTCGATCCTGGTTAATGTGTATTTTTTTTTTTTCTGAATGTTATAAAAGAACGACGTAACC
Organism: Kryptopterus vitreolus; assembly: GCA_030449085.1. Taxonomy (NCBI): domain Eukaryota; kingdom Metazoa; phylum Chordata; class Actinopteri; order Siluriformes; family Siluridae; genus Kryptopterus; species Kryptopterus vitreolus. The sequence goes on from JACRUU010000012.1 coordinate 5,499,933, forward strand.
AGCTTTTTGATGTTCAACAATATTAAATATTATATTAAAAAAATTATTGATGAAGGACTGATGATTTGGTTAATATGTATAGAAATAATGGGGAGGGGGGGTTCATTCATTCATTCATCTTCTAGCGCTTTATCCGATTTTCCCTCCGGTCACGGGGAGTCTGTGTCTATCTCAGGCGTCTATGGGTATTACGGCAGGATACACCCTGGATGGAATGCCAACCCATCACACACACACACACACACATTCATACACTAGGGACAATTTTCCAAGGTGCCAATCAACCTACCGTGCATGTTTCTGGACCGGGGGAGGAAACCGGAGAACCCGGAGAAAAACCCCCTGAGACACGGGGAGAACATACACAAACTCCACACACACATGGCCGAGATGGGAATCGAAACCCGGACCCTGGCGGTGTGAGGCGAACGTGCTAACCGCTAATCCACCGTGCGTGGGTTCATTTTATCAATTTGCTCCACTTGCCAGGATTTAAGCTCCGCCCACTCGGGACCCATACCTCATTATACACATTTATACAAATGTATTTTTTTTTTTTAATATATAACCATAAATAGGGACTAAATGTGGATGTTTAAATAAGCACATCAACTTTGTGTCCCACGAACTTTTGTCCAGTGTATGCTTTAGTGTGTAGTGTTTGCTTTGCCGTTAACGCAAGCGTATCTCGCGTAAAAATAATTACACACACACACACACACACCACAGACCACATCCTGTATGTCTCTAGCGTAAGGGAATCAGGACACAAGCCATCTGCTTGTTCTCTCTTTCTCGCCTCACGTTTCCCAAAATGACAAAATTCCGCCGTCCCAGGTGATGTGGAATATAACCGTAATAAGCTGCTTGTAGCTTTGTGGAGGAAGAGGTAAAAATATCAACATATGGGCTGTTTAATAATAAATAAACATACTAAGTGGGTAAGTTTTTTTTTTCTGCACATAATTGAAGCGAAACCCATAAATAAAGCGCATTTCCCACAGAAATAAAATCTCATTTTTTTGGGTCATTAAATGGGGATTTAGAGGAAAGGACGTTCCTAAATGGCTTTTTTTTAATTAAAGGGAAAAGATTAGATATTTATTGATTTATTTATTTTTATGTTGAGCGTTCACTGGTCGGGGTGGGGGGGGGGAATCTTGGCCGGTTTCCCGGTGTTTTTCTTTGTAGCGTTACTTGGAATAGGTCTGAGGGTCGGAAAAGAAAATTGTCCCACCTTCATCTTTACTGGCATGTACTCGCATACCTCGGGGCCTGTTTACACGGTGCCGACACTTTATTATTATTATTACACATTATTATTATTATTATTTATTTTTGGAGGTTTGGCTTAACACTTGTGACTGAGTGCAGTCATCTTTCGTTTCCAAGTACATGGGAGAGATTCAGGGTCCCCGGAGTCGATCCTCAGCACAGTGTACAGGTCTGTGTAGATGGTGGGAATATATATATATATATATATATATATATATATATATAATATATATAATATATATAGATATATATATCAAGGTCAATAGTCAACAAGTCAACAATTGTCACAATTTATTGTCACATACACAATCACACCTGACGGTACAATATGCAGTAAAATTCTTGAGGCTGGCATCCTCGAGTGACAGAGTCTCAAGGCACAGTGGGCGCCAGCTGTTCCATGCGTCCCACACGTACCCCCCGCAGGCTGTGTCCCCGAAGGGCATAGTACAGGAAGCGGCCATGCAGCCATCGTACGGCGCGAGCACTACTACCGTATATATATATATATATATTCCACCATCCACATATATTATATATATATATATATATATATATATATATCCACTTTGCTGGGGCGAATTACACCTACTAGCTGTGCGTTCACAAAAGGTATGACCTCCTGACTATATCACCGCAAAGCAACAAAAACCGGAACATAATTCTTAAAGGAGCCACGCACTGTATTTAACAGTTAAAACAACCACTAAAAAAACATTACACTGAAACAAACAAGAAATCACTATTAAAAGGATAATTTCCGATCTGAAATAAACATTAAATATGAACAATTTAATTAAAGAGAGCGGCGTTGAGTTAAATGGATATATCTGTAACATCTGTTACTATTAGAGTATTAGAAACACGAAAAGTATTCATTTTGTGTGTGAAATGTCGTTAAAATGCGAGTCGACTCGTGGCAATCGTGCGATTAATTGCAATGAAATGTTTTAATTGTTAACAATAATTCGCTAGTGGCACGGTGGTTTAGTGGTTAGCACGTTCACCTCACACCGCCAGGGTCCGGGTTCGATTCCCGTCTCGGCCATGTGTGTGTGGAGTTTGTTCATGTTCTCCCCGTGTCTCAGGGGGTTTTTCTCCGGTTTCCTCCCCCGGTCCAAAAACATGCACGGTAGGTTGATTGGAACCTGGAAAATTGTCCCTAGTGTATGAATGTGTGTGTCCTGCGATGGGTTGGCATTCCATCCAGGGTGTATCCTGCCTTAATGCCCATAGACGCCTGAGATAGACACAGACTCCCCGTGAACCGAGGGAAGATCGGATAAAGCGCTAGAAGATGAATGAATGAATGAATGAATGAATGAATGAATGAATAATTCGCTTTCATTTAGACCCGCATTTCGTAATGCCTTCTGCATATGGCGTTGACTTTTATATCCACCAGGTGGCGCCCTTGCTCCTGTATTTAAATCCAGAGAGAGAGAGAGAGAGAGAGAGAGAGAGAGAGAGAGAGAGAGAGAGAGAGAGAGAGAGAGAGAGAGAGAGAGAGAGAGAGAGAGAGAGAGAGAGAGAGAGAGAGAGAGAGAGAATAACAACAAAAGAAAGCGGGGAGGGAAAAAAGACAATGCGTCTTACTCACCCTGTCACTAGTTGTGTGAATTCCGGATCTTTCCAATGAGTCAAATCATTTGACTCACCACCACCACCACTACCAACAACAACAACAACAACAACAACAACAACAGCCTCATCAAAGAAGACGTCTCAAAGTTTAAGCGCTTATTCAACACAAATGAATGTAAAAGTGAGTAAATGTCGCTTATTAGTTACATTTCTAAGTAAGCTCACACGAGTCGAATCTCTTTTGTCCTTCGAAAGAACCGAGTCGAAGAGTCGACTCGTTCACAAACGACTCCTTGTTTTGGCACCTCTTTGTTTTTGTTTTTTATTCTACAGTTAATGAATTTCCATTCAGGAAATAAAACATAGCAGTGATTAAGTGTGTAAAGTAATTTAAAAAAACAATATTATGTCTAAATGTGTCCTGGTGAAGTAAACAGACACGTCAACATTGTAAAACCCGTTTCCTGCAACTAGATATTTTTCCCTTCAAAACGTCCCTAGATGATTTCTTTTCGGAGATAAACGTCCTAAATGTGCCGAATTCGTCCCTTTTTGGAACCAACGCGTCTCAAAATAAACCTATTCTACAGTTTGCTCAGACCCAAAGCAAACTATCAATTCAGAGGGTCTTTTTTTTTCACGCCTTAGGATCCTGGACTTTTTATAGACTGAAAGCTAAAGGGTCAAAGGTTTCATTTTCCAAAGGACCGAAAAAGTTCCTCAAAGGTTCTTTTCATGGGTTCCGGCTAAACTGGGCTTTCCCTCGTCTGGGTTTTTTTTTTTAATAGCCTCGAGGTTACGGGACATCAAATAAGAGCTCTTGTGTATAAACCCGAACTGAGCTCGTCTCCAAAACAGTAGGTGTGTAGCGCCTGTGTCTCATCTCAAGCTGTCTATTTTTACCTGGCCGAGCGCCAGACACTGAGCAGCTTAGCGCTGAAGCTGACCAGGCGCCCGGAGACCGAGATCGTGGAAGACGGAAGGAGAAGAAGAAGAAAAAAAACCGGTGGAAAAATGAATGAATGAATGAAGGGAAAGGGTCTTTCCGAATGGCTTTACATTGGCAGCGTAGACACTGTACACTTTGCAGAGTCGTGGTGTTGTTTGTCTCTCTAGGGGCCCTCAATGGAATGCTTGTTTCTATTTGTTCCGCATCTGATGTATTAGACCACCTCCGATCTAGCGTCGCCGCCTAATGTATAATCATTACTTCTTTCATTCTCTCATCTTCAGTAATCACATGATCCTGTCTCCGATTATAACAGATGTTATAATTATATACATTTCTATCAAAATCTCTCTCTCTTTAATAAAACCATTGATTATATAAAATGTATTTTACTCTGGAAATGATTCTTTTAATATTCATTTCTTGTTCATTTCAATGTTATTTGTTTAGTGTAAAATATGGGACATGGCTCCTTTAAGAATTGTGTTCCGGTTGCTTTTCCATATAAACTGGTGATACGGTGTTTAGGTTATACGGAAGCGCTTTATTGCGTTCACGAAAGATAAAATGCGCTTTATTGCGTAATACGGATTTGGGAATGCGATGCGCTTGCATAAGGTTCCATACGCTAATATACACTAATATAGTGAAGAGCTATATATAATAACATTAGTGACACATATATATATATATATATATATATATATATATATATATATATATATAATGGATTGCCCTGGAGCTCTGAGACGCACAGCACTACTCGCCATCGACTGTGCCGTTCTATAAACGTCATGTTGTTGTCGGCGGCGGCGGTGGTGGTGTTTTTTCCCGGTTAACGGTTTCCTCGCAAGACCTCTAACACCATTCTGTGTAATATCTAATATCTCCGTGATCTTTACTCCGTCTGGGCAAAACTTGGACTTTATACTTGAATTCTGCGTTGGCGCCAACCCCCCGCCACCCACCACCACCACATGGGAGCCGGGCATTTTATATTATATATTTATTATTTTATTTATTTATTTATTATTATTATTATATATATATATATATATATTTAATATATATTATTATTTTATATAATTATATATTATTATTATATATATATAAGGCTTCACTAGAGGCTGCCATCCAGCGTTTCAAAACCAAGAAGAAGACGCCCGGGTAACGAAAGCAAGTGGAAACAGTGTCCTGCATGTCAAGATCCATTTTCTTATATAAGTGGTTGCACTTTATATATATATATATATATATATATATATATATATATATATATAAAATCTGAGGTGAAGAGTGACATCATTTCCATCATGACTTTCACATCGCTATGGGGTCGTCGCTCTCACATTTGAGCTGTCCATTATGGGGTTTCCGACCCGAGGCGCATTGTGAGAACGAGGTGATAATAGTGCTACGTATAAGCACTATAAGCCTCTAAACACCTGAGTAAACCAACATCATCCAAACGATACGATCAGAATGGGGAGTGTTTTCTTTTTTTTTTTTTTTTTTTTTTTTTTTTTTTTTTTTTTTTTTTTTTGCATGCACGACATTTGGCCTTTACGTCATTATCCCAGTCCTTGTTCTGACATCACCGGGCACGTCCTGAATAGCAGCGTGTGTTCCCATGTGGAGTACATGCTCGGGGCACTGTTGGCATTTCGGGTAGACTTAAACTTTCCAGGGCAGAAAGAGTCCTTTGTGCCGGCTTATTGCATCAAATAATCTACAGGATCACCGCTGATGGTTGGTTCTGGTGGAATTGGGTGTGTGTCAGCCATGGCATATGAGGTTTTGGGGTGCATTAGGGAGGGTTGTATGGCTCTGGCTGCATGCCCAAGGCGGCCCGGTTCTCGTTACGCATACACAGTACGCTCACTGATGTATATCTCTGCTCTAATTAACGCCAGCTTTTCCCCATAACCCGCAGGATGCCGATCAAGGGTCATCGTTACCACCAGGCAACCCTGCGAGTGCATATAAAATACAGCAAACCTATAAAAAAAAAGTTCCAAACGTAAATCCAGGCTTAAAGGAAAACTTTAAACCAGATTTGGTTTAAAAAACATTTTCCCCCACAGGTCTGTGAGCAGTCCTACCAAAATAAATAAATAAATAAATAAAAAGTACGATATAATTTTTTCCTATAGAGGAAAATCATCCCTCGACGCACAAAAGGTCCCTTGTGGTAGCGTCGAATACCCCGACGAATGAACGATGCGTAAGAAGATGAAGTAGTCGACGTTTAAAAAAAAAAATAAATAAATAAATAATTCCCAAGAGGCCCTTTGGTGACTTATTACGGATCATCTTTTGACGTCCAATTTTTCACACCTGGCGTCTTTGCCTGACGTCTCCTGCTTTCATTTTAACCCCACAACGTTTCATTGGCCTTTTTTTTAACGCCTCGAGACTTCTCGCTCGGCTGTACTGTACAGCTATTCATCGAATTTTCCGCCAGTTACCGAAGCACCATTAAGCCAAAGTCAAACTTCAAATGACAAAGATATAAAAAGTGTCCAACGTGCACTATATACCCCCCCCCCCCACACACACACACACCCCTCACCCCACCCGAAATGTTCACACACCTGCGTCTTGATTTTCTTTTTATATGTCAACACCTGATATGGACTGCGTTAATGGAAAGCGTTTACGTCTTTTTTTTTTAATCGTTAGCCACCGCTTTCGGGCAAATATTATTTTAACGATTGTTCGAGAGTGAAGCGATACAGCTTGTTGAGAGTGAATAGTCCGGTGCATTATATACCTTTGAACAAGAAAATCCTCCTGAAAATCCTCTTGAATCCTCCTCTCTAGTTCTCGTAGGTGTTCGGGACAATCCAGGGACAGCACAGGTGAGCAGGATTAACTGGCCAAAGCTAGGTATGTGAGAAGAAGGTGACCCCCAACCCCGACCGTCCCCCCGCCCAACCATCCGGGGTTAACCGCAGGCCATAAAATATAAGCCCTTAATCCAGAGCTGTGTATGCAGGAGACACCCATACCGACCCGACCCATGCCTCGGGCCTATCCCTATGGTTTTTGTTTTATGGCAGAAAGGGTTTGTTTATCTACACCTCATTTACCGCTAAAATTGTGTTTATCGCTCCTATAAAGAGCTTCACAATCGCGATTTGTCTCCGCGAGATTTGCGGATTCAGCCCTGCGATTAGTGCCCGGTTCGGCGATGTGTTCCGCGGCCGTACTTTGAGATAGCCTTTGAGCTTGCCAAGGATTTACGCCAGGGATCTTTTTACTTCCCACAATAAAATCTGAAGCGGCTGTTATAGCGACTTCAGTTCCCTGACGGAGGATAAAACTTCGGCGAGCAAGAGAGCAGACGAATCCGAGGCTTGGCTGGACCACCCACTGACACACACATACACACACACACACACACACACACACACACACACACACACACACACACACACACACACACACACACTCTTGGGGGCCTAAGAGCTTTCACAAATTCTTTAGTTTATATGGCTAAGTGTCTGGTCACAAAGGAATGTTTCTGCACTAGTGCTGTCTCCTGTTCATTTCAGTGGTATTCATCACTAAGCGCTTCCAAAATAAATAAGATGACATCCGAGAGAGACGTCGGTAACCAACCGGGTGCTGACCGTGACCGTGTACAGAAAGCCGGTGGGGAAAATAAATCAAAATAAAGAAACCTTAGGGAGAATAAAGAGCCCGACCCCATGCACCCCCCCCCCACACACACACACACATCCCGCCGAGCTATCCTCATCAACCTGCCCCAGCCCAGATCCCCTCTGCATAGCAATGTACTTGTACTCATCCCACAGCCCAATAATCTACGGTATCATTTCGTCCCGTCATATATTTTCCTTTAAGACAGCGCTCCCCCGATCTAAACGCAACATAATAAAACGATACAAGCGGCATAAAAAGTGGAGTGCTTGGTGTCCAGGTGGTTTTGAGCGTGCCGGTTTCGATTTGGCGGTAATGTATTATTTACGTTTACAGCGTTTGGTAGACGCTCTTATCCAGAGTGACTTGCAATTGAGGGTTAAGGACCTTGCTCAAGGGCTCACACTAGTGGCAGCTTGGTGGTGGTGGTGGTTTGTACCCATGATATTCCGGTTCAGAGGGCCAACTCTTTAACCACTGAGCGAGCACCTCAGTATTAAGTGTTAGCGGCCGGAGCGGAACCCTTTAAGAAGGTAGCGGATGGAGGTTAGTCATGTGAGTCTTAGACAGATGTGGCGGAGAAAATCCGGTCTTTTTCGAAAATGAAACATCAGATAATAAATCAAACGGAAATAATGTAAGTTATGAATTCTTCCTGTGCCGCCCCTTGCTTTATGGAGCCCTTGCTTTAAGAATTTGACCCCAAGGGGAAAAAACATGGGCAAATTATGGCCCGTGGGTCAAACCCTGGCCCTTTTAATCCGGCCTACCGAAAATGCAAAGGTTCAACCAGAATGCCTGCTCGGTCGGGAGCTATTTGAGAGATGGTACGGGCAGAACTAAGGCCACAACTCGCGATGAGACATGCTAAAGTGCCAAGCTAAGTGCCTACACTAGTGGCAGCTTGGTGGTGGTGGTGGGATTTGAACCTGCGATCTTTCGATCCAGAGCCCAATGCCTTAACCACTGAGCTCCCACCTCCTTCATGTGCTGTTTTGGTCCACACTAGCATCGAGACGACCAGTCACCATTCAACCTCTCGTATCTCCCCCTGTCAGAATCTACACCTAAACTCATAAAGCACCTGACAGCTCCAAAAGCCTCAAATCACCCGGGCTGCAAACTTGACATGCTGACAAAGCTTCCCGGGGCGTCTCGGCCCGCCACTAAATCAAGTTTCGCATCTGTAAATGGTATACGGGAATCCTGTTTGCAACTCCCGAGTTAATGTAGTTTGCCATTTGCAAGGTCAATCCTACGAAGCTAGTCACTTCTTTAGTTAATGTTTAATGATGAAATGCACCAGGACTCTCTAGAGGAAATCAGGAGGGTGGCTTGCCGCATACGCAAATTTTACTTTATACGGTACGCCTGCTTCGATCTATTTTCTCCCTGCCCCACCTCATAATTCCTCTCCGAGTGTACCAATATTTGCTCTCCATTAAACCTTACCTCAGACTTCTATACACATGCCTGCTTTCAAGTCTACGTGGGCTGTTTATTCTACTACGACCTACTACCCCCCCCCCCCCCCCCACCCCCCCCCCCCCCCCCCCCCACCCCCCCCCACCCCCCCCACCCCCACCCCCCCCCCCCCCCCCCCCTTACCCCCCCTTACCATTCACTACAATCTTTCAGTTCACACCCCCGGCCATCCTGGGCTTTTCCTTTCAATACCCCTACATCCCAGCCCTCAACTTTACCGATAAATTCACCTGTCTCGCCTCTTCAGGGTCATTATATAAGCACACGTTTGAAGTGTAAGCCGCTTCGAATCACAGCCTCGAATTATACAAATATACAGTACGTGTCCTCGGCACTTTCGGCGTCTTAGACATAAGTCAGGAGCTTATCATTTCATGTGCCCCGTCTGTAATGACTGAGACTTCAGGAATCTCTCTTGTCGGAGGCGTCGCACGTCACCAGCGAGCGAGGATCATTCTGTGGCACAGGTAACCCAGTACGCCGAGTACCCAACTGCGGACTTGCTTGGCCTGCTTTCAGAAGGTGCCCCCGGGTTAGTCACGAGTTCGTATTTGGAAACCGGGAACGGGATAGCGTTCGACAACAAGCCTTAAGGGTTCCGGCAGAGCGAGGCGTGTCGAACCCAACAATACCTCCAGAGTCATAATTTCCAAGTGAATTTTTCTGGCGAATTCCCACCCTGTAGCCTACTCTGCACTATCGACACAATAGCTGAAGGGTGGGGCAAATGCTTCCTCAGAGACACATCAAGTTTTGTGTGTCTTGCAAAATGATGTCCAATATTCCATTTTTGGCGACTGACTGGGAAACAGAGCAACACCTTCCTTCCCAAGAGTCGACTAATTTTTCGCTCGACTCCTGCCCGCAGAGGCTTGTGGGTATCCAAGTCGCGATTTCTAAAAATATGTTATCTGTTGGCGTTTCGGTCCTGCCAGTACAGAATGCAGGGTCTGCTTGTGGCATGTTTTCATGTTCCAATGGGCCTAAAACAACAAGGCAGTATAGACCTGAAGTCTGTGCCTCAGAGGGATAAGGATAACCCATAAGGGTGACCACAACAGTCAATGGAAACATAAAAAATATACATATATATATAAGAGATATATATATTATATATATATATATATATATATATCTATATATATGTGTGTGTATATATATATATATATATATATATATATTATATATATATATATATACATTTAACACCTCCACCGTAACCTCATAGGTATATTTTTGTGGTTGCTAGCCAGCAGCTCAAGAAAATGGTGTGTTATATAAAAACAACAGCTGGCATGTTTCTTTCCCTCTGTTTTTTTTTTCCTTTCCTCCCTTCCTTCTTCTCTGTGCTGTGTACCCAGGAGGCTCTCTCTCTCTCTCTCTCCCCCCAAACTCTTTTATTATAAACCCCCAGACGTCTCTCCGCTAATCTTAGCTTTTGCTGCGTTGCCGAGTTGAAAGGCACCGTTCTCTTGCCACTGTTTGATCCCTCTCCGAAAGCCCTCAGATCCTCCTCCCAAGGGGCCCAGAGGAGTACGGGGTGGATGACGCGGGGGGAAGGGGGGGGGGCGGGTAGGGCGGTACAAGCGGTAAACGCACAACAAAGAGTCAGAGAGGAGAGAGAGCCGAACCCGGATGAGAGCGGAGATGAGCCACTTAAATCAGAGCCTTTGTTCTAGAAAGCTCACAAGTCCACACTTGCGGCTCACCATGGACCATGCCGGTCTTCTGATTGACTCCTTTGAAAAAAAAAACGCCCATCGTGATGGGAAGAGATAGTGTTAACTCGTGCCTGGGGCTGATTTCTGTCAGCGCAGAATGTGAAAAACGTGAAAAATGCCCCAACAACCGACAATATGCACAGAGCAAATGTGTATGTATATATAGCAAAGCCATGCATTGTGTTGGCATTTGTGTGCGTATGTCAAGCTGAATGGATCCCGGAATCTGATCCCGGTGCAGGGGCGAGTCGGCACCTGACTGCTCGACAAAAGCCGGTGTCGGAGAGGTCAAAGGTCGGATGTCATGGATAGAACCCTGACGTGGGGGGGAGGCAAAGAAAATTGGCTTTACGGCAGTAAAGTCACAGTCTTTATGTCTTTTTAACTGCCCTTCGTTTCCATCCCTCGCCATTTCTCTCGCTTTATCCAGTCCGTGTGATATATATATATATATATATATATATATTATATATTATATATATATATATATATATATGGTATGCGCCATTGATGCTGAAAGAAAGAAAGCAGATGGTTCGGTTGGCGCCTTTTCTGACCACCCAGAACGTCGTCATTGCAGGGGAGATGGTTTGAGTCCTGGTCCTTTCCTGATCGACCACCCAGAACGTCGTCATTGCAGGGAAGGACCTCGTCGATTTGGACGTGCCGATATAATCGGCTGGAAATTCAGCAGATACGATTTCAAGACTTGCATGCAGGATCGAGTGAAACCCTTATTTTTTTTGTTTTTTGTCGTTTCCCTCTTTTGTCCTTGCCTATCTGGCCTGCAGTTTCCTTTGCCTCAGGCTATTGGGCAGTTCAGGAAGTTCACACTTTGCCTGCTATGAATTGTCTAATGTTTTTGCTTTTCTTTTCCGCCCGACCTGTTTTTTTTTTTTTTCTTTCCCTTTTCTTTTCGTCGTTTTAAACATGACTCCCTTGTTCTGTGAAGTGCCCACTTCATTCTCTCCCTTTTTTTTCGCTGTCCCTTTGAGGCATGTTTTCCCTTCATTCTCTCCCTTTGCCTTCTTCTTCTTCTCTCGTCTCTTTTCTGCGTCTCCTTTGAGGCGAGGTGATGTTTTGAGCAACTCCATGGCCGATTCCCCCCTTTTTTTCTTCTTCTTCTTCTTTTTCCTGTCTTCCTTTCTTTTATTCTCTCGGCCCTTCATCTGGGTCCAGCACTTAAAGCCACTACTGAAACCTAAGTATGACGGTTTGGGGAAGAAAGAGTCAAAGAAGTTTGGTCAAAGAAGAGAATGAGGGGTCTCACGGCAGTACTAGGAATATGTTTTATCTATCTTTAATGTTTAGATCCCGGTGTATACAACAGGGATGTTCTTGATTGGGAAAACGAGGTGGCAGCTCAGACGGCACGTTTAATAAGACACTTGTGGAAGGAGTCTCCGGTGTCAGCACCCCGTTATTCTACAGGTTCCAAAGCTTTCTACGGCGGCGCGAGGACTCTCAAATAACCCACGCCAGAAGTGTATTCCTTTTCCTACTAGGCATTAAGATCTGACAGAATGCGTATCCGGAAAAGGTCGTCGCTCTCGCCGCCTCATTGTACGACAGACTCCATGCATCTGCCTGGTGTGTGAAAAGGGGGAGACTGCAGTGATTTAGAGACTCCTCTTGTCAGCTCATAAGCTATTTCTTTTGTCCATTCAGCAAAGTAAAAACTGACCCTGGCTTGGCTATAACTCAGCAGGAAACAAACACACACACACACACACACCACACACACACACACACACACACACGTTGCCCCAGACACCCACAATTGAACCCACATTCCTTTACCTCTTGTACCCCCAGATACCCAAATTCATTCCTTTCCTTGTTCCCTCCCTCCCCCTCCTGTGTCTCCTCTGGCCATCCTTCCTTCTCAACCACGACTCCTTCGCTCTATTGTCCCTGAGGAAAGGGAGGGGGGGGGGGTGGCAGGGGGGCAGGGGGGCACTATGATTTGAGTGAAGCTGTGCAAAATCTGTTCCAATGGCAACCGAAGCTTCCTCGAGGAAAATGTGTAATATTAAATAAAAATGTTGTCTTGTTGGATTTGTCTTGGCGACGGTGGCGCTTCCAGTGCAGAAGAACGTGGGATGGGATATAACAATATAACAAGACAATATGTACCGCCAGGTGTGTTATTTACAAGTGTGTGTTTTTCTTACACATGTGCATTCCAGGTTCCAGGTTCTGTGTAAAAAAAAAAAAATATATATATATATATATAGTATATGTGTATATATGTATATGTATATGTATATATATATATATATATATATATATATATATATATATATATATATATATATATATATATATATACTCTTACTGTACGTTACATGGGCTTGCAAGCATGTGCCGCATAGTATGTTTTTGGGGGGGGTCTGTCACGCCGTGGTCTTTTTTAATGGCTCTACGCCGGAGAATTCACAGGATTAAATGGAAACGCGAACAAAAGAAGTCCGAGGCGCACCCTGTAATCCCTAAATGGTGCATGCGTGTGTTGTGTTTGTGTGTGTGTGTGTGTGTGTGTGTTGTGTGTTTTGTGTTGTGGAGTGTGTATATACTTTAGAAGAGTAATCCCGGGTAGTTTTGCTGAATAAAAATGTACAGTCGTTTAATGCAAAAGCATAGAAGGATCCATGTTATATATATATATATATATACTTATTTATTTATTTATATAGGAAATGATTTCCTATATCCGTTGACGAGGCCTACAGAAACGGATTGGCGGTATTTTTTCCGAATCGGAGCGTCACGGTGCATGGGAAACGCCGGAGCGCCCTCGCGAGCAACTCGCTCGCGGCATTCCTGCTCTCGCTTGAAAAGCGGGAAATATAAATAAGCTGCTTAACCGCACGCAGGTGTAAACACTCACTCGGTACCCGCTCATTACCCGTCAGTCCGGCTCCCATTCACAGGCGACGCTCGGCCACGCCCCCACTTTAACCCCATTAGGATGTTATGAAGTCAGCGGTGTGGAGAAAAAAAAAACATGTGAGCCGGGGTGGGGGTGTCACTGTCAGCAAAACATGACCGGATTAAATGTTTACCACGTTCTTTACTTTGCCTTTGATTGATTCTCCGGATGCACCGGAGACATAAAACTATTGGAATTAATATGTGGATTACAACAGATAAATAGGGCACGGTGGTTTAGTGGTTAGCACATTCACCTCACACCTGCCAGGGTCCGGGTTCGATTCCCTGTCTCGGCCATGTGTGTGTGTGGAGTTTGTGCATGTTCTCCCCGTGCCTCAGGGGGTTTTTCTCCGGGTTCTCCGGTTTCCTCCCCGGTCCAAAAACATGCACGGTAGGTTGATTAGCACCTTGGAAAATTGTCCCTAGTGTATGAATGTGTGTGTGTGTCCTGCGATGGGTTGGCATTCCATCCTGTATATGTATCCTGCCTTAATGCCCATAGACGCCTGAGATAGACACAGACTCCCCGTGACCCGAGGGAAGATCGGATAAAGTGCTAGGAGATAGGAGATGAACGATGAAGAATGAACGAACAACAGATAATATCAGGCAGAAGAGGTCATTATTCATTAGGGTTGAGGGTCAGAGCTCAAACCCATATCTTTATGGAGGTGCTTTTTATGACGCTGGAACATTTTAAAGATACACATTTTTGCATCCCAGATAAGGACCACATGTGGATTTTTCCCAATATATCTTCTATACAGAACGCGCTCCAGTTGGAAAAACAGGCAGATAAATATATATATATATATATATATAAAGACATTCTTGAGTAACAGCCTTCTCCGGCGTTTCCCGTTTCTTCTTCTGAAAGCTGTCAAATCCGCGGGCAGCTACATAAACATATAGAAAGCCGCTTGATCGCGCCGCAGTGTGTTCGCACGTGTCCGTGCACGACTCGTGCATTCTTGCGCAGATAAAGCCACACCGGATTGATTCCTCGACGAACATCTGGAAAGAGATTTCCAACCGGGCGTGTGCGATTACCTCACCGTCTCGCAAGCGTTTACAATTAAGGGCCGAAGGGAAGCGGTCCGAGCACGAGACGGGCCGTGACCTACGAGGCGCACGTATTCATCAGCTGTTTTTTTTCCCTTTTCTTCCAGCCGGCTGGAAGGCGCAGGAAGTGGTTCAGGTGTGATCTAAGGAAACAGGAAATGGACGTAACCTGTCCCCAGGGGCTTGAAACTCGCGCTCGCTTCACTTTTCAAACTTAAGCAACCCAGTCTTGCCTCGACAGCGCCGGCACATTCCACAGCGCGATTGAAAGCTCCGGATGTCTTCCTTTGGTAGGAACTGTAGGAGCCATTTATCTTTGGCCATTCAAACGTGAAACGGGAAGATTTCGGGCCAGTCCGGGCAACTTTCCCACAGGGTCACATTGTCAACATTGTGCTTGCGCTATCCAATACCGAGGACACTCGCGGACGAGGTATACGGGGGGGAATTTCTCACGCGTACTTCCCGCTGTGTTACCCTTTAGCATGAATTAGCATGCTAGCTGAGCGCTACATGTCAAACTGAAGTGACGGGATTTGTTACTTCGCCTGATTAACACGTATTGAGATTTGGGAATGGGATTTTGCATTGTGGCGTTATTCAAACGCTTTATCTTGCTTTGGAAATTTGAAGACATTTAGCTCATTCTCATCGGTTAGCTACTTGAAAACCTGCTACTTTTAGAAGCTACTAGTTGCTGTATAAATAGATGTTAAAGATGACAACATTTTAGAACGAGCTAACCACTAATATATCGCTGTTTACGCATTCTAGATCGAGCTAGTTCACCAGGAGACCGGTATTTAATAGTAATAGTTTGATATTTCAGCTACTTCTACATTTCTCATTTCTTTAAAAAAAATTAATTATATTTATTAGCTAATTAGCTCAAGATGTTGTTCGTTATATTTCTAATGCTAGCGTTGAAGTACTTTAAATATTTGTCTTTTCGAATAGTATAAGTTACAACTTGTATTCCAGCTACGGAATCTTTCGTTAAAGGTTAAAGGTGTGGAAATGAGAGTAGGTATCGGTATGAAGCTACTTGTGTGTCTATTAACTTCATTCATTCATTCATCTTCTACCGCTTTATCCGATCTTCCCTCGGGTCACGGGGAGTCAACCTACCGTGCATGTTTTTTGGACCGGGAGGAAACCGGAGAACCCGGAGAAAAACCCCCTGAGGCACGGGGAGAACATGCACAAACTCCACACACATGGCCGAGACGGGAATCGAACCCGGACCCTGGCGGTGTGAGGCGAACGTGCTAACCACTAAGCCACCGTGCCCCCTCCGGAGAAGAATATATTTATTTATTTTTGTCTGCAGCACAGTCCTTTAGCTCCTATCTGCTTATCCATGGCACGGCCTTGGTTCTGCAGCCCGTCTGAAAAGCGGGTCACGCGGAGGAAAAGAACGTGGTACTGAAATGCGAGTATGAAAAAGAAATTTCGGAGGTCAGAAAGCGATCCAGGCAGCGCGCTCAGTCCAAACGTAATCGCGCCATCTGCTGCAAAGGGAGGAGGAGAGAAGAGAGCACTGTTAAACAAAAAGGAATGAAGTTACTGTAGTGGAGAATTCGACACAACAGATCTCCGTGTGTGAAATGAAAAGATTAGCGCTGTTAACGCAAATGGATTTTAACGGCGCTAATGATGTTATTAACGTGTGATTAACGCGGTGTGCGTTACTATGTGCGTGATCTGCTCCTTCACTCTGCGTTGTGTTGGTGAATGAATGAATGAAGGGAGGGAGGTGGTGGCTTAGTGGTTAAGGTGTTGAACTCTGGACCGGAAGATCGCAGGTTCAAACCCCAAACCTCCGAGCTACCGTTAGTGGGCCCTTGAGCAAGGCCCTTAACCCTCAATTTCTCTGTTGACCCTCAAGTCGCTCTGGATAAGGGCGTCTGCCAAATACCTTTAATGTAACTGTAAACAAAAACAACATACGAATAAAGAAACTTCAGTGCACCCACTACAGTGAATTACACCTACTAGCTGTGCATACTGGTATGAACTCCTTATTAGCGTATATTAACGTACGGAACCTTACGCAAGCGCATCGCATTCCCAAATCCCTATTACGCTTCCGTATAACCTAAACGTATCACGGAGGGGGTAGCTCAGTGGTCTAAGGCGCTGGGCTGCTGATGGGAAGATCCGTGTTCGAGCCCCGGTATGGCCAAGCTGCCGCCCTTGGGTCCTCGAGCAAGACCCTTAACCCTCTGTGCTCCAGGGGGCGCCGTATCATGACTCTGACCCTGCGCTCTGACCCCAAACTACCAACATCAAGCTGGGATATGCGAAGAAAAGAATTTCACAGTGCTGTAATGTGATAAATAAAGGATTATTATTTTTATGGAAAAGCAACCGGAACACAATTCTTAAAG
>JACRUU010000012.1:5521998-5606998 GCA_030449085.1 Kryptopterus vitreolus
ACACACACTCCATCTACTGAAGCACTCCTGAACTACTTGCGCCAACCCCCTGAAGGCCTGATTATACAGAACTCCATTCATGTCTCAACACACACACACACACACACACACACACACACACACACAAGCAAAGAACAGCTCTGGAAAACAGTGAAAGAGACAGACAGGCCCCTGCGGTTCAAGCGAGGTTAACGCTATTGAACGCTCCCGAGGGGAAGTTTTGGCCTGAAACCCAGTAAGTTCAGCAGCCATGAAATCCTCGCGTTCCTCCCTTTCCTCTGCCAGACATATAAAGCCTTTTCCACTTGAGTTAAAAAAAAAAAAAAAAAAAAAACCCACACACACAAACACACAAAAAAACCTCTGTACAGTAGGACAGGACTGCAGAACAAGCATCAACACGTCGCCAGCCAAGAGAAGCACTCATGTACGCAAACTCCAGCACTTATTGAAAGGGGCGTAATCAATTACGCTAAATGCGAGCACTATTTATATATATATTATTTATTTATTATATATATATATTGTATTTAGCAGACGCCCTTATCCAGGGCGACGTACACAATATATATATATATATATATATATATATATATATATATATATATATATATATATATATATATATATATACGGTTGCAATATAAGCGTACGTTTAGGGACGCACCAATGACTAAGACATAGACATACTGACATAGACATACTGACATAATTTTACCGTCATTGTTAGCTACGCTGCGTTCTATAGAGGGAGGCGGTAGCTCGGTGGTGGTGATTGGACGGTCCGAGGGTTCGAGCCCCGGTATCGCCACGCTTGGGTCTTTGAGCAAGGCCATTAAGTCCCTGTGCTCCGGCGGGCGCCGTATCTTGGCTGACCCCGCGCTCTGATCACAGCGTCCAAAAACAAGCTGGGATACGCGGAGAAAGAATTTGATGGGACAAATAAAGGCGATTCTATTCTATAAGTGGCGTCACACAGGTTACAATCTTTCACTGTTGAGTTTTATTTGTATAAGCGCTTTTGATTTGTGCCACGTAAAAACGGCTGTTCTGTATAAGTGTACGTTTGTCCCTCATGACCCTGTCGGTGGCGAATGTGCCAAGGAAGCACTCCCCGTGATGGAAAGGCATCCATGCATGACATTAAAGAAGGATACGCCGACTCCAAAAAAGCGGAGGTGAATTGAAATGAACATGGATATAAAACACTACCAGTGTTTTTGGATAGATAGTGGGTCGTCTCTGAATAGCGCTAAAAAGAAAACACAGATGACTTTCGGATCGCTTTCTCGATTAGCATTAAACGGCTAACAAGCGGCGATGCGGTAACCAAGCTGCCGCTCGCTCGACTGAAAAGCGTCTTGGAATTATTAACCATTTACATTCCACCTCTGGCTATGCGTCTCTCCGTCTGTCTCTTTATAGGGACTAGCGCTGATGGTGCGACGGCACAATTTACAAAACGAATTTACAAAACAATTAGCGTCAGTATTGGATTCAAGCTAACTCGGCTAGCGAATTAGAATTAGGCCTGTCGGAAATTAAAGGTTAAAGTGTTTAACGCTTATATGACGAATTAGGTATCCAAGATAATTGTAAAATCGAAAGATTAACTAGTGTACAAACTAGCCCGTGAGTGCTAAAAAGAGATTTAGCGATACGGCAATGTTTTACGTGTTAAAAGGCTAATATGCTAATAAGCTTTCTGTAACTGTACAAGCACTAGCGTGTTAGCGTAACTCTGTCAATCTTAATGAAAGAGCTCGGATCAGTGATGGCCGGCGAACCTGCAATACCACAGTGTAAGCATACGGTCATGCTAACAGTGCCGAAAGGACAACCGGCAACGTGATTTAACCCGAAGCTAATTCTACCTCAGGAGTAACGCCGTTAAGCCGCGGCGTTATAAGCAGAGCTAGCGCGGCATTTCTGTGTCTGTCAGGAGGATATTTAGCATACTGTATCCGAGCTAAATATGTATCGTATCCAAGCGAAAACAAAACTGCACCTGTGGCCAAACCAAGTGCTGAAAGGGGAATTAGCAACAGGCCTGGATCCAAACTAATTCTGTCGGTGTTTGACTAATTCTGTGCGGCTTGAAGGCAGACCTAGCATGAAAGCCGTTGCACGCTGAATTAGCACCAGGGCTGCGTCCATGCTAAATGTGCCAGGGTGGAAAAATGATATATTCCAAGCTAATTCCGCGTTGTGAAAGAAATAAACAAATACGTTGTCTGAGGAGAACAAATGCGACTAGTGTATTTCGCTAACAAGCGATTGAAAGGGGTAAATGCTAGTTTTTAGCTGCTAGTATGCTAGTTTCCGGTAGCTTCCGTGGCTCACGGCGAGGTTTTATTACCCGCCCGATACTATTCACCACTGCTGAGTACTGGTTAAGGCATAGGCCTATTGGACCAGTAGGTTCTCACCACCAAGCTGCCGCTAGTGGGCCCTTGAGCACGGCCCTTAACCCTCGATTGCTCAGATGTAAGTCGCTGTGGATAAGGGCGCCTGCCAATGTTGTAAATGTAACAGCCCATGTTACAGGGATGGTGAGAAGAGAAAGTGAGCGTGAGGAGTTGATATCCATCTCTCGCTTTTGTCCTCCGCTCGTGTAATTGCGTGTCAGGTTCTACCTTTATCAGCGGCCTCGCCTATGCGGTTCTTTATGCGGCGGTAAACCGAGCGCCCGTGCAGCCCGGTTGTGTGTGTGAAAGACGCTCATGGAGAACCGAGGGCAAAGGAAAGACGAGAATCATAAAAGGAGAGGGAACGAGGGAGGGAACGAGGATACCGCGAAGCGCCCTGTTATCTGTATTCCTATACGCCTGTAGTGGGCGTGTGCGCGCAGGAGTGCGCTCACCTTTGTACCGCCCGAGCAGTTTGCTCTGTGTCTGTGTACTAGATAGTTAGGTAATTGCTCGTGTTTGTTTGTTAGCGCCCCCCCCCTCCCCCTTTACCTTGACATTCCGGTGTTGTTTTTTAGAAGCGTGGCAGCGCATGGTGCTGGTGTTGCAGCAGCCCGAGCACCGTGCCACCTCCACGCACGGGGGCCAGATATGGAAGTTGGCCGCCGTAGGGTCCACCTGAGAGCGCGGGATCTCGTACACCTCGGTCCGGGTCTTGCACGTGGCCGGGACGGCGTCCTCTACACGCGCAAACACAAACATATACGTGTATTAGATCCAAGAATGTGTAACGGCGTAATATCTCGGAGAGAGAGACGCGTACTCAAACATCCAGCTGAATCAACACGGCGCGTTTAATCTAACAGCGATCCCGGGCTTATCTAAAGAGGTTATTCGGTTCAGAGTCTGACAGGCTGCAGCATGAACGCTGACATGTACGGAATCTCTACCTACTAGGCTCGCCGTGTGTGTGTGTGTGTTTGCATATATACCCATGTGCGTGTGTCTTACCAACACTTCTCTTGCGTCTCAGGCGTGTTTGTGCGCTCTTGTGGTCGGGAAATTCTTTGCCGTAACGCTGCTTCGTCTCCTGAACCACCTCGTTCTCTGCGACAACAAACACAACACAATCAACGTCCAATTAGGACCATGTCTCTCTTTTTTTGTTGTTGTTGTTTTTGTTTTTTTTTACACTCTGTAAACATTTTACAATCGATTTAGTTACCATTAGAGAACCGTTCTGCACCCTTTATCAGGCCCATCGCTCGCCACACCCACATTATGTAGACTCTGGCTTTAGGCCGTGATCAGACAGGGCACTTAAATCAGATACCAGTTTATGTTTCTGTAACCCGAGGACGTGCGATTAGTGCACTTTTGACGAGCTTCTAGATTTTTTTTTTATTGTCAACCAAAAAAAAAAAAAACCCACATGAATAAGCTGGCGGTCATAAAAGATCATATTACGCATGTCTAGACCTGACGACAATTAGATATGTATCAGACACACGAAGAACAGGCCTGGGCAACAGCTGGTTACGTGGGCCTATAGAACACGGGACTTGTTTTTTTATTTCCTAGCATCCGAAATTCCTCCATCGGCGGCGGTTACGCCGGGGCGTTATCGAAGGCTTCGGCGTCGCGGATTCACAAGGCCAAAGTCGCTGCTGTAAAGGTGTAAACCTGTAAAAGGTTTATGGTTTCATTCCCCTTTATTGGCTCCTGCTTTGAGTCTGATGAGGTCTAATGTATCGCTCTATCAGCACCTTTTGTTTTGTTGTTTCCTCGCAATGGTGCCTTATAGGAAATGTCCAGGGAGATACGGACACTGTTCCGTCACTGTGGAAAATGCATTGCAACAAGTTCTGGCCAATCAGAATCCAGTCTGTGTAGGATCGCGATTCACACCATGTGTAATATTATTTGTACATACAAGTGTGTCATGTCTAGGTTGCTGAGCCTTGTTTGAGGGGGGGGGGGGGGGCGGGGATTCCAATGGAATTCCGGTGCCACCATGGTGACTTTTGAGTGACTGGCTCCAAATGGGGTTCAACATCAGCCTCTGTGTGGAGAGATTCCTGCCTGGACAGAAACTTTATCCGCCTTCGTGCGTTTAAAACGAGCCAAGAAAAGCGAGTCCGGTAAAGAAGCACGTTTACACGTCCGACCGGAGCAGATCGGCTCCGGAGTTGAGGAGGGGGGGGGTGTGGGGGGGGTTTCGAGGCCCTGTTGCTAAACCGACCCCCTCCAACCCCCACCCCCCCCAGCATGGCGTCAGTGAGGGTGGGTTTTGATTCAGTACACTAGCACACTAGCTGAGCCTTTCACACACTCGTTAGCAGACTGGAGAAACACGCTGCCCCGAGGCGATCTCGCAGATGCACACGCCTGCTAGGAATCCGGCATGAATAAAACATTACAGTGCTGGCATTCAGCCCCGTTAAGCTTATAAAGGCCGCATGACAACACCATAATGGAGAGAGTCTCTTGACCTCCCTCGAGCTGCAGCACCGCTGCTACGCATGCAGTCGTTTGCATTTCAATTGCGTGTCCGCGGGCGAAATTTGAGCGCCGACGCCGAGCGCACTTTTCTTTAGCGGATGCTCCCGAGGATCTTGACGCCATTGGTTTAAGCATTAACCGGGAAGAGTGCCCCAGATTGGACCTGCTTTACTCCCTGGAGAAGACGCTCCTGCAGCTCTCAGGAACATTAAATGAGATCACCGATGCGTATCGCTGTTAACGACGCCGGGTCTCTGACAACGGAAAGTTCCTGACTCGTTCTCAAGCGAGCAATTGGTTTCGGGGCCGCCCCTGCTAGGAGTGCTAATTAAGTACAAACCTGGCCATTTTGGCCGCGTAATTCCTGTGTACACCATCATTATCCAAACTTGAGAGAGCCTGCTGCATATCCAAAATCCTGGTAACACCCGGGAATTACAAAAGCACTACCTTGCTGCTGACCGGTCGACTTCATGTTTGGCCATCGACACAAACCCGATAGCACTTCGCTTCTGTAACGCTATGTTCAAAGTGTTCTTGCCTCGTCAAGCGTCGCCAAAAGGTCAGCCTGCTCTAAATCAGCTCTTTGTTTCACCCCGTCGTCACGCTTTCTTTCTCCGCCGCTAACTAATCTAGGACGACAACAGAGGAGCGGCCAAAGCGGTGACATCCGTCAAACGCGTTCACACGCAGGCAGTTCTCGCGGCGCCTTGAGAGACGAGACAGCAGTCCCTGTCTCCGGGGCAACCGTCCACAAGGCCCTTGGCATCAACTGGACGTTCCTGCGCACTTTTCTTTTCCAACATGCGGTTAGATTGATAGATAGAAGTCGTGCTTGGGGTACACGTGTTAAAATGCGCAAAAGGCAACTAGCAGGTTGAAGTACGCAAAAGAATCTATAGATGTAGCGGGGGTGGTGGATAATGCAAAGAAAGATGAGGGGGTGGAGAAAAAAAACAAATCAAAGCCCGGACAAAAGAACATCATGACAAAAGAAGAGCTTCAAATTAGTGTGCATTACTGTGCTATGCTGACCATTTAATATAGGCGCTAGGAAAGGTTGACAGAACCTTGGGCAGCTCCGGGATAGAAAACAAGTACCCACGGTGGCGTGCGGCCAGCCAGTTCCCATAAATCACGCCTGATGTCATTCCAGTATGTGCTCAGTTTCTCAGCGCCAACCGATCGGGAAGAGAGTCTTTATTTATATTTGTTTCTTTTTGCCGGACGCTTGGAAAACGTTACCTGCCGATTGTAACTCCAGAAGCCGCTGGAGGTCACTCATGGTGCGGATCTCGCTGTTGGACAATCTCTCGACCAGCTCTCGAGGAATCGCCGCCTCCTAGAAAAGC
The DNA here is from genome assembly GCA_030449085.1 of Kryptopterus vitreolus. Taxonomy (NCBI): domain Eukaryota; kingdom Metazoa; phylum Chordata; class Actinopteri; order Siluriformes; family Siluridae; genus Kryptopterus; species Kryptopterus vitreolus. Next base: position 5,528,261 of record JACRUU010000012.1, read on the forward strand.
AAATTAGCACGGATGATCGCCGGCAAACTTGACACAAAGTGCAGTGTATTCATAAATGTGCGAGGGCTAAAAATGGGAGTCCCGTCCCCCAAACAACACACACACAATGATGACTGGGTAAACTCGAGTCTCATTTGGGGTGTGTCTGTAGCATTCCCTGGATTATTTATACATTGGAAAAAGCTTTGCTTTGTCGCCTTTAAAGGGTTCACGCCGACACCGCCGCACTTCGGCAAGTGGAAAAACCCCAAAGTGCTGACCTGACTGTTACTTTTCATGGCGAACCAAAACACGGCTAATCATTTGGGTGTTTCTGGACAGGAAAAACAAAAAAAAACAACAACAGAAAAATAAAAACGAGTCGGACGAGTCATCGGTGCCTACGTACGCGGCACGGAAACTTGCCTGACATTAGTCATGTCTTGTAATGAACGGGGTATACAAACCTTTCACTTAAGGATAAGTAGATGTTACTCTCAGCCTCTTGGAATTCAGTCTACACACGTTATTAGCATCGAGAAAGCTGTTAGCTTAACGACCTGCGAGCATGCAGTACGTTATTAAGCGCTTATTAAGTACAACGTATCGGCCTATACACCTATTTGGTATTTCACTGCTATTCGATTGTTTACCAGCGCATATCATTAACTGTGGTACAGTTTGGCACACGGGTAACATATTAATACTAGTTAATAATTATGCGAATGATATACACACTTACATTTTAAGTACGAACAGTTATTACCAGGTTAATACCACAACTATACGCTGCAGGCATATAGTAGATTGGGATACTTGAGACGTACTGTCATAGTTCATTATTATTATTCTCAACTATAGGTTACATTTATAGGGTAAATTATCAGTACTCTCATATTTAATTACAGTGTTTTTTTTTTGGTTTTTTTTTTTTGGGGGGGGGTATTAGATACCTACTGCACCCCTTCCAAACTATAAATTACATGTAGATGATCAATTCAAGAAGGACTGTCACAATGAATACCAGTTATTAGCGCTAGAGAAGTGCTTTCATGGTTAAGTGTGGTTATGAGCACTACAGGCGCATAGAAAATACTAGAGAAAAAACAGTCCTCCATCCTAAACATGGCATGCGTGTGATACGTTATTAGCACTTATTCCAAAAGTCGATGACCGTTAGAAGGACTTGCGTAGTTAGGCATGCTTATGAGCGGCAAGAGAAGCGTCATAACAAATGCATATCTCTGTGCGTGTATATATGACCCTGTGTGTTCGTATAAGAGGTTATGAACACGTTACACACACACACACACACATACACACACGTGTGATAAAGTTCTCTCTGATTGTTGAGAGTCACGCGTGCGCGCGCGTCACGGGTTGTTCCGCGCGTGGGAGCGGAGCGCGCAGGTGGAGCGCACGGGTGCGCGTTCTTACCCCGGTTGCGGTTGCGGCGGCGTGCGGCACAGAGAAGCAGCAGCAGCAGCAGCAGCACGCGAGGAGGCAGCAGAGCGCGGCTCTCATCTCCGCTCTCGCGCGCTTTCACTGCTTCCCATGGAGGATCGGAGCGCGCGCACGGTCGCTGGCGAACACGTGAGATCCCCGGAACGCGACCGGGTCGATTCTCATCGCGTTCACAGCGATCCGGAGTGAAGAGTCCTCTCTGCGAGCAACCCCTCTTTAATGTGTTGTTGTTGTTGTTGTTGTTTATCTTCGCTGCATGGTGCGCTGGGATCAAAAAGGAATCCGCCGGGTAACGAGGATCGATCTTCCCTCCGTGCGGTAAAATCCAGAATAAAATGGGAATTCGGGCAGAAGTGCGAGCGCGCGTCTGCTGGGTGTTATTCAGAGGGAGGTGTGTGTGTGTGTGTGTGTGTGTGTGTGAGAGAGAGAGAGAGTGTGTGGGTGTGTGTTTGGCTGTTCCGTGCCGTGCCGTGCAACGCGCGCTCACCGAGCTCCGGCTCCGTCTGGTCCTGAATGAACTCTGAACGCTTCGTGGCTCCAGATAAAAAAAAAAAAAAAAAAAAGAAGGGAAGCAAAAAAAAAAAAAAAAAAAAAAAAAAAAAAACGTGACGGAGGCGCGCTCCCGTCCTCAAAGGATTGCGCGCCCCCGCCGCCAGACACAGTATCACACAGTCCACCTGTAGTGTGCACGAACTTGAGACCTCCCCCTTAATTCACTACTGCATATAAAATACAAAATGGAGAGAAATCATCATTTCTAACATCGAGGAAAAATATCGAAGCCCACAAGCTGGAACCATTGGCCTGAGGGTTTTCTGCACGGGTGGGGTTGTCAAAGTGTCAAAGAACAGTTTTGATAGTAGGTAAATGCACAAACGCCCGTGTACACCTTTACAGTTTGCATAAAAGTGGTTCGGTATCATCTTTATTTATCGCATATACATCTTCGCAATATCCCAGCTTGTTTTGCCACGATACAGCGCCCCCCTGGAGCGCCCGGGGTTAAGGGTGGCACCTTGGCGATATCCCGGGACCCGATCCACCCTGATCAGTAACTCAGCAACTGAGCTACACCACCCCCCCCCCTCCTCCTCCCCAAATCATCCCTAGTTACCCCCCATGTTTTGACTATTGAATGAAAAAGAAAACGCTGCCAATCCAAACGACCCATTACTGTCACTTTACGGCGTCTCCGCAGGGAGGACGGAAAGTTAATAGCCGCGATCTGAGTCGCTGTTTACATCACAGCAAGGCCCCGGCAGACTAATGACTAACTGGGGAATGAAGAAGGGAGTGGGTGTCAGAGTACATCTCTTTCACCATCCATCCATCTGTCTATCCGTCCATCCATCCCACCCTCCCTCCCTTTCTCCATTTGGGATGAGTGAGCCTTTAATCAGTGCCCTTCGGTCCAGACAGGAAGCTCCAGAGACACTTAGCCATTGGAGAGAGGTGATGTGAGGAGAGGAGAGGAGAGGAGGGGGAGGAAAGTGACTTTAGACAATAGCGGAAAGAAAATAGGAATGAAGGAGAAAGGCCATCAAGAGGTGAAGGCAATGTCCCGTAACTGAATCAACAGTAGATAAGGCAGGGCAGGTACAATCAACCCCCCCCCCGCACACACACACATACACACATATATACACTTAATCCACTTTTTCAGAAGCTTTTAAGATGCCACCATGTTCCTTCTCTGAAGTGCACACTACCTGACTCACATTACACAACATTCTTTCGCGTTAGATGCTGTTTTGTCTACACAGCGATGTTACCACAACTGACACACACAAAAAAAAATGACACCCTGCTTCACCCATAGGAATCCACAGAACATCTGAACCCGACAAAAAAAAAGAAAGAAACAGAAACGGCCACCCAAGAATAGACAGATCCAGTTCATCTTACGCTGTGCAAATCCAAAGGTACGAAAAGTGAGAGGAATTTATTTAACGTGCACGATGTCTCTCCGAATAGCTGTAACCACTAAACCCCTCCACATCAAAGCTTTCCAGGGCTTCAACAAGTCTTACTGTGCTTAAATGTCAAGGTAATACTTGAAATACAAACGATCCCGTTGTTTTTTTTTTTTTTTTTTAAGGGCTTTGGTGGTTGGTGGCTTAGGGAGAGGCGCTAGTGGTCCGGGTAATTTGGTTGCCGGAATTATAAACGAAAAACAGGCCAAATATATATAGTGAACAAGCCGTCTTTGCATCATTCACAGATGCACTACAAGCGCGTTTGTCAGAGGCTGTTATTTTATTGGAAAGTGGTTATAAAAAAAAATGAACACGTGGACATATTTATTGCTGAAGCGATATCCACCAATTTGGGCCCTAGCGTTGTTGCTAAAGAGATTCTTTGGCCAGATCAGGGAATGCTAGATTAAATATCACTTGGATGGGTTTTGTGACCATCACACTGGAGGCCACATCTGCCAAAATGGGTGATGATTGGACAAACGGAGAATCAAGAAACATCAAAGATGAAGACTGAATATCCAATTGATGGATTGGTTATAACCCTATCATAAATGATTCCCAAATATAGCCCAAAAAGTGGCATTCGGTATAATTTTGGTCAGAATGTTCCTGATATCCTCACTAATTATCCTGATAAATATAATATTTGTTGGGGGGGGCAACAAAGATCTTTAAAGTGACTATTCAATATCGGTGCTTGGGCCCCTAATTGCTTCGAACTGCTTCTAATAGGAGCAATGCGTTTTAGGCAGCAGATATCAAACCTAAAATATCTACTGGACCTGTGACCCCTTAGTACTATTTCTGATGGGGTTGTTTTTTTCCCAGTTGAGAAGCAACATCACGGGCGAGCATTTTTTGCTTATGTGTTTATCTATTTATTTATTTTTATGTCTGGGGGGGGGAAAGCAGTGAGCGATCGTCACTCAAAACAAAAGCCCTTCCTTTCACCTACATCTAGCTGCAAAACAACTCCTTCTGACACCACTTGCAAAATCGCAAGAACAAAATCCCTGTTTCATAATCATTTGCATTTTATAGTTCCTTTCATTGTGAGTGCAATAATGGTGCTCATTGGGTTCATATTCATACAGACAGACACAGGAATTCATACATACCAGACATAAAGACATACATACGCAGGCAGACAAAGAGATAGATAGATAGATAGATCGATAGATAGATAGATAGATAGATAGATAGATAGATAGATAGATAGATATAAAGATAGATATAGATAGATAGATATAGATATAGATATAGATAGATAGATAGATAGATAGATAGATAGATAGATACGATAGATATAGATAGATAGACATATAGATAGATATATAGATAGATAGATAGATATAGATATAGATAGATATAGATATATAGATATATAGATAGATATAAATATAGATAGATAGATAGATAGATAGATAGATCTATAGATAGATGATAGATCGAGCTCGCTATCGCTAGATAGCTACTAGCTATAAATATAGATATCGATAGCTCGATCTATCCAGATAGATCTCGCATATCGATCTCCGCTAGCAATATCGCTCGAGCTCAACTATACTCTCGCTCGACCTCTCTCTCCCTCTCGCTCGCTATAGATAGATATAGACTATAGATCGATATCGCTCGATCGCTAGCTATATATCGATATCGCTATATAGATACGATAGATAGATAGATAGATATCGATAGATATAAATATAGATATAGATAGATAGATAGATTCGCTAAGATAGATAGCTCCTACGCTCTAGATAGATAGATAGATCTAGATAGATCTCGCTATCGCTCTAGATAGATATAGACTCCTATAGATAGATAGCTCTATATAGATATAGATAGATATAGCTCTATATAGATCGCTAGATAGATAGATCTATATAGATCGATATCGATAAGATAGATATCAGATAGATAGATATCGATATAGATAGATAGATAGATAGATAGATAGATAGATAGATAGACCCTCGATCGATAGATCGATAGATAGATAGATCAGATAGATCGCTCGATAGACTCTAGATAGATAGATAGATATAGATCGATAGATACATATAGATAGATAGATAGAGATAGATAGATAGATAGATAGATAGAATAAATATAGATAGATATAAATATAGATAGATAGATAGTTATATATATAGATAGATAGATAGATAGATAGATAGATAGATAGATAGATAGATAGATTATATAGATATAGATAGATAGATAGATAGATATCTATAGATAGATAGATAGATAGATAGATAGATATAAATATAGATAAGATATAGATATAGATAGATATAGATAGATAGATATATAGATAGATATAGATAGATATAATATATAGATATAGATATAAAATATAGATAGATAGATATATATAGATAGCATATAGATATATATATAAATATAGATATAGATAGATAGATATATAGATAGATCAGATAGATAGATAGATAGATAGATAGATCGATATATATAGATAGATAGATAGATAGATAGATATAGATAGATAGATAGATAGATAGATAGATAGATAGATAGATAGATAGATAGATAGATAGATAGATATAAATATAGATAGATAGATATATAGATAGATAGATAGATAGATAGATAGATAGATAGATAGATAGATAGATAGATAGATAGATAGATAGATAGATATAAATATAGATAGATATAGATAGATAGATAGATAGATAGATAGATAGATCGAATAGATAGATAATCGATTGTAGATATAGATAGATATATAGATATAGATAGATAGATAGATATAGATAGATAGATAGATATAGATAGATAGATAGATAGATAGATAGATAGATAGATAGATAGATAGATAGATATATCTATTGAGACGATGACACATTGTAAAAAGCGCTTTATAAAAAAAACTGAATTGAATTGAATATAGATATAGATAGATAGATAGAAATATAGCTATAGATAGATAGATATAGATATAGATATAGATATATAGATAGATATAATATATAGATATAGATAGATCTATCTATCTATCTATCTATCTATCTATCTATCTATCTATCTATCACACTGACTTGGTGCTCCTTGTGACTGTGCGTGCAGCCTTGTGCTGCCATCTGTTGGTGTGTTACAAAACTAGCCGTTAATCATTTCAATGCCACCTCACACACACTATCTATTATAGATAGACAGACAAATCGTTAGAGCAGTAGATAGAATGTCAGACAGACAAATTTAATGGTGATTGATCGCACTATGAGTTAACTCTTGATTAATCGCACGTTACCAAAGTTTCTAATACTCCGACTATCTGTAACAGATGTTATAATTGTATACATTCCTCTCAAAATATCTCCCTTTAATAAAACGGTTGATTATTTAATATTAATTTTACTCTGGAGATTATTCTATTAATATAAATTCCATTTGTTTAGTGTTGGTTTGAAGTGTAAAATATGGGACGTGGCTCCTTTAAGAATTGTGTTCCGGTTGCTTTTCCATATAAACTGGTGATACGGTGTTTAGGTTATACGGAAGCGCTTTATTGCGTTCAGTAAAAATGCGCTTTATTGCGTAATACGGATTTGGGAATGCGATGCGCTTGCGTAAGGTTCCATACGGTAATATACGCTAATATAGTGAGGAGATCGTACCTGTTGTGAATGCGCAGCTAGGGGGCGTCATTGGGGGAAATTTAGGAAGCGTGAGTGGATGCGCTGAACGTTTATTTATTTCTTTCTTCTTTGTTGTTCTGGTTTCGTTCATTCGCCAAAACAACGATGAGTGAAGGAGTAGATAACTCATATAGTAATGCACACTGCGTTAATAACATCAGTGTCATTAAAGTCAATTAGTGTTAAGTCGTTATTGAAATTGATGTATGAAATTTTGTTGCTTTTTAACTGCAATTTTGCAATGCATTCATGTAACAGTAGGCAACTTTATTACACATATATATATATATATATATATATATATATATATGTATATATATATATATACCGTAAATTCCGGACTATAAAGCGCACCTGGATATAAGCCGCATCTCTGCTCTATTTAAAAAAAAAAAAAACCCAAAAAAATTCATAAATAAGCCGCACCTGCATACAAGCCGCATCCGCTTTTGAATTGTAAATGTACATGTATGTACCTAAATAGATCCTTTCCTAACCTGTATTTTAACACGGTGTAACGGTGGACGCTGCACAGAGACGCGGAGATCCGGAATTCATACAAAACAGGATTTATTAGAATAAAGAACTCAGGAGACGCCGCTCATACGGAGCGGCCAGACAGGCTAGGGAGCCTTGCGCTCTGCGCGCCGTGGTACCGGGAGTACCGGAGACTTGGAAGTCCGTGAATCGGGAACAGACAAAGGTTAGGCATAAACATATATCGAGCGTCCGTGTCCACGACACTAGGTATGTGCTACGAGCCCGGACGGGGATTGTAGGGTGAACCGGGCTTATATCGGGAGAGGGAAAATCAAAGAACCGCTGAGGCTGTATTGTGTGTGTGTCTGTGTGTGTGTGTGTCTGTGTGGGTGTGTGTGTGTGTGTTGTGTTGTGGTGTGTGTGTGTGTGTGTGTGTGTGTGTGTGTGTGTGTGTGTGTGTGTGTGTGTGTGTGTGTGTGTGCGTGTGTCTGTGTGCGTGTGTCTGTGTGCGTGCGCGCGCGTGCGTGTGTGTGTGTGTGTGTGTGGTGTGTGTGTGTGTGTGGGGAAAAGAGCAGCAGGGGAGAGAGACAGCACTGAGCAGAGACTTTACTGATTAAAACGGGACAGAACGAAGAGAAAATAAGCGCTATTTACAGTATTTATCTTCATTTCTCCTGTGTGTGAAATCACGTCACCTTAACCTTGTAAAGATAGAGTTTGTCCTCCTTCTATCCGCTTCTACCCACTTATATCTGCTAAAGAGGAACTAGCGCATTCTTCTTCTTTGCATTTATTTTGTGTTAGTTTTGATTCTAATTCCGGTTAGAGCCCCTAGCGGTCTGGAAAAAATCTGCAGAAATAGCCGCAAAAGCCGCACCGTATTATTAGCCGCATGGTTCAAAACCTAGGAAAAAAGTAGCGGCTTATAGTCCGAAAATTTACGGTATATATATATATATATATATATATATATATATATATATATATATATATATATATATATATTATATATATTGTTATGCAGAATTGTTGTTCATGTTTGGATAAATTGAACGTGAGTCATTTCCTGGGGAGGAGCTTCGTTATAGGGACAGTTCACGGACAGGAAATGCCTTGTTCTTATTTTTATTGCAATTAAAATTCAGGTCACGAGCAGTGCCCCTTTGTCTCGGCAGAAATGTTGTCTTCAGAAATACCATATAGTTAAAAATTCTCTTTATGGTACCTCGCGTACGGTTTGATATCCTGTGAGGCACGCCAGGCATCTCGATGGGAGGGCGGGGAGGCGGCAAAACGGGAACCATAAGCGGCGATGAATTTGTTTATGAATTGATTCGTGCGTGACTGGAAGGCAGTGTGAGACAGCAAAGCGCCTTCATTATGACTGTGGCAAAAAATAGCCACGGACCAAAGGATCATGGGAGTTGGACTCCCCTGAGATTTGACACAGCCAAAAAGAATGAAACACAGCGCACAACCGCAACTGTGGGAAAGGACACAACACACATATGCTCGCACATACAAACAGATACACGGCTCACTCTAGCCGAACATGTAGAGTTCCTCTGGGGTTGGAGCTAAAAGTGAAATTATTGCTCTCCTTCCCATCGTGCTGAACATGAGAAGATCACACTTCCCCTCATTCACTCGCTCCCTCATTCATTGTTTTTTTTTTTTTTTTTTGACGACTCTCCCACTTCGTTCTTTCGCTTCACATTTCCATCATTTATACTTTTATACATGCTGCAGGTCAATCTCTGAGCCATGCACGATTCCACACCAGATCCTCCTGGGAAACTGACGGTCGCAGGATGGTGCAAAAAACCAAAAACACAAGCGCCTGGCAGGTCCTTGTCCTGGAGAGAAAGGACAAGGTTCAAGGCTGTGCTGAAAAGCGTCGCGAAAACGTCACGGCCTACTCCTATCAGGTGTACCGGTGGTCCCGTTAAATCGGCCACTCGGCCTTTCCAAACACATTCGCTGTCACATAAATACGCACACATATCCACACACACAACAGTAGCGGCCAAATATGGCCATGTTTATTGGAGCCCACCACTTCCATGAGGTTTATTTGGGTCATGGCCAAATAACTCGTCCATTACCAGCCGTTTTTTTTTTTTGCTCTGTGTTACCTCAGAATGAGATTTAGGATACAGGCTCGAGTCATAAAAAACACCTGACCATGATTCCGTCTACTTTGTGTTGTGTGAGGGACTCCGAGAAGCGCATGCGAAAATTAGCCCGATCCTGTGTGACGTGTTATGGGAAAAAGTGAGCAGTGAGAACCTGATTTACAGCGAGGTGGAAAGAAAAAAAGAAAAGAGCTACTTAATCCAAATCACAAGCTGTGTAGTTCTGTCCAAGTGGGACTCTGGGGCAATGTCTTGTTGTCTGGGAAGAAATGGTCAGCACCTGTTACAAGGCGTCCATGAGTCATAAGATACCCACAAAACGTGTCTTTAACAGAATCTGTTTTCCTCACACCGTATGACCCCGAAGAGAACAATTAATCACCGGTGTGACACCCCGAATGACTAGATCAGGGGTGGCCAACTAGTAGGAGGCTAAGAGCCACTTGTTTTTCTATGTTACCGCAAAGAGCCACATCATACACATGGGAACACATGAACATCAACCCATTCCCATTGACGCATGTTATGTGAAAGCTCCTAAAGAGCCGCATGAAACTAGTTCGGGGAGCCACGGGTTGGCCAGGCCAGGACTAGATCTTGGCCGGGCATTCTTCAAAAACCGTCGGCGAACAAAGCGTTCCTGGCTCCGGCGTGACCCGGAAAAATGCCCTGCTGAAAGCTGGCTGATTTAAAAAAAAAAGCGTCTAGATTTGACGTCTAATTCGAACCTTCATTTTTTTACACACAGCCAAAAGGTAGAGAATAGAATAGAGCGCCGGGATACAGGTCGGGGTTCGAGCCCCTGGTATCGCCAAGCTGCCACCCTTGAGCAAGGCCCTTTAACCCCCTGTGCTCTACGGGTGCCGTACCATGGCTGACCCTGCCCTCTGACCCCAGCTTCCAAAACAAGAAAAGAAGAATTTCCCTCAATAAAGTATGTAAAAAGTGGGTGGGGCTAAATGAATGGCACAGATTTTTCTTCGGACTGTGCAGAAGACTTGCGGTACAGGTTAAGACACGGGAGGCTTGGCACTTTCGCTTGGTGCTTGGGCACCTAAAAGCAAAAACAGCACTTGCCGATATTTTGTTGAAAAGCTTAGATGCAGATGGACAGATACGCCTGGAGCAGTGTCGAGCAATGTCGAGCGCTGATGGGAAAATCATCCCAAAGACATTTCTCCTTAATAATGACATTTTGGCACGGAGCCAGGATTTCTGGCAAAAGAGCTACCGCTTCAGAAGCCAAAACCCTGCGCACAAACACAGCCAGATTCCCCTTTGTGGCCTCTTGGGGACGGATGCTAGCAGTCTGTGTCATCTCAGTGGAAATTCCCAAATTTTGATTATTTGGATGCAGCCCGAGGCTTTGTTTAGACAAAGTCCTTTTTCATCACTTCTGCGTACTGTACATTTCATGTTGTGTGTGTGTGTGTGTGTGTGTGTTTGCGGTTGTCTGGAAGTCGGCCGGCTGTGATATACTTATGAGACCCTGTGATGTGTGTGTACATGTGCGTGAGAGACATTTGAAGCGGAGACCACACGCAAACAGAGAGATACAGAGAGAGAGACAAGTGTGTTAGGGAGGAGGAGAAGACTATGTTCATATATATATATGTGTGTGTGTGTGTGTGTGTGTGTGTGTGGAAGGTCACAGGGCCATCCCAGATCCTCTTCAAAGCATCAGATAAGCATCCATCTTTTCACAGTACGTGCCGCTAGAAATGTGGATATTAGGGCTTTAAAAACGTCTCTCTTGGCCACAGACCTCAAGCCATTATATAGCTGGAGAATTTGGCTGCTGGCCATCCGAATCCTTATCCTGGATTATATTCCATCTTGGTTAAATATGGCACGGTTTATTCATAGGTCTTGCGTGTGTGTGTGTGTGTGTGTGTGTGTGTGTGTGTGTGTGGGAGAAATATCAAGATGTATCCTATTACAGATGATACAGCTGTAGTGTCAGAGAGGATCCGTGCTCTGTTGACTTCAGGGTCGGCTTTCCCATGACTTTAATGAGATAGAACTTGCGGGGACGCACATATTTTGCATGTTCACGAGTCATTAAATCTTATTTGGATATACATTCTCACACTCCTTCCTTCTTGAAGCCGCAATGGGATTTCTCCCACATTACCGCGAATCTGGTTCGACAGCACGCACGTGATTGTTATTATTATCATTTTTCTGTCCTATTTGTATACGAGTTTAGCGTCACACAACGAAGTTGATCGCTAAATCATCGCACGCTTGCCTCAAGTTGTTGAGCGTCGCAAATAGACTTGTTTCGGTGGGTTCTGACACAGCAATGTTGTATCCGAGCCTATCAGTTACAATTAAGGAGGCATGGCTTCTCCACCTCACGTCAGGCAAAAAAAAAAAAAAAAAAAAAAGCATGGCCCCTGTGCCTGTCAGTTACAATTACAGAGGTATGGCCTATGTATGTAAAAGTCCCAATAAAGAAAATATGGCCTCTGTAACTCTGTATCTGCAGCATAAGAATCTACCCAATAAAGGAGGTGTGGCCTCTGCACTGATCAGTTCCAATGAAGGTGTATGCTCTTCAACTATTAGACTCAACGATCAGTCCCAGGGAAGGAGGTGTGGCCTGTGCACCAATCAGTCCCAATGAAAGAGGTGTGGCCTCTGCACCAATCAGTCCCAATGAAAGAGGAGTGGCCTGTGCACCAATCAGTCCCAATGAAAGAGGAGTGGCCTCTGCACCAATCAGTCCCAATCAAAGGGGTGTGGCCTCTGCATCAATCAGTTCCAATGAAAGAGGTGTGGCCTCTGCACCAATCAGTCCCAATCAAAGGGGTGTGGCCAGTGAACCAATCAGTTCCAATCAAAGGGGTGTGGCCAGTGAACCAATCAGTTCCAATCAAAGGGGTGTGGCCTGTGCACCAATCAGTCCCAATCAAAGGGGTGTGGCCTCTGCATCAATCAGTTCCAATGAAAGAGGTGTGGCCTGTGCACCAATCAGTCCCAGTGAAAGAGGTGTGGCCTCTGCACCAATCAGTCCCAATCAAAGGGGTGTGGCCATTGAACCAATCAGTTCCAATGAAAGAGGCGTGGCCTCTGCACCAAACAGTCCTAATGAAGAAAGTGTCTCTGTACCCAAGTACACCTGAATGGAGTACGGCCTCTATGTCTAGTTTGAACACTGGAGCGATAAAGCCATACTACAGAAAGGATCATGCGCGGTGTGAAAAAACGTGTCAGCATGTATATACGTTCTCACTTATGTGTCTGCCACACACACACACACACACACACACACACACACACACACACACACACTCTCTGACTCCCGAGTGCAGTGATACGGAGAACAGTATTCCATGGTATCACCTTACCAAGTTTCAACTCCAGACAGAGCAGGAGGGTGGGAATGGACGAGGGAGAGACGACAGGAGAGAGAGAGAGAAAAGAGAGATGGGCATGCCCTTTTGACCTCTTTAACACATTTATCATTTGACAGTGGGTGATCTGAGGGAGACTTTGCAGCGTTTCAGGTCACCGGTGTAAGTTAGGACCGACACTACTCAACCTAATAGAGTTCATTTGTTTTCTTACGAGGTTCAAATTGTGTTAGCCACAGCAATTAGCCAAACTTTCTCACACACACACACCCCCACCCACACACACACACACTCACACGGTGGGCAAAGCAATTCCGTTTGGCTTGTCATTGTACACAATGCTCTGTCAGTCTTTTGTTAGCCTCTCAGTTGTTTGCTAATGTCTGTGCAAACAGCCAGTCAGTTTCGTCAGCTCACTGCTATGCTAACAAAGTTCAGGGTGTAGCAGTGTTTACATGCAACGTCACGGCAAGCTTTCTGGAACGGTCCGCTGTCCCTATCATCCAGTAAATCGAGACTACTCCCTTCCATCGACAAAATAGTATATATTTGGAACTGGGGTTGTCATTGTACGCCAGACTTTTTTTGTACGCTTGTTTGCGAACGTCTGGGTAAACAGTTAGTCAGCTATTAGTTAGCATGAGTCTGTGCTATACGGGTAACGATGGGTGCGTTACATAGATTCATAGACTCCCTGGAAAATTAGTTTTTTTACTAGCAATTTGTTTATGGGTAAATAGATAGATATACGGCACTGATGTTATTAACGTGTTATAACGCAGTGTGCGTTACTATGTGAATGATCTGCTCCTTCACTCTGCCTTGTGTTGACGAACGAACGAAACCCGAACAATAAAGAAGAAATAAATAAATAAAGGTTCAGTGCATCCACTCACGCTTCCTAAATTTCCCCCAATGACGCCCCCTAGCTGCGCACTATATTAGCGTATATTACCGTATGGAACCTTACACAAGCGCATCGCATTCCCAAATCCGTATTACTGCAATAAAGCGCATTTTTACTGAACGCAATAAAGCGCTTCTGTATAACCTAAACACCGTATCACCAGTTTATATGGAAAAGCAACCGGAACACAATTCTTAAAGGAGCCACGTCCCATATTTTACACTTCAAACCAACACTAAACAAAATAACATTGTCATTAACAAGAAATTCATATTAAAATAATCATTTCCAGAGTAAAATCAATATTAAAAAGTCAACAATTTTACAGATAGATAGATAGATAGATAGATAGATAGATAGATAGATAGATAGATAGATAGATAGATAGATAGATAGATAGATATTTGAGTTAGCATTGGCTTCTTTCTATGTTGTAAGCTCGAGGACGATGCACAAGTATCGAGAAGGACAAAACAACAATAAAACATATAAATAGGATATATGACGCATTCCAGTTATAGCACAGACCTAGTGTCAGCAGGTGTCTCTTTCTCTCTCACACTCACACACACACACACACACACACACACACACACACACACACACACACACACACACACACACTTATCTCATCAATCTCACCGAGAAAAACCAACAGATAAAGAATGGTGGTGCTTTCCTGTTTTTTTTCTCTCTCTCTCCCTCCACCCCCTCCTTATCTGTTCCCTAAAGGTTAAGACAAAAGCCTCCTCCGTTCTTCATCCCTTTGTCTCAATTGTTCCATCGCAGCGTTGTAATCTGGAGATAAGCAAGAGCGCTAGGAAGAGCCGCTGTATTGGCCATGTTCAAAGGAGTCAGAGAGAGTATGAGAGGAGAATGGAAAGACAGAAAGAGGGATGAGTGTTTTTTATTTTCCACCATATTGTCCTGGGTACGACGGAGCAGCAGATGTGCGGAGAACGACTAACAACTTTGTAGGTCTGAGGGAAATGTGATTGTGTTTGAATGTATGTGTGTGTAGGTGGAACAACACCCAGGTGCCAGATGTGACAGGAAGTGGAAATACTTACTCGAGCTATATTTAGACGCACGAAGACTGACGAAGAGGTGTCAGGGGGCATCATGATGGCATTCCTTATATATGTATATATATATATATATATATATATATATATATATATATATATATATACACACACACACACACATTTATGTGTGAAAAGCATGCATCCGCATCCAAAGACCCCATAGGCCTGTTTTTTTCATGCATGTGTTGTACAGTAACATTTTTTAGTGCCTTTATGACACACAGCTATATAAACAAATCCTAATCTCTAGCCATCACTTGCTAAATGCACAACATTGTGTGGTCATTTTGTTTTTCTAACAAGGTGAAGACGCAAATAAACGAAGACTATTTTAAGTCTGTAGAATAAAAGCAACCCAAACGCACGCCTCATGGTAGACCTCCAGTGACTCCGGTAATATCTGGATGTATCTGTATGTTCAGCCATGCTAGTTCAACTATTTTATTTCCTTCTTGTACTGCTCTTTTTCTCCCAAAACCTGCCACCTTGTTCCAATATACACTAATAATGAAACAACACCGCCTGGTTATTTGTAAGAAATAGGTTTGGGCATCATTTTAATCTTATCGATTCTTATCGATTCTGATTCTTATTGATTCTGATTCTTATAGATTCTGATTCTTATTGATTCGATTATTATTGATTGATTCTTATCGATTCTGATTCTTATTGATTCTGATTCTTATTGATTCGATTACTATTGATTGATTCTTATTGATTCTGATTCGTATCGATTCTGATTCTTATCAACTACGATTTTTATCAATTCCAATTCTTATCGATTATGATTCTTATCGATTCTGATTCTTATAGATTCTGATTCTTATTGATTCTGATTCTTATTGATCCTAATTCATATCGATTCCTATTCTTATAGATTCTGATTCTTATAGATTCTGATTCTTATCGATTCTGATTCTTATTGATTCTGATTATTATAGATTACGATTATTATTGATTGATTCTTATTGATTCTGATTCTTATTGATTCTGATTTTTATCAATTCCTATTCTTATTGATTATGATTCTTATCGATTCTGATTCTTATTGATTTCGATTATTATTGATTGATTCTTATTGATTCTGAATCTTATCGATTCCAATTCTTATCGATTCCTATTCTTATCGATTCTGATTCTTATCAATTCTGATTCTTATCGATTCCTATTCTTATCGATTCTGATTCTTATCAATTCTGATTCTTATTGATTCTGATTCTTATCGATTCTGATTCTTATTGATTTCGATTATTATTGATTGATTCTTATTGATTCTGATTCTTATTGATTCTGATTCTTATCGATTCTGATTCTTATAGATTCTGATTCTTATTGATTCTGATTCTTATTGATTCTGATTCTTATTCTTATTGATTCTGATTCTTATCGAGATTCTGATTCTTATTCTTTATTCTGATTCTGATTATTATAGATTTCGATTCTTATTGATTGATTCTTATTGATTCTGATTCTTATCAATTCTGATTCTTATTGATTCAAATTCTTATCAATACCAATTCTTATTGATTCTGATTCCTATGGATTAAAATTCTTATCAAATCTGATTCTTATCAATTACGATTTTTAGCGATTTTGATTCTTATCGATTCTGATTCTTATCGATTCCTATTCTTATTGATTCTGATATAGTCCAATTATTATTGATTGATTCTTATTGATTCCTATTCTTATCGATTCTGATTCTTATCAACTATGATTTTTATCAATTCCAATTCTTATAATTTCCAATTCTTATCAATTCTGATTCTTATCAATTATGAATCTTATTGATTCTGATTCCTATCGATTCAAATTCTTTCAATTCTGATTCTTATTGATTATGATTCTTATAGATTGATTCTTATTGATTCTGATTCTTATAAATGACGATTTTTAGCGATTCGGATTCATATGGATTCTGATTCTTATTGATTCTCAGTTTCGATTCCAAATGGTGAACCGATCGCAGATGCTTAATAATGTTTGCCATGACACCTTGCTTGCAACATATTTTATTAAAATAGTTTATTACAATAATTACACTTCGCTTTGTCTTTCGTTTTTACAAATTGTAGCCACACATTTGGGTGCTCCAAAAAAAGTTTAGATTACCACAACCACCAAAGGTCCTGGCAGATTAGACCCGCGGAAAAGGTCCTGGCAGATTAGACCCGCGGAAAAGGTCCTGGCAGATTAGACCCACGGAAAAGGTCCTGGCAGATTCCCAGGTGGGCAAAAACAGCACCTAGGAATCGATAATCAGAATGTAATATTTTATAACAAGTATCTGATTCTTAATCTGAAATATCCAGAATGGGAATCGATTTTCGACTCTTTTTTTTTCACCATGCATATTTAAGAAGAAGGCCTACAAAGAAATAGCGAAAGAATAGTGACTAACCTGGACAACCATGTTAGCATAATAAGGCTGTCCTTCAGACCCCCTGCAACCCCAAACCCCCCCCCCCCCACCCTAAATTCCTGCCCTGGATGAAAATAAAAACCTCTTGCAGCTTTGACGCAGCAGTAATCCTTCCAACTGGAGGCGATCCTAAAGACTAAAGGATCAACTCTGAGCAAGGAGGCCAGCTTAAAGATTCACATTCCGTCCCCAAGACTCCTGCATTCCTGCGAACGTAACGCCGAGCTCACGTTGCGCAATTATCTTTGTCTCTTGACCGTTCACTCGTTCTTTCTCTCGATATGGAGTTGTCACTTTAAAGATCAATAAATACATACATAAATAAACACTCCCACATGTTAGTTTGCCAGTAGAATATAGGGAAGGGGTTCCCGGGTTGCCAGATATCCGTCGGAGCAAAATCAGCCCCACCTGGACTTGTGCCAAACTGCTAATCTGAAAAGGAATGAACGGCGACGCTAACACGCAATTGCGTTTTCTTGGAAAGAGTTTGCGTTTGAACCTTTCACGGCGCATTATGGAACGCCGTCACAAGACAGCTCAATCGTTCCGACGCCCGCCAAAGAGTGGGGAAGTAAAGAGGTTGATTTGAGACACGCCCCTTTGTAAAAAAGTAAAAAAAAGAGAGAGAAAAGAGATTAGAGTAATTAGCAAAGTACTGTTGAACAGGAGCATTGTCGCGTCACTTAGCCGCGGGGTCTGTTAAGGGAAAGAGCGAGTGTGTGTGTGTGTGTGTGTGTGTGTGTGTGTGTGTGTGTGTGGTGTGTGTGGTGTGTCTTAGTGTGGGGGGGTTAAATGAGGTCATTATTACTTGAGCCAAATCCGTAAGGATGATGGGCGGAGTGGGGGGGGGGTGATGTGGGATTGCATTGTTCCTGTGTGAGTGTGAGGTGTGAAGTGTGTGCGCTGTCATGTTTTGGTATCGTTGTGGGGACCAAAGAACCCAAAATTCCTGAACTTTTAAGACCATCTGACTTATGTCTTACGAAGAAAAAAGGTTAAAAGAAGTAAAGAGATTATTGTTAGGGTTGGAGTATGGCTTAGCGTAGCATTAATTGTTGAGTGTGTGTGCGTGTGTGTGTGTGTGTGTGTGCGTGTGTCGTGCCTCATAGGCGATGACATCATTCTCGGCGAGTTGAAAACCTCTCATTAGTCACTCCATTAATGACAGTTTAAAGATTCGACAGCAGCGGCACACACACAAACACACATTGGCAGTGACCCGCTGACCTAGCCAAATACACACACACACACACACACACACAAGCACAAGAACACCTGCACAGGTGGAAAGAACATACTCATTTGAAGTGTACTTCAGTGGAAACTCCCTGCTGCGATAATGGATCAAAAGCAACGCTGCACACCCTAAAGCTGTAGAAAACACACACACACAACACACACACACACAGACGCACACAGACGCACATTTAATGACTGTTGTATGTGGAATGTTTTGTATGCAGGGATTCCTCTTGAAACAGTGTGCGACAGAGTAACGTGTGTGTGTGTGTGTGTGTGTGTGTGTGTGTGTGTGTGTGTGTGTGTGTGTGTGTGGATACGTGCAAGGGGGTAGTTGCGTGTCAGAGTAAATGAGTGTCTTAGTATGATAGTATGAGAGGAATAAATGGGATATGATTGCAGATGAGGGTTTCTCTCTGTCTTTCTGTGTGTGTGTGTGTGTGTGTGTGTGTGTGTGTGTGCAGGTGGATGTGGGCCGCTGGAACGAACAATGGGAGCGCTGCCAAATTATGGGGGGAAAAAGCTTGCATGCGGCTCTTCAATCGACTGGAAAATAGTCCCCCCCCCTCCCACCACACACACACACTTACACACACACACACTTACACACACACGCAAGCGTAGGCATACACAGCCCAATTGTTTCGTACTGTTTGACATTGGCAATGTCAAAGCTACTTTAATATAAGCCTGTCTCATTTTGAAGCTGATGTCAGCCAAGTCTGAGATGTTTTTTTTTTTTTTACCCCTCATGATGACAAATATAATCGGGTGTGTGTGTGTGTGTGGTGGGGGGGGGGGGGGGTTGGAAAGCAACATGAACGCACTATAGCACAAACAAGTGCTTTTCAACTTTCTCTCTCTATTTGTCTCTTCTACACGATGATTCACGCGTGCATGTTTTCTTATTTCCTTTTCATGTTATGGCTGAGCACCAAGGTCTCGTCCTGTGTGTGTGTGTGTGTGTGTGTCACTGGGATATAATTAGTCTAACATTCACTAGTGATGGGAATCCTGGGCTTTTCTGGGCGAATCCAATCATCCTAAATGACTCATTACTGTGTCACCCCAAGCGAACCTTTATACTGCGAGATCATATCCCACTGACGCTGCGGGCGAACGAGGAATACTACAATAATTGGACATCCAGTGCCACCTAGATGTGTAGAGGATCTCTTTGGAGTCCGTTTCTCCTTACCACAGTCGCCACTGGTTTACCTCACTGGGGTTAAATCGTGTATGGAACAAACTTATAAGCACTAAAATTATACATCATAACGTCTTTGTCTCTGTAAAACTGCTTTGGGAAAATATCCATAGTGTACTATGTGTACTACACACACACACACACACACACACACACGCACACACACACACAAACCTGTAAAAGGGGGGGTGAAGAAACCATAGAACTCTGAGGAAACCACCCCAAAAGGCAGGTGTTCCTTATAAACTGGCTACACACAATACAGACCTATTATTTATATACAAACCTATTATTGTATCCCTCAGAAACTCAGAAGTAGATTTATTTGAGGTTCATTTGAATTAACGCACCCAATTTCCTCTCTGCATGACTTTTCTCAGCTAGCCGAGTTAGCTACGTAGCTACGGTGCTAGGAGAGCAGCCGGCCCGAGGTAATTAGCATCTTGAAGCTAAGTGGCTAGCACGTTCGCCTCACACCTCCAGGGTCCGGGTTCGATTCCCGTCTCGGGCCATGTGTGTGTGGAGTTTGTGCATGTTCTCCCCGTGCCTCTGGGGGTTTTTCTCCGGGTTCTCCGGTTTCCTCCCCCCGGTCCAAAAACATGCACGGTAGGTTGATTGACACCTTGGAAAATTGTCCCTAGTGTGTGTGTGTGTGTGTGTGTGTGTGTGTGTGTGTGTGTGTGTGTGTGTGTGTGTGTGTGATGGGCTGGCATTCCATCCAGGGTGTATCCTGCCTTAATGCCCATAGACGCCTGAGATAGACACAGACTCCCCGTGACCCGAGGGAAGATCGGATAAAGCGCTAGAAGATGAATGAATGAATGAATGAATGAAAAGCTAAGTAGTATTCTGTCAGGTAATTAAGGCAGGTTGAATAAAACACACACACACACACACAGAAACGGTGTTGAAATGTGTTTACATTAAATAAATAATATAATTAGTATAATAATAATGTTAATTTGCTGTGCATTAGTTGGTATATCTTTATATTTTATCTGATTTAAATGAAGCTCGTACAGCGTCAGGTGTAACAAAGCCTAATGGAGTGTGTGTGTGTTTTTCCTGGTGTGTATTCAGTGACAAACGTTCACTAGTGTGTGTGTGTGTGTGTATGTTCAATGTGTGTGTGTATTTAGAGGTGTGTGACTGTTCAGTGATGTTTATTCAGTAGTGGATGTAAAGTCTTTTTTGTTCAGTGGTGGATTACGGTGTTGTGTGTTCAGTGGTGTTGAATCTGTCGAGCTGTATCAACACAAACCACATTAACATCGAATGCATTCTAAAATACAATAAATAAAAAAAAAAACCTGATGTGCGAGTAAAAAGTTTGCCACATAGATTTTGATTAAATCTCTCCCTCTACTGGTGATCCGGAGGAACTGCATTACAGTATGGTACAACATGGCAACGCTGTACGACCTTTTGTGTGCCCGTTCCGTTTGTGAAAAGAATGTCTTTTTCACCTCACAAAGTTCATTCTTCTGCAGTAGTAAAGAGCTTCTTTCCTTTATACCTTCATACGTTCCTCCGCCGTCCAAATATGAGGCTTTGGAATTGTGAAATGTGTGTATTAAATACATTCGATGCACACTGATTGTCTTTGGTCCTTGTAGTTGTGGTGATTTTTGAGACCCACAAAAATTCAATGTTATTTGTATAGCGCTTTTATCAACGGACGTTGCCTCGAAGCGAAGGTTAGCGATGTAAAAGCGATGACGGTTGTCCCGAAAGGATTTGGGTGAATGTCACAAGTAATGGACTGAGGTGTCAAGGCGTCACAAGAAATGGACTGAGGGGGCAAGGCATCAAGAGCCACCATCCCTGTCAATGAATTTGGCTCCTGTTGTTGTCCCATTCCTCTCGTTAAGCCGCTCCCGAACCATAGACAGCGTCTGAACTCTTGCCCGGTGGTCCAAAGTCCTCTTTTCAGATGATTTGAGGTACAATGTCCTCTACTGGTGTTGGTCCACTGTATTTTTCTGAAGTCACTGGGCCCGTTTAGCAAGAACTGTCAGTGCACGTCAGGCGTCCTTCTGATGTCCGGCTTTTTAAAGATTTTTCCAGGCCCCCACTGCCTACACTGTAGATGGAAATGTCTTGACTAGTGAGAAGAGCGTGTTGAGAAGGTGGATGAAGTATTTTAGATGGCTGGTGAAAAAAGGGAGAGAGTGAGAGAGAAAGAGAGAGAGAGAGAGAGAGAAGGTTGGATGACGTGGAGATGGTGAAGCAGGAAGTGCATAGGATTAGTAAAGGGAAAGAAGACTGGAAAGTCAGTCGGACCAGATGATATTCCAGTAAAATTGTTTAGGAGAGATGGCAGTGGATTGCAGTAACGACAGACTGGTTCAAGGTGGAGGTTGGGACTGCATCAAGGATCGACTCTGAGCCCTTTCCTGTTTGCACTGGTGATGGACAGGTTGATGGACGGGGTCACACAGGAGTCTCCATGGAGAGTAGAGAGAAGGTTGGGAGGAGTCTGGAGAGGTGAAGGTACAGGAGGTGCTGGATAGAAGAGGAATGAAAGTCGGTAGGGGTAAGACAGAGTACATGTCTGTCAATGACAGGGAAGCGGGTGGAGAAGTGAAGAAAGAGTGCAGAGTGGGTGTAGAAGTGAAGAATAGAGTCCCAGCAGGGTGGAGTGGGAGGATAAGTGAAGAAAAGAGTGCAGGAAGGCTGGAGTGGGAGGGGAAATGAAGAAAGAGTGCAGAGTGAGAGTGGAGAGGGTGGAGTGGAGAAGTGAAAAGAGTGCAGGAGGGTGGAGGGTGGAGTGGGAGGAGAAGTGAAGAAAAGAGTGCAGGAAGGGTGGAGTGGGAGGAGAAGTGAAGAAAAGTGCAGAGTGGAGTGAATGGAGAAGTGAAGAAAAGAGTGCAGGAAGGGTGGAGTGGGAGGAGAAGTGAAGAAAAGAGTGCAGGAAGGGTGGAGTGGGGGTAAGAAATGAAGTGAAACAATGCAGAAGTAAAAGGAAAGAAGAAAAGAAGTGAAGAAAAGTCACAGAGTAAAGGAGAATAAGAAAAGAGTGCAGCGAAAAAGGTGGAGAAGTGAAGAAAAGAAGAGTGTAGAAGAAGAAAGGAAGAGTACAGTAAAAAGAGAGTAAGTGGGAAGAAGAAGAAAGAAAGAGATAAAAAAAAAGAGAAGTAAAACAAGTGAAGAAGAGTCAGAGTGAAGAGGAGAGTGGATGGAGAAGTGAAGAAAAGAGTGCAGGAAGGGTGGAGTGGGAGGAGAAGTGAAGAAAGAGTGCAGGAAGGGTGGAGTGGGTGGAGAAGTGAAGAAAAGAGTGCAGGAAGGGTGGAGTGGGAGGAGAAAAGAACTGGAGAGTGGAGTGGATGGAGAAGTGAAGAAAAGAGTGCAGGAAGGGTGGAGTGGGAGGAGAAGTGAAGAAAGTGCAAAGTGAATGGAGAAGTGAAGAAAAGAGTGCAGGAAGGGTGGAGTGGGATGAGAAGTGAAGAAAGAGTACACAGTGGATGGAGAAGTGAAGAATAGAGAGCAGAGTGGATGGAGAAGTGAAGAATAGAGTGCAGGCAGAGTGGAAGAGGTGAAGAAGTGAAGAAAGAGTGCAGAGTGGATGGAGAAGTGAAGAGAAGAGTGAAGGAACGGTGGAGTGGGAGGAGAAGTGAAGAAAGAGTACAGAGTGGATGGAGAAGTGAAGAAAAGAGTGCAGGTAGAGTGGAGTAGATGGAGAAGTGAAGAATAGAGTGCAGGAACGGTGGAGTGGGAGGAGAAGTGAAGAAAGAGTGCAGAGTGGATGGATAAGTGAAGAGAAGAATGCACGAAGGGTGGAGTAGATGGAGAAATGAAGAAAGAGTGCACAGTGAATGGAGAAGTGAAGAAAAGAGTACTTGTAGAGTGGAGTGGGAGGAGAAATGAAGAAAGAGTGCAGAGTAGATGGAGAAGTGAAGAATAGAGTGCAGGCGGAGTGGAGTGGGTAATGTGGAGAAGGACGATGCACAGTGGCGCCCCCTACTGTCAGAAGCCCAAAAGAAGAAAAACAGGATCTTAATGACTTGATTTGAATAATAGCGGAACAAAACACCGTTTGAAAAATGGCCTTTGGGTTGGTGATTGGTGACATTTCTCTTTTCCCTCCGTCCCAGCACGGCCGTTTTCATGCACGTTTTGTTGTAAAATAAAAGCGTAGTGCATTTGAACGTCTATTTTTAAACCTTCATTTACAAAGGACGTTTAGTGTTTACCACTGATGTGGTTTTCTATTTTATTCTATATATATTTTTTTTATGCTTTCATGCATTGATCTCCACAGACAAAGACGCCCACATGAAGGTCACATGACCATCTTCTCTGCCAGATTCCTTTTTTTTAATTATTAAAAGATGGAAAACGTTCCATGAGGTAAATATTAGCAGTCATATATATATATATATATATATATATATATATATATATATATATATATATATATATATATATAAATCGAGCTTGTGGAAGCTCGGCACATTGCTAAAAATGATCACGCGGTAGAAACATTCCTTCTCTTGACCCCAGACAAGTGGGGCAGTCCAAGATGGCCGTTCATCATAAATAGGTCTGGGGAAGACACCGAGTCTGGGTTGTGTTCTAAATCAGCCCGGGCTAATGTCAACACGCTGTCCGCAAGTAAACACCGCGCCCTCACTAATCTTTAATCTGTTTAAAGAACAGAATAGAAATGACACACACACACACACACACACACACACACACACACACACACACACAGACAGTATCGGGGCCCGTGATTTTCACTTGGACAGAATGGAGCAGACAAATCAGTGCTCATGTATCAAGCTTCATTAAGATCTGCATGCTGTTTGTATAGGACAACAACAACAACAACAACAACAAAATAGACACTTCAACTCGCACACAAGCACAATGTACATCATAATGCGCTGGTGTATGTTAGAGACAAATCTGCTGGTGTTTCTGAGGTCCGGCAGCCGCCGCCCCCCATTACGATGCGTATTCCTTCAGCATTCCTGGATCAATGTGGCGAATTGGGTCCATCTATGACACCCACTACGTCCCGATCAAATCCAAATACGGTATACTCTGGTAACCACTATGTTTCCGTCGGTAATTGGGATAGGCAGGAGGTCGTGTTCTATAAATGTCATTGATGAGCAACTTTTTCCCCCAAGACCATGCCATGCCATATCGTTCTCCCGGGCTGGCCGTCCCTGTGTGTCAAAACGCCAGTCGTTTTTTTCGGATGGCGTTATTAACACTGGGAGGTGCAGGGAGGTGCTGGCTTAGTGGTAAGGTGTTTGCCTCTGGCCCAGAAGATTGCAGGTTCAAACCCTACAAGCAGCTACCACTAGTGGGCCCTTGAGCAAGACTCTAAACCCTCAGATGTAAGTTGCTCTGGATAAGGGTGTCTGCCAAATGCCGTGAATGTAAATGTTGTTTGTTCTCTTGTTTGTTGTAATGACCTCACTCTTATTGCTATAAGATATATATACCTCAGTGGTTAATTCATCATCCTCCTTGCGAGTGTGATGATCCTCTCATTATCACACTCGTGAACGATTTACAAAGGTGTACGTATGTACGGTTTAATAATAATAATAAAAAACAAAACATAAACGACACCCCCTGATGTAATTTAAAGGAGAATTATGTCCAAAGTGCCCCCTCTGGTGGACATATAAATGAAGTGACGAATTACATATTGCATCAAGACGCTCGCAGGAAGAACTTGAATGCATTTACCTTTCCCAGACACCCTTATACCTTGCTCAAGGGCCCCCACTAGTGGTGGGGTTTGATACCTGCTATCTTCTAGTCTAGCAGAGCTGCCAACAGGAAACACTAATATTTGTCAGTGCGTATCAGATAGACGAGATCGCCTACTTTTGTTTACTAGTAATGCTTTCCACATTGACATTGGATCAATAATAGCTCTACAGTTTAATACAAATCATCACAGCAGCACGCATGCAGTGTTTCCGTCCTCAAAGACCCTCCTACACCTTGATGAGATGGTACGCTCCAACAGTCTCTTCAGGAGCTCTCCATGGAATTGTGTTGATGTTACAAGAAACACAGTGAAACACAGAAGCCATTTGAGCGTGTGGGACGTGATAGCTCAGTGGTTAAGACGTCGGACTCATGATCGGAAGGTCGTGGGTTCGAGTCTCTGCCTCGTCGGTGTGTAAATGTGTGTGATTGTCGGCTGCTCTGAAAAAGGGTGCCTGCCAAACACACTATGAAAAAAACAATGGTTCTGAGCAAACGTCCTACACACCGAGTGTGTTGTGTTTTTGTTTTGCGTTATTGAATGCTTTATAACTCGGGTTGTCAAAATATTTCGAATACTTTTTAATACTCGAACTAATTGTGGAAAAAGTTATCAATAAATACATTCCATACAAAATCTCGATCTAAAATAACGAATTATTTCTGATTCATTTCACTCTGGAAGTTATTATTCGTTTAATATGAATTGTGTTAGCGCTTGTTTTAATTGGTAAATACGCTACGTTTTTATAATTGGTAAATACGCTACGTGGCTCCTTTAAGACTTCTCTTCCGCTTTTGGTTACTTTCCATGCACGTCGGTGATACGTCGATGTTCATTAAGGAAATTCATGTCGTTCAAGTGAATTAACTTTGTCATCTTTCCTCAATAAAGATCTCTAATAACCATGAGGTTCCAGGTTCAAACCTTGCTTGTTGGAGAGAGTTCCTGATTAGAACCTTCATTGTGTGCAATGAGATTGAGGCCGGGAGTGTCAGCATTTACCTGCTTAGGCTTGAAGTTGTAGTTTACATAGGAATCCCGTCTCATACTTACTTGTTCCCATGTGGTGTAGTGGGTAACATCGAGCCCCTTGGTCCTGGACGTTCCTGGTTCGAGCCTCGCCTCCTGTTCTATTTAATGTTCTCCTTATTGTTTAAGATTCAAAATGTTCATAAGAAAAGAGCAGTAAGAAAGCGTTGTCTTGCCCCTCAGCGTGGTGTAGTGGGTAACACCGAGCCTCTTGGTTCAGGACGTTCCTGGTTCAAGCCTCACACCCTTTTTTAAAGTTCTCCTTAAAGTTTAAGACTCAAAATGAGCAGTAAGAAAGCATTGTCTTGACCCCCAGCATGGTGTATTGGTTAATGACGCAGGTTGTGGACCCGGCAATTCCTGGTTGGAACCTCAACAGCTGCATTTTCTTTAGTGTAGTTTGTTGAATAGAAAAGTGAAATATGGATTAAAAGCACTTCCAAATGTGAGATCCTGTGGCTCAGTTGGATGAGCTTCGCCTCTGGATGGTGAGGTTGCCGGTTCAAACCCTGGCCAGGACCCTAGAATGTGAAATGGCTGCATGACAGGTTGAAAATGGTGAAGGAGTAAGTTGCGTGAAAGGTTCAGGAAAGCTGGTGGTAATGGAGGGCGCGACAGCAGATGGGGGGAGTAATATCGGCTTGTCTGCTCCCCCACCCCCCCCCCCCCCCTAACCCTAACCCCCCCCCCCCCCCAAGTTGCTAATGAGAGGAAGTTGCGGGAAAGGTTCAGATTCCGGTAACCCCTGAAGGGTGGGAAAAATCAGTGCTGTGTGACGGGTGCGCGTTGGTAACGGCGACGGTTCCCCAAGGTGTGGGAAAGCTTCCGTT
Source organism: Kryptopterus vitreolus (assembly GCA_030449085.1). NCBI lineage: Eukaryota > Metazoa > Chordata > Actinopteri > Siluriformes > Siluridae > Kryptopterus > Kryptopterus vitreolus. The sequence goes on from JACRUU010000012.1 coordinate 5,555,790, forward strand.
AACGGCAGAAAGGAGACAATATCCAAGCATCTCCCCCCTGGTCCTTGAGGAAGAGAAAGTAAATGGCTATGAAGGAAAAAACAAAAGTGTTGAGTTAGTTTTGCATATAGAGGGGAAAATAATCAGCTGCTCCCAAATTAAGTAAACACTTTTTTCTGTTTCTTTTTCTTTCACATTCTCTAGGCCCAGAGCTGGCAGATGCCCCCCTTCTGCCATTCTGAACCTTTCCAGCACCATCATCTCAACTGTATCTGGGGTGGGGGGGGGCCTATGGGCAAATATGGCCTCCCCCTTTTGCTGTTACGCCCTCCATTACTGCAAGCTTTCCTGAACCTTTCACACAACTTACTCCTTCACTGTTTTCAACCTTTTCCGCATCTTGGGGAACCCTCACCGTTCCCATCATGAACCCGTCACGCAGCCGTTTCAGATCCCAGAGTGCCCTCTCCATCCAGAGGTGAAGGTCTTTTGCCAGGACCTTCTGAGTTCTCAACCCGAACCTTTCACGCAACCGTTTTCCACCCGAGAGTCCCGGCCGGGGTTTGAACCCGCAGCCTCTTAACCCAGAAGCAAAGGCTCATCCAACTGAGTTACAGGAACTCACACTCATAAGCTCTTTTAATCCACATTTCACTTTTCTATTCACCAAATGACACTAAAGAAAAAGCAGACGCTGGGGTTCAAACCAGGAATTGACTGGTTGACAGACCACGTCTTTAACCACTGCACCATACTGGGGGTCCAGCCAACCCTTTCTTACTGCTCTTTTCTTATGTACATTTGGAGTCTTAAACAAAAAGGTGAACTTTAAATAGAAGGCGAGGCTTGAACCAGGAACGTCCGGGACCGTCCAGGACCAGAGGACTCGGTGTTACCCACTACACCACACTGGGGGGGGCAAAACAACCCTTTCTTACTGCTCTTTTCTTATGTACATTTGGAGTCTTAAACAAAAAGGAGAACTTGAAATAGAAGGTGAGGCTTGAACCAGGAACGTCCGGGACCGTCCAGGACCAGAGGACTCGGTGTTACCCACTACACCACACTGGGGGGGGCAAAACAACCCTTTCTTACTGCTCTTTTCTTATGTACATTTGGAGTCTTAAACAAAAAGGAGAACTATAAATAGAAGGCGAGGCTTGAAGCAGGAACGTCCGGGACCAAGGGTCTCGGTGTTACCCACCACACCACACGGGAACAAGCAAGCATGCGACCTGATTCCTATGTAAACTATAAATTCAAGCCAAAGCAAGTAAATGCTGACACTGCCAGCCTCAATCTCATTGCGCACAATGAAGGTTCTAATCGGGCACGCTCTCCAATTCATGTGCTTTAAAAGAGAAGTGAGGCTTGAACCAGTGACTTTCGGCACCAAAGGGAACGATGTTACCCACAACACCACACAGGAACAAGGACGCAAACTTCAAATTCAAGCATAAGCAGGTAAATCCTGATAGGACCTGTGGATTTGTTACACCTTCGACGCTAAACCTTAACAAAAAGCTGACGGAGAGGTTCGAACCAGGAACAGCCAGGTTGATAAACAGCGACGTTAACCCACTACACCACACACTGGGGCCAAACATGATCCTTCCTTTCTGCTCTTTTCTTATTTAAGGATTTGTTGTTCGAACCAGGGACTTTGTGCATAAAAGTGAATGACGTTACCCACTACACCACACAGGCACACGTGATCATTGGGTGTCATATGTAAACTGCAAATTCAAACATAAACCCTGACAGGACACTTTATAAAGAACAGAACGAGACACAGTAGAGACGTTTTGATTGCCAGTCAGACAGAATCGGTGTTAACGTAAAAGCTTTATTTTTACATTTCCCGAGAGTAAAACGGACGCTTCATCTCGCACACAAGTACAAACGTCTATCGTAAAGCATCCAGTGTGACAGTGTTTGTTTTACAAAGCAGTAAGAACGGCCTGTCTTGCCCCCCAGTGTGGTGTAGTGGGTAACACCGAGCCCCTTAGACCAGGACTCTCGTGGTTCAAGCCTCACCTCCTTTTCTATTTAAAGTACTCCTTAAAGTTTAAGACTCAAAATGAGCCGTAAGAAAGGGTTGCCTTGCCTCCCAGTGTGGTGTAGTGGGTCACATCATGACCCTTAGTCCCGGATGTTCCTGGTTCAAACCTTGCATCCTATTCTATTTAAAGTTCTCCTTATTGTTTAAGATTTAAAATGCTCATAAGAAATGAGCATTAAGGAACGCTTGTCTCGCCCACCATTCTGGTGTAGTAGGTAACATCGAGCCCCTTGGTCCTGGACGTTCCTGGTTCAAGCCTCTCCTCCTGTTCTATTTAAAGTTCTCCTTATTGTTTAAGATTTAAAATATTCATAAGAAAAGAGCAGTAAAATAGTGTTGTCTTGCCCCTCGGTGTGGTGTAGTGGGTAACACCGACCCCCGTGGTCCAGTACGTCCCTGGTTCAAGCCACACCTCCTATTTAAAGGTCTCCTTAAAGTTTAACACTCAAAATGAGCAGTAAGAAAGGGTTGTCTTGACCCCCAGCGTGGTGTAATGGTTATCGACGCAGGCTGTGGACCCGGCAAATCCTGGTTACAACCATAACAACTCTGTTTTCTTTAGTGTAGTTTGTTGAATAAAAAAGTGAAATATGTAATAAAAGCATTTCCGAGTGTGAGTTCCCGTGGCTCAGTTGGATGAGCTTCGCCTCTCTTTGGAGAGGTTCCTGGTTCAAGTCTCACCTCCTATTTAAAGTTCTACTTATTGTTTAAGACTCAAAATGAGAGGTAAGAAAGAGTTGTATTGTCCTCTAGCGGGGTGTAGTGGGTAACACCGAGCCCCTTTGTTCAGGATGTTCCTGGTTCAAGCCTCATGCCCTTTTTTTAAAGTTCTCCTTAAAGTTTAAGACTCAAAATGAGCAGAAAGAAAGCATTGTCTTGACCCCCAGCATGGTGTATTGGTTAATGACGCAGGTTGTGGACCCGGCAATTCCTGGTTGGAACCTCAACAGCTGCATTTTCTTTAGTGTAGTTTGTTGAATAGAAAAGTGAAATATGGATTAAAAGCACTTCCAAATGTGAGATCCTGTGGCTCAGTTGGATGAGCTTCACCTCTGGATGGTGAGGTTGCCGGTTCAAACCCTGGCCAGGACCCTAGAATGTGAAATGGCTGCATGACAGGTTGAAAATGGTGAAGGAATAAGTTGCGTGAAAGGTTCAGGAAAGCTGGTGGTAATGGAGGGCGCGACAGCAGATGGGGGGAGTAATATCGGCTTGTCTGCTCCTCCACCCCCCCCTAACCCTAACCCCCCCCCCCCAAGTTGCTAATGAGAGGAAGTTGCGGGAAAGGTTCAGATTCCGGTAACCCCTGAAGGGTGGGGAAAAATCAGTGCTGTGTGACGGGTGCGCGTTGGTAACGGCGACGGTTCCCCAAGGTGTGGGAAAGCTTCCGATAACGGCGGAAAGGAGACAATATCCGAGCATCTCCCCCCTGGTCCTTGAGAAAGTAAATGGCTATGAAGGAAAAAACAAAAGTGTTGAGTTAGTTTTGCATATAGAGGGGAAAATAATCAGCTGCTCCCAAATTAAGTAAACACTTTTTTCTGTTTCTTTTTCTTTCACATTCTCTAGGCCCAGAGCTGGCAGATGCCCCCCTTCTGCCATTCTGAACCTTTCCGGCACCATCATCTCAACTGTATCTGGGGTGGGGGGGGGGGGGTATGGGCAAATATGGCCTCCCCCTTTTGCTGTTACGCCCTCCATTACTGCAAGCTTTCCTGAACCTTTCACACAACTTACTCCTTCACTGTTTTCAACCTTTTCCGCATCTTGGGGAACCCTCACCGTTCCCATCATGAACCCGTCACGCAGCCGTTTCAGATCCCAGAGTGCCCTCTCCATCCAGAGGTGAAGGTCTTTTGCCAGGACCTTCTCAGTTCTCAACCCGAACCTTTCACGCAACCGTTTTCCACCCGAGAGTCCCGGCCGGGGTTTGAACCCGCAGCCTCTTAACCCAGAAGCAAAGGCTCATCCAACTGAGTTACAGGAACTCACACTCATAAGCTCTTTTAATCCACATTTCACTTTTCTATTCACCAAATGACACTAAAGAAAAAGCAGACGCTGGGGTTCAAACCAGGAATTGACTGGTTGACAGACCACGTCTTTAACCACTGCACCATACTGGGGGTCCAGGCAACCCTTTCTTACTGCTCTTTTCTTATGTACATTTGGAGTCTTAAACAAAAAGGTGAACTTTAAATAGAAGGCGAGGCTTGAACCAGGAACATCCTGGACCAATGGGCTCGGTGTTACCCACTACACCACACTGGGGGTCCAGACATCCCTTTCTTACTGCTCTTTTCTTATGTACATTTGGAGTCTTAAACAAAAAGGAGAACTATAAATAGAAGGCGAGGCTTGAAGCAGGAACGTCCGGGACCAAGGGTCTCGGTGTTACCCACCACACCACACGGGAACAAGCAAGCATGCGACCTGATTCCTATGTAAACTATAAATTCAAGCCAAAGCAAGTAAATGCTGACACTGCCAGCCTCAATCTCATTGCGCACAATGAAGGGTCTAATCGGGCACGCTCTCCAATTTATGTGCTTTAAAACAGAAGTGAGGCTTGAACCAGTGACTTTCGGCACCAAAGGGCACGATGTTACCCACAACACCACACAGGAACAAGGACGCAAACTTCAAATTCAAGCATAAGCAGGTAAATCCTGATAGGACCTGTGGATTTGTTACACCTTCGACGCTAAACCTTAACAAAAAGCTGACGGAGAGGTTCGAACCAGGAACAGCCAGGTTGATAAACAGCGACGTTAACCCACTACACCACACACTGGGGCCAAACATGACCCTTGCTTACTGCTCTTTTCTTATGTAAGGAGGTGATGTTTGAACCATGGACTTTGTGCATCAAAGTGTATGATGTTACCCACTACACCACACAGGAACACGTGATCATTGGTTGTTCAGCGAATTCTTATGTAAACTGCAATTTCAAACACGTTGTGATTGCCAGTCAAACAGAATCAGTGTTAATGTAAAAGCTTTATTTTTACATTTCGGGTCCCGAGGGTAAAACGGACGCTTCATCTTGCACACAAGTACAAACGTCTATCATAAAGCACCCCGTGTGGCGGTGTTTCCTCAGGTCCGGCAGCCGACGTTCATCAACTCTGATGCGTATTTCTCCAGATCGTCACATTTGTCTCGTGCCTGAGTGCTACATTCAGCTGGTGATGGCCAGTATTCCACCCACGTCCCCTTCCCCAGAGTATAAGCGTACCTGATGGTTAGAAAGTAAAAATGAACTTAGGCAGAATAAATGCATGATTGCCAAAGACAAAACAAACTAAAAAGCCCAAGTGCAGTCCTGGTGTAGGTATATTTTAGCCAAAGTGCACCCTCTGGTGGACATTGAGGTGAAATGCAATATTACAGAATATTACGGCGGGGGGGGGGTGGGGGGGGGGGGGGGGGGGGGCGGGGGGGGAGGGGGGGGGGGGGGGGGGGGTGGGGGGGGGGGGGGGGGGGGGGGGGGGGGGGGGGGGGGGGGGGGTGACTCAGTGCTCAAGGGTCACATTGATCTAAAATTTGACAGACGGGGCCGGGCCAGCACCAGATGCATACATTCATTCATTGATTCATCTTCTACCGCTATATCCGATCTTCCCTCAGGTCACGGGGAGTCTGTGCCTATCTCAGGCGTCTATGGGCATTAAGGCAGGATACACCCTGGATGGAATGCCAACCCATCGCAAGGTACACACACTCACATTCACACACTAGGGACAATTTTCCAAGGTGCCAATCAACCTACCGTGCATGTTTTTGGACCGGGGGAAACCGGAGAACCCGGAGAAAAACCCCCTGAGACACGGGGAGAACATGCAAACTCCACACACACACATGGTCGAGACGGGAATCGAACCCGGACCGTGGCGGTGTGAGGCGAACTTGCTAACCACTAAGCCACCGTGCCCCTCCCAGATGCATACATATCAAACGTAAACATATAAAAGGCATTACTGTTGATAGTCAATGTGCCCAATGCGCCATCTGGTGGAACTACAGGCAATTACAGGACAAGGTCAAACATCAGATCAATAATAGCTAAAGTATTTATGCCTACATTTTAAATAAAATTTACACACTATCTACATTGATTATCTACACTTCGCAGTGCGGCCTCGGGGGCTCTTGTTCAGCGTTACCCGTTCGGATCACGTCCCGCTTGCCAGATATCAGACGGTGGGCCGATGATGAGGTAGTCCTGATCTTTAAGCAGATTAACACCCGCTCTGCAGCCGGCGTGTGAGAGAAACACGCGCTTGTCCTTTTGTATCACGCCGACTTCGGAGCCTGCGGACACACAGTCAAACGGAACGGACCGAATGCAATCCAACGTGACAAAACGTTGAAAAAAAAAAAAAAAAAAACTAAAAATTGCGCACCTTCTTTTATGACCTGCAGGATCTCCATCTCATATCGGTCGTACTGGCTTATACTCGCGCTCGACACTCGGACCTTGTACACTGCGAACCAGGACGTGGCGCGTGAGAAACAAAGTATACAAGCGCACGGATCGTGGCAGTATGAAAATCTGTCCCGTTACCGTGGTGATTCCCGCTGCACGCAACCTTAATCCTCTCCGTGTTGGTCTGCGCAGACGTCTTCATCACGCAGCAGTCGCCTGCAAAAGTCGGACGAGTTTGTTAAGGAGGGTCTCGCCCTCGCAGCTTTATTCCCGCGTTTATACTCCTCTGGCTCAAGTGCAGACTAATTTGTTGTGTAATTACTGAAGTGCCTGCAAGTCGTCTCCTCTGTACGTGTGTTCGTTTCTCTTACCCTGTGTGCAACGGCAAACGCTGTCCTTGCAGATTTGACTGAGTTGTTTTTTGTCCTCTGGTGGAGTGTAAAACCTGCTGCAACGCTTATCTAAACACACACACACACACAGTTTAACTCTCAGTTGGATCAGAAGTGTGTAAAAGTGTAGAAATCTCCAGTTGTGTGTGTGTGTGTGTGTGTGGTGTGTGTGTGTGGTGTACCCGGGTTGTAATACTGGTACACTGTAACCGTAGACGGCTGCAGGAGACCCACTTTAAATTTCTGGTTCAGCCTGAACGTAATGACGTCGGCCTCTTTGTTGGAGACCTGAACACACGGACAAAAACGTACACGGATGATGTCATCGCAAGGACAGTCGACACCCCCCCCCCCCCAAAAAAAATTCACAGGGCTTATCATCCGTGCGAATTGCGAATTACAGATGTGCTTTGACGAAATGCGTATAAATGCCTATATTTTTATAGTTAAATTTTTTTTTCAAAATTAGGCGAAGCATAACAAGCATGTAGCACAACCCACCCTTTAGAAGGTTAACTTAAAGTTCCCCCTAGTGGACAAATGAAAGTAATGGAAAAAGTACTAAAATGTAATCAGTGACTTTACGTTTATAAAGTCATTGCAAAGCTACACTACTTGTTACATTTTGAATATTGGCTAGTCGCGCTTTCACGGGGCACGGTGGTTTAATGGTTAGCACGTTCGCCTCACACCGCCAGGGTCCGGTTTCAATTCCCGTCTCGGCCATGTGTGTGTGGAGTTTTGTGCATGTTCTCCCCCGTGCCTCAGGGGGTCTTTTTTTTCTCCGTGTTTCTCTACGGTTTCCTCCCCATGGGCCGGCCTTGGTCCAAAAAAACATGCACGGTAGGTTGATTGGCACCTTGGAAAATTGTCCCTAGTGTATGAATGTGTGTGTGTGAGTGTGTGGGTTGGCATTCCATCCAGGGTGTATCCTGCCTTAATGCCCATAGACGCCTGAGATAGACACAGACTCCCCGTGAACCAAGGGAAGATCGGATAAAGCGCTAGAAGATGAATGGATGAGTTTCCGTGGACAGTCAGGTTTGACGAAGGCTGCAGGTCGACTGTATTTTGATGAGAAAAGTGTGTTTGATCAGCGCACAGGCCTCCGTGTTACCTTAAACAGGTGAATGATGAGTGAGCCTCGGTCGCTCAGGTTGTCTACCACTTGGAAATTGCTGATGTAACGATCCACAGCGTTGGTCAGCTGCCAGAGCACAGAGCACACCAATTATACAACATAGCCATAACATTACAAGGTCATTTGAAACATTTATGAGATCTTTATCACCGTTGTGACACCAATTCACCAAATATTTGTCCAATTATATATATATATATATATATATATATATATATATATATATATATATATATATATATATATATATATATATATACAGTGTTGTGGAGTAGCTAACGGAATTTGTTACAGTTACTGAGGAAAAAAAAGCGTAATTAAATAAAAATAAATCATTAAAAAAAATTAGGTTTATAAAATAGGGTTACAAATTTCACGCAAAATCAGTGCTTTAGACGACGGCGTGATTTTCAGCCGAAAGGTGTTTTGAACGATGACAATCTGCTGCAGTTTCATTTCGAAAAATAGAACATGTTTATTTTTTTTTCTGATGGTTTGAAACCTTGTTTTTTTCTTAGCGTGTTAACTTAAAGTGCCACCTAGTGGACAAACGAAAGTAATCAAAAAGTAATAGTATAAATAATAATAATAGGGTCATTTTTAATCTGTAACCTATTACACTTCCATATATATAAAAAACACAATGTCCATCTTGACAAAATTTTCGATTTGATTGCATTCGATTCGATTTGCGCTTTTAACGATACACAATATCACAAAATCCCTGTTTCCTTATGTATATGGGAAGTCAGGATTGACTATATAACCAATAGTAACTTCCTGAAGTATCAATATACCGATACTAACCGAGCTTTGTTTTATTTGTTTTTGTTTTGTTTTTAGCCGAGCTGTCACTTTCACGTCTCTCCGAAGGCGAGTTGACAAACACCACACGCAAACATTTCATTCGCACTGGTTAAATCGAATAAGTGACGCAAATAGAAAGATAGCGAGTGCTTCCCCCCCTCCCCCGCGACTGGCTGATAAACAACACAGCGGGTGTGCTATGTGGAAACATTTTGGATATGAAACACGAATATGGAAATGAACACGCACAATTTCCACACGTACACGGAAAGCCGAATTACACAGAGAAAAAAAAGAAAGCGCTAATAACAGCACGATGCTTCCGCATCTTCCGGAACGCTAGTTGGCGATGGTGCGGCGTTGAGTTTTGTTTTGTTTCTTCGCCGTGGACTTTAAAAAATGACGGTACAGAGGAATACATACCACAAACCTTTATATAAAAAATTTCTTAAATATAAATTTACCCCTTAATATTTTAGCAGGTTTTTTTATCCATGGTATCGAAAATGGTATCGAATATGGATATTTTTCAAGGAATCGTATCGAGGTTAGAAATTCCAGTATCGTGATAACACTAATATATATAAAAAAAAAAAAAAAATATATATATATATATATATATATATATATATATATATATATATATATATATAAATAGTCCTCATGACTAAGATAATACGATTTCTCTCAGCCCGTCCTTACCAGATCGAGATCCGAGGTTTCAGGTTCGAAGCCCGTAGGCAGACTGATGTCGAGCACAGACATGCGCACTTGCTGTTGTCCCAGAGCTCTGGCGGGGGGGGCAAAAGGTTCAAAAGTTGGGTCAGCGTGAACATCTGCGGTGTTCCACAACGCGATCGCACATTAATGCCTCACCTCACGTTGATGCTGAGTTTGTACACCTTCTCTACATCTGCTGGAGGCTTGTCTGTGGAAAAAGTTGATGATTATACGCTGGACCCCGATGTATAGCGGCATCAAGCCTTTAGCCGTGAAGACCGGCGCGCTCAAGCCGGCATTAGTGTTCATTCTAGTGGGGATTTAAACACGGAAAAATTAAGACTCACCGTCGCTTTCCGTAATGGAAACATCCAAGTCAAAGCCGTTACAGGAGCTCTTCTCATGCACGTCGGGCAACTCGTTGTAAACTGTTACCACCTGCCCGGGAAGCAGAGACGATGAGATCAAACTTATTACTGTGGATTTTGGAAGCAGGTGTATTTCGCAGGTTATTACCTCCAGGATTCCTTGGCCGTTTCCTCTGGCAAGTACTGAAAAGTCCTGGTCTAGAGGAACCTGTTTAATATTATTGGTCATTTGAAGAAAAATAAACAAAAATAGCCAATAAAATGTTGTAGCGAATGAAATAAATATGACTGACCCTAGATGAACGTGCCACATGCGCCAGTTTGGCATTAAAGGCCCAGCGTATGTCCGAGCGACCGGGAACACTGAGGTCCACTCGCAGGTTCATGTCAGCGGGGGAAGGTTTCTTCACCAGGTACTCCGACAGCGCCTGCAGCACCACCATGGTGGACTACAAGGAGAACCAGCCCAGGATTACTCAGTGTTACAGGGGGAATACATGAGCAGTTATTAGTGACGTGTGCAAAAGCATCACTATTATAATCTCTCTCTCGCTTCGGTCAAATTTTTCCCTGCGTAACTCGTCCCGCAGTTTTTGTCCGATCCTTATGAATCATATGAATCATATCGTGCGGCCCGATAATGTGAGGTGTGCTGTTACTTTCATAAGGAATCGCCCCGCGGAATTCCGAACCCGCGGCCAAAAAGCGGGATTTTTTTTCCCATAGAAAATATATGGGGCCGAACTTTCGTGCCTCACAGTTCAGTCTGTGAGCCTCCGATATGAACATATGGAATATCCACTCGTAGGGGGGTCTGGAGTGGATCACGATCATATACCTCCCGAACCCCACACCTGTTTCGGGAAATCCGCGACATTCCGGCCCCATCGAGAATGAATGGGGAAATTTGACTCTCCGTTGTTCGCCCGACATGCACATGTGACATATCCACTCGTAGGTGAGATGAAGCAGGTCGCGAACACGTGACTGCCGCATGGACGTGAAAAATCTGCAAAACGTCATGTGACATGTCTAAACGCTTGGCACATCGTCGAGAGTCGGATGCTGGATAAATTGATGATGTCGTGTGTGTCACTGGCCCTGCCCCAAAATGGGCATTTTTGGTGTCTAAACACTCGTCGAGCTAGCATTTCGAAGTCAGAGCTAAATATTCAACAGACCAACACAAACGTCCTGTTATTTATTTAGTCTAGTTAATGTCTAGTTATTTATTTATTTTTTATCAGAACACATTCAGGCAAAAATGTTTTGCATCTCTTCCGTTATAATTAAGTGTGCAGATAATAATAAAACTTCAGCATAACCGGCACCTGGGTGGATCCGTAGCCTCCGCCGACCCGCCGTTGCTGATTCAGCCACTTGAAAGGAGCAGCCGCCTCCTCAAAATGGCCACCTTTCAGCAAGGCTAGCAGCGCGTAACCCGTCGCCTCCAGCGTGAATAAGGAGTTGTGAGCGTCTGGCCAGCGCGTCCTGTCTGAAAAGGATAAAGATTGGCGTCTATTATAAATTTATATATAAAGAGCGTCTATTTTCTAAACTCTTGGTGTCGCCAGCGAGCGTACCTGGTGACGCAGATTTCAGCAAGACGCTCTTCGAGCAGCCCTGATTGCTCACAGCCAGGGCGTAACACGCAATGGCGACAGAGTACGGCCTGCGCAGGCGGGTGTAGCGCTCCTTCAGGTACTCTCCTGCTCGACGGGACATCACCTGCAAAGCAAGAGATTGTAGAGCAAGGGCCCGAGGTACACATACGGCCCCGTGGTCCTTTCAATATCGTTACAGAATTGTCCCAATCAAATAGTAATTATAAGGACGGCATTCATTTGACCTGGTCCTGTAATTGCCTGATGTTCCACCAGGTGGCGCATTAGCTGCAGTAGTAACATGAATGCCTTTTCTATGTGTATGTGTGCATCAGGTGCGTCAAACTTTGAACGTCAATGTTTCCCCTGAGCCGAAAACTTTTAAGCCCAGCCACAACAAAGCCAGACTTAATAACAAAATAATACCTAATACTGTTTTAGAAATTAAATCTTTGCGTAGCTATGACAGGATGCCCTTGGCGAGTAACCGCGGCGGGAGGCGGGACTCGAACCCCAAACCCTGGAGGCTAATGTGCTAACGGCTAACCCACGCCCCGACAGGCGTCCAACAAATTAGTATTATTATTCAACATATTCTAGTTTTTTTTTTTTAAGAAATTGCTCAGATGTAACCCTATTTGGGGTTACAAACATTTTATTAAGTTACACATTTGTTTCTCAGTAACTGTTTTTGCAATCAAATTACGTAACGACGTTTTTTATATATATCTAGATTATATATATATATATATATATATATATAATATATATATATATATATATATATATATATATATATATATATATATATATATATATATATATCAGTGTGTGTGTGTGTGTGTGTGTGTGTGTGTGTGTGTGTGTGTGTTTCACCTCTGTGTTTTTATTTCTGGATCGTTGCATGTAACAGCACCCTTATCTTCGGCCAATGCAATCAGTACAAACGCAGTCAAAGTTTCACTGGATTCAGCACCCTGAAGACCTCCCTATACACACACACACACACACACACACACACACACACACACACACACACACACACACACACCCACAGCCAGTCCATTTTCCATTTGGCAAAACTTGTTAGTCTACATCTTCATACAGTCTATTGGCTGACCGTCATGGAGGTGGAGTAGACCGGGTTGTCCTCCTTGAACGCTCCGGACGAAAGCTGCTTGTGCTTGAGCAGGTAGAGCAGCGGGCCGCAGATGTTCTGATCGTCCACGGTGATGAAAGGATACGCCATGGAGAACACCTTCACCACGAACGCCGTGATCCTGCAAGGTCGGAAAAGGTTCAGAGGCAGAGCGACGGGACCACATAGATCTTTCGTCCGGGTTAATCGGGTTAATACCAGGTGCTGGTTCCTTCGTTCCTGTACGGCGGATACGACTCGTCCGTTTTGCGGTAATGAAGCTGGTTTTCGTAGCCTGACTCAAAAAGAGAGAAACAACATCGCTTAATACGCGTCTGAATTTGAGGTGCGAGGAAAAATCAGACATTACCTTTCCTGATGTACTTGAGGGCCTCGTCTCTGCGCTGCATGCCCACGCTCTCCCACTGCGAGCTGCGGTCCAGATAGTGGACCGCAATGATCGGCAGCGTGATGCTGGCCAGGTTCTGCTCCACACAGCCTCCGGGCATCCGGATCAGCGCGGCCAGCGAGTCCTGGTTGATGGAGTTGTCAATGCTGTCTGCCAGCAAATTACCTACAACATGCACACGATGTTTAGTAAAAATAAATAAATAAATAATTCGTCAAGATGGAACTCATTTCTTTTCTCTTACCTCTGACGTTAGCGAAGGTTTCGGGAAGCGAGTTGGGGACCACGGAGGTCAGTTTCACTTTACCCACATGAATCAGCTGATTGCCGTCTGAGAACCAAACAAACGGGATTCATTGTATTCTTAATATCTATTTTTATTATTTTCACATTGATTATCGGAATTCGGGCCGCACCGCTGTCTCCTTTTTCGGCAGGGTTCAAAACGTAACTCCTCACGTCCATCTTCTGGACGCCCTCCACCTGCACACGTAATGCAGTTAAGACATCTGTATAATACGTCTGTGTAATACAGCAAGGAGATGCTATATATCAGGCTTTACCACCACACGGAGGTTTTTGCTAACGGCGTCCTGTCCGACCAGACCTCGCGCCACAGCGGTGACCTGCACCCGGAACTCCCCTGCTTGGAGCGGGATGACGGTGTAGGGGATGAGCACGGAGGACTGCTTTGGCACGGAAACCTCCTGCTTGTGATCCTCGGTATACGCCACGCTGCACATATCAGCCGTTTTGGACAGGACCACCAGCACCTACATGAAAAACATCATGGCGCATTTTTTAAAGGATAAACAGCTTTGGGTTAAAAAAACACGAAGCGAGTTTGAGGGAGAAGAGACCTTCAGGCTGGTGTCCATGTAGTTGTGCAGCACGGCCCTGACTTCCACGCGCTCGTTTCTGGCCGCGGTGCGAGGAAGGCGGAGGTCGATGAAGAATGGCTTAAAAGCCCGGATGTTATACGGCTCGGCCACGCAGAAACCTACGGTGCAAGGACACAAACGCTGTGATCGGGAGCGGATTCAATGTGATCTGGCCGTCCGTTCACAATGTGGCTGTCCTCTGCCTTTCCTGGACGATATAGCGAGGTCCAATAGAATCGAGGCTATCGCAGGAGACCCCCTCACTTTCTATTTGACTTGGTCAATAAAATCCCACACTACCAGACTGTCCAACAGCTTCCGTTTCCCCTCTGCCATTCCAAGTGCAAAGAAACATTAAACACCACTACCTTTTTCATTTCTACTGTTGTGCTGAGGAAGGCACATCTCCCACCAGACATCCTCACCACCGTCTTTAAAGGAAACATCCTGAGCAGCTGAATCACTGCCTGGTTTGGGAGCTGCACCGTTTCGGGCCACAAGACCCTACAGCGGCTAGCAAGGACGTTTGAAAAGATCATCGGGGGTCGCTCTTCCCCTCTGTCCTGGACATTCACACCACAGCCTGTCACGATGAGCCTCCGCCCCATCTAATGAGATGGGCAAGCGCTCCGAACTCAACGGCACAACAGAAAGCAGAAGGATATGGAGAACGTCTGGGCTCTCGACTAACAACGCATGTGTCTTTCCCAGACCTCCCACTATAGGTGAGACGGCAGATGCGGATGAGGAATCACCGCCAGACACCTCGCAGCGCCTGGTATCTGGGAGTCTCCACAGACTTGCGGCAGGAAATTCAACTGACCCCTAGGCGCTGATGGAGATCCGGAGGACGAAGCCGCCAATTGATCGGGACCTGACGTCGGGGGGCGCGTCGAGACATCTCTGTGTTTCCTGTCCTGCTCCGGCCACTCCTCACCTGATCCCCAAATAACAGACACGAACACTTTCTCTCTTTTTGGTTTACTTTCACTGTCCTAAATAAACACTATTTTTCCCCCAGTTACGACTCTCCGTGCTTGTGTTCACCCCGAAGTGGCAAGCGAGTCTCCACAATCCGTAAAGCCACCAGCATTGTGGCTGATCACACACACACACACACACACACACACCCACTCTTCACTGTCCTGCCGTCTAGAAAGAGGTACAGAAGCATTCGGGCCTTCACAACCAATATGTGTAACAGCTCTTTCCATCAGACTCCTCAACACAAAGTAACTGGAATGGACACACACACACACACTCTTTATGGACAATAATTCCTACCTCTGTGATCTAAAATGTTCCTCAGAAAGTGACTTTGACTGAATGCGAACTGAATTATCCCTTTTGTCTCATGTCATGATCGGGGAAGTAATTAGCGTGTTCCTCTAGATGGCGCTCCAGGCGAACGCGACGGAAACCGAAGCAAGTGCCGTTAACCGACGGCAAATTCCCGGCGAAATATCCGCCATTAGCTGAACTCACACCGCTGTATTATTGAAATGAGGTTGAAGAGAATTACCAGTTTTCGCCGATGCACTGACACCCAAAATACCCCACTGGGTGATGGTGTCAGGGAGAACGTCTTCCACAGGCATGACAGCCAATCTGATTTACAGAAAAGGGAAATTTGGTTTGTGTGCTAAGAGGAAAAAGTTGACAAAACGACAACAACAACAACAACAAAACGACTTCGAATCCAATCAACAGTTGCCCCCAAGAACTCGGGCTTACCCATCCGATTCGGGTGTTCCGGGAAGTGTAACGTCAGTCCACAGCCACGATTCCAAGAACTTTTTCCGAACGGAAATGTCATCCAGCTCATACTCCCCATACTCCTTCTCAAAGCTCTCCTGCTCGTCCTCTTTTGTTTCCGTGAGTACGCGAGAGTATTGGATATTGGGACTTGCTTCCATCATGATCACAGGATAGGATGCACCGAATAATACGGCTTCTGAAATGCAAATCAAACATTGGTTGAATTGAGAAGGTTTACTTGTTTACTTTCACGAAAATGTGTTTTTTGTTTTGTTTTGTTTTTTTTGCCAAGGTTTGCAACCAACCATTAAACGTAGGACGTCTTTGTAAAAAACGCCGTGTCGCAGATCCAGCCGCGAGGATGACTGTCGCAAGAGTGGTCGGCTCCGGAGTGGTCGGCTCCGGAGTGGTCGGCTCCGGAGTGGTGGGCGGCGGGGTGACGACGCCCAGCTCTTCGCCCCTGTACTCTGAGCAACACTTGAGAAAAGCCAGCACGCAGCTCCACTCCTCGGTGATGTACAGGGCGCGACGGCGACACGAGTACGCCATGGGAATCTCCCTCATGCCGTCCGCGCAGCAGCGCTGTAGAAAACGCTCCGAATAGGATTGCTCTAATCACACACACACACACACACACACACACACACACACACACACACACAGGTGAAAAAAAAAAGCATGCATTCATTGGTAAAAATCCATGTTCATACGGAATTTCAAATGCACTTCTCAAATGCATTTCCACTCAGCTCAAGTTTTGTAAAGAAACATTCATCTTCTAGCGCTTTATCCGATCTTCCCTCGGGTCACGGGGAGTCTGTGTCTATCTCAGGCGTCTATGGGCATTAAGGCAGGATACACCCTGGATGGAATGCCAACCCATCGCAGGACACACACACACATTCACACACACATTCATGCACTAGGGATAATTTTCCAAGGTGCCAATCAACCTACAGCATATGTTTTTGAACCGGGAGGAAACCGGAGAACCCGGAGAAAAAACCCCTGAGGCACGGGGAGAACATGCACAAACTCCACACACACATGGCCGAGACGGGAATCGAACCCTGGAGATGTGAGGCGAACGTGCTAACGTAAACTGAAACTGAAAAAGCACTATACAAATCGAATTAAAATGTATTGAAGATTGTGCTATGCACACAGTGTTTCAGATTAGAAATGAGCCTATTCCGAATGTAATAACTTTCCACTGACTTTCTAAAAGTTAAAGAGCACTTTTTGATCACTTTCGTTTGGCCACTAGGTGGCACTTTAAGTTAACATGGAAACATCATGTCTGAAGAACCGTGCTGCAGTGCAGTACCCTGCAAAACAAACGTACATATGTACAAAAAGACCATTTCTGTGAAAGTTAATGTCACGTTAAAAAAATGTGTAATTAAATAACAGTTAGCTAAAGAGCACCAAACACCTCATGGACACTTAAAAGCCATATTCTTAATAAAATAGAAATCTGTCCAATAACAATGTTACCAGTACTTCTCTGTGCAATAACACTCTTTATTCTTATAAAATGTGCACTTTTTATTTCCATCCTACATGTAAGTGCAAACATACATGGCAATAAAACATCATTTCAGCCTTTTATTTACCCAGCTTGGCTTTGAGACGCAGCTTCTCAGCAGAACGCCTCCTCCTGGAGCTGGAGGAACATGCTGGGGCAAAAGAAAAACAACGCACATCCTTCGATTACATAGATAAAAGAAAAATCAGTTTGGCTGTTAGTGGAACGGCATGGATTCATGATATACAGGGCCAATGCAAAGTTTTATCCTTTCTAAATCTGGCAGTAATGTAAAAAAAAAAAAAAAAGGAATAAATCACCTGCTCCTGATTCAGTTGCAACACTGAAGCTGGACTGGAAGTGTAATCCTGCGTCCTTGAACACACCCATACTGTTCTTCCCTCCACCTGGAGAGCAGCCCAAATCCCCCTGTACCAACGTGTCCCAAATCTGCCACACACCACTGGATTAGTGACAGCAACGTTCACCAAAAGCAAAACACCCGTGGCCATACGTTCTGAGAATGAGGGTCGTTTTTGTATGACGTGAATTTGCATGTACTACTACAACGCTATCAGATGAATTGCAAAGTCCCCCTTTGACAGGAAAAAATTAATAGCGCTTTATCCAATCTTCTCTCGGGTCGCGGGGAGCCTGTGCCTATCTCAGGCGTCTTAGGGCATCAAGGCAGGACACACCCTGTATGGAATGCCAACCCATCACATTCACACACACACACACACACACACCAGGGCACCAATCAACCTACCGTGCGTGGTTTTTGGACCGAGGGGGACCGGAGAACCCAGGGGAAAAAAACCCTGAGGCACGGGGAGAACATGCAAACTACACACACACAAATGGCGGAGATATGAATCGATCCGCCAACCCTGGAGGTGTGATGCGAACGTGCTAACCACTAAACCGCCGTGTCCCCTGAAAAGGAACATAATCCCAGAAAAAAAGGAGAAACATATCCACTGCCTTTCAGTCCTGCCACAAAAGGACCTTCTGAAAGCGTCAGTGGTTCTCTTGTTAACACAGGGAGAGTATCGATGCTGGCGATCGCTATGTCATGCTAATCGAGTTAGCAGAGTCTGTAAACTCTGCTTCCTCTCTTCTCTGAGAGAGAGAGAGAGAATAAAAAAGGATTGCACCAGAATCGACGTAGTACACCACAGTACGTAGTACACCACAACCAGGGACCCAGGCACCATCTCGGAAGTCACAAGTGAGGGAAAGTTGGTCACTTGGTGTCCTTGGATGCTTATCCTGCCAGTATGGACTATTCAGGGATGGTCGGGAAAAGACTAGTATTCTGCAAAAGATACAGGGATAAAGTCGTTTGTACCGATGAACCCTGGTTCTCATTGTTTGGAGAGGAAAAAAACGATGATCAGAAAACGAGAAGAAAAGGTGAGCGCTACCGTCTGCCCGGCGTCACGCCAACAAGACCACTTATAAATAAGCCCACTGGTGCGGGGGGTTGCCTTTCAGCCACGGGAAGTGGAAAGTGGGCTAAGTCATTTTGCCTTAAAGAACACAGAATGAACACGGTGGTTTAGTGGGTTAGCACGTTTGCCTCACACCGCCAGGGTCGGGGTTTGATTCCCGTCTCGGCCATGTGTGTGTGGAGTTTGCATGTTCTCCCCGTGCATCTGGTTTTCCGGATTCCTCCCCACGGTCCAGAAACATGCGCGGTAGGTTGATTGGCACCTTGGAAAATTGTCCCTAGTGTGTAAATGTGTATGTGTGCCCTGTGATGGGTTGGCATTCCATCCAGGGTGTATCCTGCCTTAATGCCCATAGACGCCTGAGATAGGCACAGACTCCCCGTGACCCGAGGGAAGATCGGATAAAGCGTTGAATGAATGAATGAATGAATGAATGAACACAGAATGGTTCGAAAACCTCCTCAGAGAGCAACTTCTCCCAACAAACCAAAACACATTTGGTGATGCATAAGGCAAAAGTGATCAAAAACAAAAATGCTAGGAATCCCATTGCCTCAAAAAATGCCTCAATCCCATTGAGAATTTGAGATCAATCGGACAAACACAAACTAATTCTGCCAAACTCCAATCATTTATTATACAAGAACAGACCGCCTGCCAGTCTGGGATGTGGCCTAGAATTTGATTGACAGGTTAAATATCGACTAAGAAATGAATGTAATGATACCTCAGTAACAAAAAGATCCAGCAACACTTTAATATTTGCCTCATTCTCAAAACCAATTGGCCACGGCTGAGCGCTTGCACTTCACGTCACCTTCCTCTGCGTCAGGCGCCCCTTATTCAGCAGGAACACGGAGTTGTCCACGGCCACAAGGCTGACCTTGGCTCCGGGGTCGCCCCTCACTTGAATCTTGAAGCTGTTGCCGGGAGGGTACCAGTTCATCACATCGTCACTCGGCACCTCAACCTTGAGCTGCAACACATTCAGCAACGGGTCAGTGACGCGTCGACTCGGCTTGTCCAGGACACTGAAACGCAGTTTGACTCACTGATCCCACACAATGGCTCTCCATAGCCACCAAAGTGGAGTCGGACACCACCTCGACTCCGATATTCCAGGGCAGCACGTAGTACACCACGAAGCGGAACGCAGGCATCATCTTGGACGTCAGATGCAAGGGGAAGTCGATCACTTGGTTTCCATTGATGCTTATCCTGCCAGTTTGGACTATTCGGCCTTTATTCAACACCTAGAGCCATAGAATGTCACAATTCATTCTGTTCTATACATTGTTTAAAGGTCATTTACTAGGGTAAGGAATCCAAACAGACGGCTTACGATGTAGGAAATGTCTTGGATAAAGTTTTTCTCTTTCTCTGAGAAGGTGCTCAGGTGCATTTCGAAGTTGAACGACTGTCCGACTTGGCCAGTCTTCCTGTCGTGCGTGATGTGAAGTTGGTTCTGCCTCTGAAAATTAAACGGCGTGTACGGATGCACGGTCCAGGCAGCCTTCGTCTGCTGCTCCTGCCTCAAACCCGGGACGAGCGTCTCCGCCTGCCAAGGTCATTTTACAGAACATTTTACCCTGACAGGTAAACAGAACTGTCTTTATTTGTCACATAAACATTACTGCACAGTGAAATTCTTTCTTCGTAAGCTGGGGTCCGACGTGATACGGCGCCCTCTGGAGAAAAGAGGGTTAAGGGCCTTGCGCAAGGACCCAAGGGAGGCAGGCTGGCGATCCCGGGACTCAAACCCCCGACCTTCCGATCAGTAGCCCAGCGCCACTCATCTACACCCTCCCCCTAAACATGTCCCGATTATGTGACTACTACTGGACAGTGTAACTGGTTCCATGTAACAGCGTTACGTGATTGAATTACCAAATAAATGTAACAGTAATTCGCTACAGTTACTGAGGAAATGTGTCATTAAATTACTTATTAAGATTACAAATAAGGTTCCATCTGAACAAATTCAGATGTTAAAATCAGTGCTTTAGACGACGGCAAGATTTTCAGCTGAAACGTGTTCAGATAAAACTGTATTCGTCCCACAGTGGGGAAATTTTCAGTTTCGGGTTTAATTGACGACAATCTGCTGCAGTTTTATTTCGAAAAACAGAAGCGATTTTTTTTCCTGAGGGTTTGAAACTTTTTTCCTTCGAACGGTAACTTAAAGCGCCACCTAGTGGACGAATCAAAACGTAAGCAAATGTAATCCGTTACTTTACTTTTATGACAAGTTACACTATTTATTACATGTTGAATAGGGTACCTTTACCTATGACATTTCCAAAGTAACCTTCACAAACACTGCTAGTGGTTCCGACTGATAATACAGTTCACTAGCTTTTAGTAGTTCTGATTCATACAAATGCTAAGTGTTAGCAAACATGTTTAACATCTTAACACTGGTCAATTCTGTCCATAAGGGATTGATTAACTACAATTGGCCAAAGTGTCGGGCCGAGTTTAAGCATTAATATAAGCTTGTGTAAAACTAAACATGTTTTAATAGTATCAACTTTTTATATATATATATATATATATATATATATATATATATATATATACTGTATGTGTTTGACTTACTGTTAGTGTAACATCATTGATTTCAGCAGGCATGTTCACAGATACTTTGAGGGTACCGCTGTGAAATGTGAACAGAGTGGGCACCAGGTTGACCTTAACAGGAATGTTTGGCGCCGGGGAGCCATCGTGGTGGCTCACCGCAACCTGAGACCCAAAATACAAGCGTTCAGAACGGATTCGCCGCCACGTATCTAAATTCCTACTTTGCTAAAGCGCTAGTACAGTTTTGGTACTTAACCGTCAATTGAAAGGGTAGGCCCGCTTTATAAAACTTGGACGTGTCTTTAATGGTCAGCACGTATGGCGCCGAGACGATTTTGATGCCCGACTTCTCAGCGTCCACGAGGTCGCTTCCTGAGGATGGCAGAAATTTGAACGATGCTCTGGAATTTCAAGATTTCAAGCCGGGTATTTCTACCACATCGCTGTTCCCTCCGGCGTCCCAAAGACGTCCTACCTGAGCTGGTCAAGACGGTCGCTTTGATGTAGATGGACGCCCCTATTAGGCTGTTGATGTCGGGGTGGACGTTCCTGAGCTCGCCGATGGTCAACGTGGCCGTCCCGCCATCCAGCTGCAAGCAGTCATGAGGGGAAACGTGTCAAAGACATGTGCATTATCGGGTTCCTTTTCAAAAACCTAGGCCCGAGGAGGGGCCGTCATGCCGTCGCGTCATCCTGCCATAGACAGACAACAGGCTTGCTCACATTATTCACTTGCTTCATGGATGGGAGTCGCACTTTCTGTCCGTTCCGCTCCACTCCAAACACCACGTACGCGACGCCTTTCACTTTCTCGCCGTACACGTACCTGAGGAACGCCAGATTTACAACTTAAACACCCTCAAGAAACTTCAGAGGAAGCGCGTCAAGGTCGGCACTGACCTGGCATGAACTTCCACCTTCAGCTCCTGATCGTCCAAACTGAAGTGGGTGTTTTGCGTTATTAGCGTGGCATTGAACGCCGGTAGCACTGCGAGCGATAAGAGTTATGTTGTCTTGACACAGAAAACAATGTTAAAGTGGGAACCAACTAAATCGGCTTCAATTTTTCGGGGGGAGACCAAAGACTCGTCCATCTACTTCGACATTACATTCACTATATTGAGTCCTTGTCCACGTTGACTAGGTTGTTATGTTCTAGTCTAGGTTGTAGCAAAGATTTGAAACCCCTAGTTAAGTCACAAAACACTTTTCCCCCCTCAATTATTTGAATTCCTGTCGCAGATGTTCATACAAATATAAATACATACCGTATTTCTTCACCTCGAAATCAGCGCTAAATGTGTTTTCTATCCTGTGGTCAAATTTAGCGACAACCTTCCACTTGCCCTCCCTGTAAAGTAGTAAAAATGGTTAATGGCTAAGTACATGAGATAAAATGTAACATACATACATGTGTTAATATGCAATTAATCAATCACACACACAGTCATAAATATATACAATTCCCTCACAATCTCTCCCTTTAATAAAAGAACATTTCTTTCACTCATGCAAACTATTCTTTAATATTAAGTTCTTGTTCATTTCTATGCAAAAGAAATGTTTGTGGGTGCTTTAATTGTTAAATATGGTACTATATATATATATATATATATATATATATATATATATATATATATATATATATATATATATATATATATATATATATATATATGTATGTATATATATCTATATATATATATATATATATATATGTGTGTGTTTCCATATAATTTAGGTTCTATATATACGGTGAGATACAGCAAGTAGCATGCACAGCCAGGAGGTGTATTTCAGGGGGGGAAGTTTAGGTGTGCACGTGGCTCTGTGTTGTTTGTTAATATATATATATATATATATATAAATATGTTTGTTAAAAAGACGTTTGCGGTGCAAATTAGTGGGACAGCTCAAGAGGGCGCAGTGTTAATTATATGGGTATAGAAATTTTTTTTTCCCCCTCGTGACTATGCAGATACTTACATGCATACATATATATATATATATATATATATATATATATATATATATATATATATATATATATATATATATATATATATATATATATATATATATATATCCAAAGTGACATTATACATACTTGACAAAGTCTGAAAGGACATAAATGTCGGACAAAACCCCATTTTCGGCTTTGCTCCTTGATGTTGCATGGACCGTAATTCCATCTGGATTCTGAAACAGCAATATTAAGGCTTCAGGGCAATCTCAACATTTAAGTGCTGGCAGTCCCCCATCTTATGCTGGATACCGAGTATCATTCATTCATCTTCTAGCGCTTTTTCCGATCTTCCCTCGGGTCACGGGGAGTCTGTGTCTATCTCAGGCGTCTATGGGAATTAAGGCAGGATACACCCTGGATGGAATGCCAACCCATCACAGGGAGCACATACATTCACATTCACACACACATTCACACACTAGGGACAATTTTCCAAGGTGCCCATCAACCTACCGTGCATGTTTTTGGACCGGGGGACCGGAAAACGGAGAAACCCGGAGAAAAAACCCCCTGAGGCACGGGGAGAACATGCACAAACTCCACACACACATGGTCGAGACGGGAATCGAACCCGGACCCTGGCGGTGTGAGGCGAACGTGCTAACCAATAAGCCACCATGCCTGATACCGTGTATATAAAACATTAAAATATCTTTAGATATCTCAGAGCGTCTCACACTGCTTCCACCTTCTCTCAGGGGAAGAGGTAAAATCAGCTCAAGGCTTCTTCTCTGTTCTGGCACTGAGGTGGTGGAATGAACTTCCCCTGGACGATCTTCAAACGACGACTGAAGACCCCGATCTCTTCCAACAACACCCATCCTAACACTTCTTTCCTCTCACTGTCCAGGAAAGCATTAAAAAAAATCCCTCAACTGTGTCTGTGCTTATTTTGTACCGAAAGTTTCTATTCGATCATACGTGAATGAATTTATTCTTAGACGGAGACGTAAAGCGATATTTGTACATCGCTCTGGATAAAGGCGTCTGCTAAACGCTGTAAATGTAAATACATGGTCTTGCCTTCCCTGGAGTCTTAAAGAGCTTTACACCTGGCACACATAAAGAGCTTTACACCATGGCTCATAAACGTCGAATGAAGACACACCTCTTCCAACAACACCCTATCCTAACATTCCTTTTTATTCTCTTTTATATCTCACTATCCAGAAATCCATTAAAAAAACTGTCTATCCTTGTTTACTTAAGTTTGTATTTACCCTTGTTGAATGAATCTTATCCTTAGAGCGAGACCTAAAGTACGTCGCCCTGGATAAGGGCGTCTGCTAAATACTGCAAATGTAAATGTAATCCCGATGTATGATTACGAAAATGGTCTACAATAATAATAATAATAATAATAATAATAAAAAAAAGATAAAATAAATCCTTACCTGGATTTCAATGGAAACGGTGCCACCGAAAGCCTGAAAGTCAGCGTTTGAAACAAAGGCTCGACTGCGCACTGTGCAAGAGGGAGACATCATAAAGGCCTTCAGAGTGGACACACGAGTGGCGACACGCCATAAACACGTCCGGTTTTCAGCTCCGTATGCGGTAACGGACTTACCCGTGTCTCCCGGGTTGTAGACGGGTTTGTCGGTCTGCATAAAGATGTAACCGGACAGGAAGGACACCTTACTGATGTGCTTTACCGCCTCGTACTCTCCGAACTGGGCCACTAGCTCCACGTACTCGGTCACTTTCTCTGCTCGCCGCAGGTCGGCCGGATTGATCTGCGCAGATTTTGTCATTCACATAAAAATGTCTAGGGGTAATTACTTTCATTTGTCCACTAGGTGGCACATACTGGAATGAGCATTCTAAGGGGAAAAGATTGCGTCTCTTGGGGGGAAAAAAAGGTTATACTTGTCAAAATTTGGCTGTTTTAGTATCTGTGGATAGGCGGGGGTGGGGTGGGGTGGGAAGGTTCAGGCGTAATCAA
This sequence comes from Kryptopterus vitreolus, assembly GCA_030449085.1. NCBI lineage: Eukaryota > Metazoa > Chordata > Actinopteri > Siluriformes > Siluridae > Kryptopterus > Kryptopterus vitreolus. The sequence goes on from JACRUU010000012.1 coordinate 5,581,014, forward strand.
GGGTTGATTACGTTTTTTTCTCAGGAACTGTTTATTACAGTTACTTTCATTTCGTAATTAAATTACGTCATGCCGTTACATGTAACGGGGACACGGTGGTTCAGTGGTTAGTGGTAGTGTGTTATGAGGTGACGTCACTCATCAAACACTATATAGTGTTACCACTGACCACTCGAGGACAACCATAACCCCTGCTTTACATGAAAAGTTCAAAGGGAGCACTCGAACTGGAGCAATACCGAGTTTTTACCGGGTTTATGTCTGGTAAGGGGGTGTGGCCAAGCACAGAGCGGCTCCTACGTTTGCAAACGTGCACCGAATTGAATACGCACCTTGATGGCTTGGATGACGTTGTAGTTGTTATCAGAGTTGAGGGTGACGCTTCCCTGGTAAAGTTGGAGCGACCTGTCGGGAAAATCGTACACAAAAAGAGAAACGCTGACAGCTTGGGAAAGTCCAAACGCCTCCAGCAGGATGTTTTCGTCATTTTGCACTCGGAGCAGCGCCGGAGCCACCAGTGCAAACCTGGGGATGGGAAACAAAAACAACCGTAGCTAATAAACATAATCGCCGACAAGACGTCCGGTGAACAGCGTTCCACACGCTCGACATTAAATGTAATAATAAAAAAAAAAAAAGAAATAAAAACACCCCATATTGTGTGTGTGTGTGTGTGTGTGGGACAGAAACGATAGTGTTCTCACTTGGGTGACGGGTCGAAGTCCGGCTCCCCACTGCAAACACAGAGCACAAATACCCTCACTGACCAAACATCGTCAAAACACCACTATTGATTAGGCAGTTTGCTACGAAGGTATTTTAACTTTAGTAATTACCCACTTACAAATAAAACTGATGATGAGGTCTAGAGAGAGCGATAGAAAGAGAAAAAGAGGGAAGGAAAAAAAAAAAAAGATGTGTTATTTATAAATACACTCACGCAAGCGAGCCTAAACGACATGACACGTACCTCCTGCGATGTGGTCGGCGCCTGCAAGCATATGACATGCGCATAAGGTTAAGAAGCCGATTAATAAAAGGTGCGTACGGTCATTTAGAGAAGGACAACTCACCAGGGATGCCGCTCAAACGGATCGAACTGGGCGTGTAAGGCGCTCAACATGGACAAGAGACATAACCAGAGCGGTAAGGAGCGCATCTTTACACATGCAAACGTCCAACTGCTGAAAGAGCGACACGGGGACAGGTTTTTTTTTTTTTTACCCATCAGCGCTTGCCCGTCCCACTATTGCGCAATTGTGTTAATCGATTAGAGATTCCTGTGTTGTGTGTGCAACCTGGGAAAATTTCCCCTTTTATGTAATAGTATATATAAAGTATATATAAAATAGTTCTAAATAAATAAAATAGTAAATGCAAATTATATATATATATATATATATATTTTTAAATGTCAACAATCACAGTTAAACTCACCTTAAAATTCATTTTATAATATTTATATTTGTGTTACATGTAGCGGCGTTACGTAATTTAATTACAAAATAAACGTAATAAATGTCGCTCATGTAACCCCTCCGATGCAGATTTTTTTTCCCGAGCGCCACCTAGTGGACAAATGAAAGCAATCAAATGAAAGTTCCGTTTTGAATATGGCACATTTGTGATCTGTAACCTATTATATTTGCAAAGTAACCTTCCCGACACTGCTCATAAATATATACAGGTTACATTTGTTTGTTTTTTTTGTTTAAATGTGCACGTGTCATTTTTCCTACATTTTCAGTCGACTTTTCTCCCCTTAATTCAAAATGTTAGACCTATTATTATTATTATTACATCTAAAGTATAAAGATGTAAAAGAAAAACATTGTGACGAGTCGCCTATAATCATGCGGTTATAAACATCATAACCATCTCTGTGAGGTTGTGTTTACTCGCCATGGACAAGGTCCAGTGTGGGAAACCTACTGCACTAACTGTAATGATTTCTGCAATCACGGATAACAGATCGATAACAGACCTCTCGGGGGGGGGGAGGGGGGATTTTGTGGGCGAAACCGTTAAAAACCGTATTTTCCTTTCCTTTAGCCGTCCTCTACGACTAATGTTTTTTGTTTACATTATTTCTTTTCAGCATCTTGTCAGTTATTGGGTCGAAAAACAAACCGAGACAAAAGACAGTATACATAATGTTTAAGGAGCAGGGAATCTTTGCTATTGGCTGTCCCATTCACTACTGAAGGAAAATAAACAGACAGACACTTGTTCTGTAATGTAACGCGAGCGACACGTGCACTCGGGAACGGACTTACATTTACATTTACATTTGCGGTATTTAGCAGACGCCCTTATCCAGGGCGACGTACAGGAAGTGCTTTAGGTCTCGATCTAAGGATAAGATTTATTCAAGAAAGGTAAATACAAACTCAAGTACACAAGAATAGACAGTTGCCTTTTTTTTTTTTTTTTTTTTAATAATGGATTTCTGGACAGTGAGGTAAAAGAGAATAAAAGGAATGTTAGGATAGGGTGTTTTTGGAAGAGGTAGGTCTTCAGTCGGCGTTTGAATGTAGACAGTGTCTTCGTTGTTCGAACCTCCAGTGGAAGTTCGTTCCACCACATCGGTGCCAGAACAGAGAAGAGCCTTGGGCTGGTCTTACCTTTTACCCTGAGAGACGGTGGAACCAGACGAGCAGTGCTGGACGCTCTCAGGCAGCGAGGTGCACTACCGGAGGTGATGAGGTTGTGGAGGTAAGATGTTACAGATCCATTTTTGGCTTTGTAGGCGAGCGTCAGTGTTTTGAATCTGATGCGTGCAGCTACAGGAAGCCAGTGGAGCGAGCGGTGGGTGGTGCGAGAGAATTTAGGCAGGTTGAACACGAGTCGCGCAGCTGCATTTTGAATCATTTGCAGTGGACGAATAGCGTTCTGAGGTAGACCTGCCAGCAGAGAGTTACAGTAGTCCAGTCTCGAGATGACGAGATACTGATCCAGGACCTGAGCAGTCTGTGTGGATAAAAACGGTCGAATCCTTCTGATGTTGTAGAGAAGGTAACGACAAGAGCGAGAAACATTAGAAATATGGGAAGAGAAAGATAATTGATTGTCTATAGTTACCCCGAGATTACGAGCAGTGGTGGAGGGAGAAAGTAGGGAGTTATGGAGAGTTATGCTGAGATCCTGACCAGGAGATGAATCACATGGGATCACCAGCATTTCCGTTTTCTTCGGGTTGAGTTTCAGCTGATGAACGCTCATCCACGAAGCGATGTCAGATAGACAGGCTGATATTCTAGCAGACGCTGTTTTATCTGATGGAGGGAAGGAGAAGATTAATTGAGTGTCATCAGCATAGCAGTGATAGTCAAATCCATGAGAGGGATGACTTTACCGATAGAAAGAGTATAGAGTGAGAAAAGAAGAGGACCGAGTACTGAGCCTTGTGGTACACCAGTGGTAAGTCTGCGTGGAGCAGATGTTGATCCTCTCCATGATACCTGAAATGATCGACCTTCCAGGTATGAGGAAAAGCCAATTCCATGCAGCTCCAGAGATACCGAGACTCCTGAGGGGAGATCACAGGGTCTTGTGGTTCACTGTATCAAAAGCTGCTGAGAGATCGAGCAGGATGAGGACGGAGGACAATCTGTCGGATCTGGCAGTATGAAGTTTTTCCCTGACTGCCAGGAGAGCAGTCTTTGTGGAATGTCCTGCTTTGAAGCCAGATTGGTTTGGGATCTAGAAGGTTGTTCTGAGAGAGATAGACTGACAGTTGGTTAAAGACAGTACGTTGTAGAGTTTTAGAGAGGAAAGAGAGAAGAGATACCGGTCTGTAGCTGATGATATCTGATGGGTCCAGAGCAGGTTTCTTTAAGATGGGAGTGACCTTGCTTGCTTGCTTGAAGGAAGCCGGTACACATCCAGAAGTTAGGGACCCGTTGATTATTGTGGAGATGAAGGGCAGGAGATCATGTGAGATGGTCTGGAGCATGGATGAGGGTATTGGATCTAGTGGACAGGTGGTGGGGTTGCAAGACTGGATGGTTTTCATCAATTCATCGTCAGTGACGATTGAGAAGTCTGCTAAGATGGCATGGCATTCCTCAGTGGCGGGTGACAGTGGCGTCTGGGGGGGGAGTGAAAGTCAAGCAGATTTCCTCAATCTTCTTTTCATAGAAGGAGGCGAAGTCTTCTGCTGTCAGGGAGGAAGAAGCTGGTGGGATAGAGGGGGTGAGTAGTGAAGAAAATATTTTCTGAAGTTTATGAGGATTATGGATAGAGGCCTCGAACTTATCCTTGTAGAAGGCAGTCTTGGCAGAGGTCACGTCAGAAGAGAATTTTGTTAGGAGAGCACGGTAGGATGTCAGGTCTGTGTTACGTTGTGATTTTTTCCACCTCTTTTCCGCTGACCTGAGTTCATGTCGATTGCTGCGCAACACTCCTGACAGCCAGGGAGAAGGACAAGAAGGTTTCTTGGGTTTAGCCGTCAGGAGACATAGCAGGTCAATAGAGGAGGAAAGAGAGTAGAGGAGAGAGTCAGTAGCAGAGTCTAGAGAGAGAGAAGAGAATGAGTCGTGGTCAGGAAGAGATGAAAGAGTACAAGAAGATACAGAGGATGGAGAGATTGAGTGAATATTCTGTCGGGTAAGAGAGAGGTGTTGTGAGGTGTTTCCATGTGTGGTTGGGAAGAGTGATTGCGAATGAGACCAAGTAATGGTCAGAAGTGTGGAGTGGGGTAGCAGTCAAGTCTGTAGCTCTGGAAGGACGAGTGAAGACCAGGTCCAAGGACATTTCCTCCCCTGTGGGTGGGAGGGCTGTTATTAAGTGTCAAAGAAAAAGAGTTAAAGAGAGACAGAAGACAAGAGGAGTGGAGTTTGTCATAGGTTAGATTGAAGTCACCGAGTACAACCAGAGGAGTGTTGTCAATTGGAAAACCCTCGGTTTTCCAATTGACGCTTTCCAATTCCAAGGACGCTGCCCGGGTTCAGCGTCCTCTCCGCAAAAACAACGATAAGGCGTTTACTGGAAGATGTGGATAAACACCAGCACTGATTTATTATGTATTACTCTGCTTTACAGACCTGGGTGACATAGGGGGTTACGAATGTCGAATGGTTATGAATGAAGGCGTGTACAGCGTTATGCCTTGTCAATTGGACTTTATTAAACCCTCGGCCTACACCGTGCGACGAACGTGTCAAATATTGTTGAATGTCCTGCATCAACTATTTTGGATAATTACAAAACAAGCAAAATCAAAAAACAAACAAACAAACAATGAAATAGCTGTTTACTAATGGTCAAATATTTTCAGTTATTTATTAAAATAATAATAATAATAATAATAAAACAAGAAAAAGCACACAGCAATTATATATATATATATATATATATATATATATATATATATATATATATATATATATTAAAATGCTCTATAATTAGAGATCATTTGCTTTTTCTCATTAAAATCTCCAAATGCGAGATAAACGCCGCTTTCACTTTCTCTTCCGCGATCCGAGTGACCCGAATTCCTTTTGCTGCTGCCCGGGTTCAGCGTCCTCTCCGCAAAAACAACGATAAGGCGTTTACTGGAAGATGTGGATAAACACCAGCACTGATTTATTATGGATTACTCTGCTTTACAGACCAGGGTGACAGAGGGGTTACGAATGTCGAATGGTTATGAATGAAGGCATGTACAGCGTTGGTCGGTGTACACTGCGAGTAACGCAAGGTGCCAATAATTCTTCACAATAAGGTTCTTTATGTAGCGTCCGTATTTCAGTCCGTCCCTGAATCCGAGTCGCTGTAATCGGCCACGAGTGACTTTGCGGCGCCGCATCGCATGTCTCCGGAATTCTCCTCTGTGCTGGGTGCGTCGGTCTCCTCCTCCGAGGCGTGTACGCGGGACGGATCTGCGGAGTCTGAAGCGGGGCAGGAAGTGGACGGGTGGGACGTCGGGATGGCGCCGTCGAGGGACGCGCCGCAGCCGTCTGACCTCCGGCGGATGAGGGTTCCGCTCGGGGCGGCGTTCAGGGCTTTGGTGGCGGCGGCGTCTCGCCCCTTTTGGCCCAGTTTGTTCAGGAGGTTTCCCACAGCGCTCCCTGGTGGAGCGGACGAGGACGGAGAAAACCAGGAGCGAGACGAGATCTGCTGCCGCTTGGTAAGCTGCCGGTCCTCGTATGCTGAGAGGGGGAGGGGGAAAAAAAAAAACAGTAGGTGATGAAAAGAATGACAGAATATGATTAATAGAGGATTCTGGCGGCTTACAGTCAGCGGTCTGCAAGGTGAGCAGCGAGGCGAGCTTCTTGTCCTCGTCCTTCTCCGGTACCAAAGGTATAGTCAGACCCAGCCTCTTCCTCACGGCGTTGTCCTTCTCCTCCTCGTCACGCATCACCTTCTTCTCATCCTACATCACACAAACACACGAGTCGCTCGCACCTTCACCGCCGGACCAATTTCCCACAGACGCGTTCCCGCTCCGTACCCTGAACTTCCTGCGGAGGGCGCTGTTGAGATCGAAGTCGTCTTTCCAGCCGGCCTGGTGGTCCTGCAGCTCGGAGAGGGACGGAATGGCGGCGCGCAGCTTCTCCTTGTCTTTCCCGCCGTGGTCCAGCTTGTACATGGCGTCCGTCTCCAGCTTTTCCTTCTCCGCTCGCTCTGAGGAATGAACAGATCAGGACGGGAGTGCGGACGACAGACAACCCTCGCGGTGAGGAATGGCGCGCGCGGCGTACCTGTGGTGAGGATCTGTTCGTTTTCCGCCATGTTCCACCTCTCCTCTTTGCGGCTCGCGCCGCTCACGATGACGTAATCGCAGGTGGCCGGATCCGTCTGCATCTCGATGTAGTTCACGCACAGGTGGCACTTCATCCTGAACCTGGAGTTCAAATAAAAACAACAAAAAAAAAAACAAAGCATTATTATTATTATTATTATTATTATTATTAATATGCAATTCTTATTAAACATCTGGATTTCATCTTTTAATCTCGGTGTAAAAACACGTCCAGATTACCTGTATATCGGTGTGGTGTAGTAATTCCCCACTTTCTTCTTTTCCGCATTGTATCGGACCCCTAAAAAGCAACGATTTATTACACACACACACACACACACACACACACACACACACACACACACACACACACACACACACACACACACACACACACACAGTCACGCCCGAAATTATTCACACCCCTTTAGCCACGACCCCTTCAGAGATTCTGTTTTCCATTGATTAAAACCGCTGTTCCCAGTGAACCCTAACACAACAGACTGGACTGATGTGTCAGTGACGGACTGTGTCAGTATGAATAACGTTGAATAAATGTAAATAGAAGCTGGGAAACGCTATCCCCCCCCCCCCCCACACACACACACACACCACACAATAGGCATGTTTTTCCGTTACAAATTTGCACAAAACTTTTGCGATATTTTCTAAATGTAACCATATCACGCAATAAGTCATTAAAAAAAATATAACATATTGCAGCCACATCAGGCGTTTTTATTTGTACTCGGAGACATTGGTGCGTTATACAAGCATTAATGGCAAAGCAGGTGATCCCCCGTATACTTCGGGAGCGGCCACGTATGCGCTTGTTCTGGGAGGTAACAGATTTTACGGAGGATCTGCGGATTCAGAATTCCCGGATGAACGCGTCCACTTTTTTTGTTTGAGCCGTGCAGTGCAATAGCGCCTCCTGTAGTATTATTCCTTTTTCGCATTGTCTAAAAAAAATTTAATAAAAAAAAAAAAAAAAAAAAAAAACATCTCATGCGAATGTAGAAACATTTATGCGATGTTTTTGTGAATTTGAAGGGTTTCCATTCCATTTTTGTCGCGTTTTGAAGGGTCTCGGAAACGCACCAAATGATAGCTCTTGTAAATTGTCTCATCTTTGGGGAGAATCGTCATTTCTAGACAAATAAATAAATAAATAAAACTTGCTGGTTGAATAAAAGTAACTTTAAGTCACAAATTGAAAGGAATTTCGGGCTCATATATATATATATATATATATATATATATATATATATATATATATATATATATATATATATATATATATAGATAGATAGATAGATAGATATACACACACACACAGAGTTCAACAAACTTACCCATGCCTATGTGATTCTTACAGCCATCGCACCAGATGTTATAGGGCATCTCAAACCTACAAGTGATGAGCAAGTCAGTTTTACCAACCAGAACACACATCAAGAGCATGTGAGTGTGTGTGTGTGTTACCTGATAATAAGGATGCCCTGCGAGAGTTTCCGGGCTCTCTCCCGCAGCGGATGCGTGTTCCAGTAGCCATTGATGGAGCGATGCTGCGGAGCAAAAAGGGATGCGGTTTGATGAGGGTTCCGTTGCGACGCCACACACACACACACACACACACACACACACACACACACTTCTAAAGCTCTTAAACATAAGGAATACTACCAGGTGTAAGTGCACATTGGTGCACATTACCTTAGCAGGGTCAAAATCCGGAGGGTAGTATTTGTTCACGCCTTTTCGCTCTCCCTAAATAAATAAAAAAATAAACAAACAATAAACAACACAAGCAAATACGGTCACGTGTTATACTTGTATATGACAACTCGTCCAGAGTCACTCACCATGATCGCAGCTCAATCAGAACTCGGACAAGGAGACCTGTGGAGGAAAAGGACATTAAACATGCCATAATGACGCGCATGGTGCTTATTACACGCTTTTAACGCCTTAATTCCGTATTAATACACCTTGTTTTTGTAACACATTAGAAACCCCAGTGACGACCGGCAAATCCCGCCCCCCTCGACGATTATTGGTGCACTGGGAGGGCTAGCCAATCAGCGGCTTCTTTCGCGCCGCCGACATCCAATCAAAACGCGATAAACTGATAAGACAGACTCGCTGAGTGCATACAGCAGAATAACATCGTTTCCCCAACAAGGTTTTCCAATAACGTCTTCTGTGCGTCCGTGTTTATTACAGAACATGTCCCATAGTGCACCAGGGTAAAACAAACAAACAAACAACAACAAGACAAGAGTTATTTACCAACGCGAAGGCTCGTCCGGAAAGTAATATAGACGCAACTGCGACTTCTTCTACGAACTGAGGAAAGTGGCTATCACTTGTTTACTGCGTGTTTCCGCCACCTACTGGGCTGTAGGGTTCAGTACAGGCATCTCTCTCTCTCTCTCTCTCTCTATATATATACACACACACACACACACACACACACACACACACACACACACACACACACACCACACACACACACACACACACACACACACACACACACACACACACCCACACACCTTGGCATTTTGTTTAACACACAGTGCTGTTTATTATTATTATTATTATTATTATTATTATTAATAACATTTCTGAGCATCAACAGTTTAATTAATAACATTAACACTGCAATATCTGCCACACAACATTCATTCATTACATTTAACTTTTTGTTTCTTTTACACACACTTATTTTGAGTTGATTTTTCCATTTATTAATTATAATTGTCGACTCTATTTTCTCTTCATGGTCAAAATAAGCACTTCACTGTACGCTGTATTTATGTGTTTGAGACAAATAAAATTCGAATTTTGAAATAGTGCTTAAAATGCATCAGTATTATTGTGATTTTTTGTGTATATTTGTAAATAATTTCGCCATTTGGTTAAACGGTGATAATTAACAGCTCGGTTGAATAATAGCTAAAATGATATGTCACAGTGTTTTATTGAAAAATATATAGAGATGTCCAACAGAATAATCGAATTGACACAATGCAAAGATAAACTACATAATTTTTCCATTTGTTTAATTTGATTTTAAGTTTAAGTTTATTGCATCCATTTGGTTTGTTGTATTCCATTCATTCATTCATCTTCTACCGCTATATCCGATCTCCTCGGGTCACGGGGAGCCTGTGCCTATCTCAGGCGTCTATGGGCATTAAGGCAGGATACACCTTGGATGGAATGCCAACCCATCGCAGGGCACACACACTCACATTCACACACACATTCATACACTAGGGACAATTTTCCAAGGTGCCAATCAACCTACCGTGCATGTTTTTGGACCGGGGGAGGAAACCGGAGAACCCGGAGAAAAACCCCCTGAGACACGGGGAGAACATGCACAAACTCCACACACACATGGCCGAGACGGGAATCGAACCCGGACCCTGGCGGTGTGAGGCGAACGTGCTAACCACTACGCCACCGTGCTGTTGTATTCCATTTTTAAAAAAAAAATATTTGAATATTATATCAGATTGTTTGCTCTATTTTATTTAAATGCACATATTAATTAATCAAGCAGGAATTTTAGTTAACATTCTGTAGAAAAATGATAATAATTATAAGCTGCGCCCGTTGTGGGGAGAAAACATGTACATTAAAAGACGTGTCATAAAAATAAAGGTACTATATAACGGCAAGGATAACAATCTATTGTTTGTTTTATTGCATCGATATCTACGACGATTTTGTAAAAAAGCGTAAGTAAGCTCCGCCCACTTCTCATCTAAAACCACAGTGACGTAAGCACCTGTTTCGGCGGGCGCTGTAGTAAACAAGCAACGTTAAAGTAGCAGCAAGGGGTGTACGATATAACCCGCATACGACAATAATTTAATTGTTGTTTTAACGACGTGAATTGTTGTTTTAACAAACATCACGTGGTGTTGGCAATTAAACCCGACGCGCATGCGCATTACGGGAGCGCCCTTTCACTGCACGATTCAGTCGGTTCAAATGCATTTACAACGACCACATTTAATCTGTTGTCATTTAGTTAATAACCAGCAGGATTACAAATGCGTTATTGACTTTATCCAACAGTTCCATAAACAAGAAGTTAATATTAATCGACTTACGTTTGAGACAACACGCGTCCTGATTTGAATCGATTCAATCGTTTGAATGAGTCGGCTCAGTCGCAATGACTCACTGATTAACAGTGACTTGCTGCCACCTACCGGCGGCTTTTAATTTCACAACTTCTTTTGATTTTTATTACTATTTATTTATATAGACTCGGTATTCACAGTTTTATCTTGAAAATACCAAAGAACATTATTTAATGTATTAGTAACTGCAGGTTATATGTCCCTTTGACGTGTAATAAACAACGTGTAAATACATCTAAATGCGACCCTAGATGCAACTTCTGTTTGCTCTGCTCTGCAAAAAACAAAACAAAAAATGTTATTAACAGACAAAATGCCTTACATTTTAAATGACTGACTGATTAAGCGCAAGTTTCTCCCTCAAAATCATTTTCTACCTTCCGTAAAAAACAAACAAACAAACAACAACAAAAACAATGCATTTACTGGAAGAGAATAATCTCAGTCACTGCTTTGCTTTGACCACACATGAAGCATATCAGATAATTTTAGGAAGGAGTCAGCTGACCATGGAATTCCTAAATGCCGAGTGTCTGCGCCCCCTAAAGGGTCCGCGGTGGTACTGAAGGGGGGGGCGCTAATTAGCTAATTAATGTTAAATCACAAATTTATTTGTAAAAAAAAACAAAAAAAAAAACATTGGTATAAACATCAAATATAAAATGTAAAAAAACGTATAATAGAAATTACAGGAGTCACGGTGGTTTAGTGGTTAGCACGTTCGCCTCACACCGCCAGGGTCCGGGTTCGATTCCCGTCTCGGCCATGTGTGTGTGGAGTTTGTGCATGTTTTCTCCGTTCCTCAGGGGTTTTTTCTCCGGGTTCTCCGGTTTTCCCCCGGTCCAAAAAAACATGCACGGTAGGTTGATTGGCACCTTGGAAAATTGTCCCTAGTGTATGAATGTGTGAGTGTGTGTGTGTCCTGCGATGGGTTGGCATTCCATTCAGGGTGTATCCTGCCTTAATGCCCATAGACGCCTGAGATAGGCACAGACTCCCCGTGACCCGAGGGAAGATCGGATACAGCGGTTTAGAAGATAAGATGAATGAATGAATAATAATAATTACATTAAGGTTCTACTATCCAGCAGAGCATAGTTCTAATTGCTGTAACATAATATAACTGGTGGGGAGGGGTGGGGGTTCCTGCCCCATGTCTCTATAGTCAAGGGGTCATCGACCTGAAAAGCATTGCCAAAGCTTAATTTCATTGGTTAAATTGCAGTGTGAATTATTTACTGAGCTTCCACAGTACTGCGAGCCCCCCTGCGCCATCTCCAAGACACCCGAGGTTAAAATTACTTGAAACACTTCCTTCTGGGCATCTAAACACGGTGCTATCGAAGTGCCCTCCCATACTGAAAGCTGATGCGGCAGTGCTCCAGGGGAAACCCTCAGGAACACTAGATGAGCGCTTGGCATTGACATAAAGACATCAAATATTCGACGGCAGTTCATTTCGTGCACAGCTCATACGCCATGTGTGCAGCAAACACATTCGCGTTTGGTGTTTTTTTTCCTCCTGCAGTCTCTGGAATGCGTCTCTTGAGACGGTGCCATCGGGTCAGACGGAGGTTTTTCCCCAATAGAATAGAAGAGTCTTTATTTGTCACATATACATTACAGCACAGTGAAATTCTTTCTTCGCATATTTCGGCTTGTTTGGAAGCTGGGGTCAGAGAGCAGGGTCAACCATGATGGAGCACAGAGGGTTAAGGGCCTTACTTAAGGACCCAAGAGTGGTAATAACGGGTCTCGAACCCCAGCACCTTAAACTTCTGAGCTACACCTCGCTATGTAGCCCTGCACTACTTTTAAAATGTTTTACTTATGTTTAAAATATTGTACTTAACCACGTTTAAATCATATGTTACTGAGTAAAAATCATTCATTCATTCATTCATTCATCTTCTACCGCTTTATCTGATCTTCCCTCGGGTCACGTCTTTTATGCCTGGTCATATTCAGGTCATTAAGGATAAACCCTGGATGGACCTATGCCACAATCCCCATCGCTCCAGGACACACTCACACACCTCACACACACACACACACACATTCACATCCACATTCATTCATACATTAGGGACAATTTTCCAAGGTGCCAAAACCTACCCTACCGTGCATGTTTTTTTTGGACGGCCGGGAGGAAACCGGAGAACCCGGAACAAAAAACCCCCCCTGAGACACACGGGGTTGAGAACATGCACAAACTCCACACACACATGGCCGAGACGGGAATCGAACTCGGACCCTGGCGGTGTGAGGCGAACGTGCTAACCACTAAACCACCGTGCCCCCCCGAGTAAAATTAATAAATAAAAAATAATGCAAGGAGATGAATGTTTCACTGATGAATAGGCAGAGAACAAATGCACTAAAAAAATAAGAGAGAGAGACCCGGAAAGCAAAATGTCATCGAACCGAAGGTTGTTTCTGCATTCGCGATGTCTCTCATTATCACATGGCAGAAATGTTTGCACTGTATTGTGTCCGATGAAAAAGCGCTCGTTTGAGATTTATATCCTTTTGTCTCTACATTAGAATCCCCACCCCGGAGTAAAATAGCCTTTAAATTAGCTACTTTTTCCTTTTACTCTCTGTAACTTTACTTGCACGCAAGTAAAATGTCTGCAAAGGAGCGAGAACTGGGGTTTAGTACGTTTTGTGGTTGCAGGTTCGAACCCCACGTTGGAACACGGATCGAAAGGTCGAGTATTTACAAGTGCTAAAAGAGGAAGAGACTTGAAATGAGGAAAAGCAGCCTCGCCTCCTTCCAAAAGTCATTCATTTGAGCCAATGAAGACAAGTGATGCTGGATGGAGTGATGGAACGACGAGATCGGAGGAGGGATAACGCAGGTTTGCCGGGTCAAATTTACGGCGTAAACAGCAGCCGCGCGGCGAGCTTCGGATTCCGAACTAATTCCCACAAAATGCTTCCCATTTTACGGCCCCTGCATTCCTGCCCAAAAAGCAGACGAACCCTATATGGACCAGAAAGGAAACCTGCTCCGTCCAGAATCAACCGGTCCCCACAAGCGCGTCTCTGCGGTGTGGGTACACGGCGGAAACACGTGCCGACGTGCAACCAATTGTCTGGCCCGTCTATCAAAGAACAAGAACACGAGCGCTGGATCAAACAGAGGCCTCGGCGCTAAAAATACCAAGATACCGCCAGAACCAGCGGAAAACAAATGAAGCACAGAACTGCGGTAGAGCAGCGGTAAAAGGCGCTTGGTTACTGATAGGAAGGTTGGGTATCCAGTCCAGTATCACCAAGCTCATGTCAAGACACTTTTGGGACCTTGAGCGAGGCCCTTAAACCCTCGGTAGTCCAGTGGTGCTGTAACACGGCATGACCCCTGGCTTCCCCAGGGACATGCGGAGAATTAAAAAGGCTCTTTACCCTTTAGGTAGCCCATGAAAGAGTTTAAAACATATCCCAAACTGGTACCCACTAGATATATTAGGGGACCTGTACGTGTGTCCTTGCACAGTTTGGTGAGGGTTTTTTTTATACACTTAATCAATCCGGTCATCGAGGGAGGCGGGGGAACTCAATGGTTAAGGTGCTGGGCTACTTATCAGAAGGTTGGGGGGCCCTGGTATCACCAAGTTGGTACTCTGATACCAGTGGGGCCCTGGTATCACCAAGGTGACACTGATACCAGGGGGGCCCTGGTATTACCAAGTTGGCACTCTGATACCAGGGAGGCCCTGGTATCACCAAGGTGGCACTCTCTAATACCAGTGGGGCCCTGGTATCACCAAGATGGCACTCATACCAGTGGGGCCCTGGTATCACCAAGATGGCACTCTTATACCAGTGGGGTCCTGGTATCACAAAGGCGGCACTCTGAGACCAGGGGAACCCTGGTGTTACCAAGCTGGTACTCTGATACCAGGGGGGCCCTGGTATCACCAAGGCGGCACTATTAACTGATGTGCTAAACCGGACATTTTCAAGTGGTCATAAACCTCCAGACCGATTCCACCGTCTCCAGTGAACAGTGCTAGCAAGTGAAATTAACAGGCAATACAAAAAGTATCGACGATTCGCCACCTCGAATCAAAACCCACAGGCTGTGAGGAAAATGAGGAAACCTCCCTGGAAATATGTTCCCCCTTAACATCGGTCACTTGCGGCTCTCCGAACGCGGGACAGACAAAAGGCCAGACAGGTCGGACATCTAACACAAGCGAAGAGAGGCGGAATAGTCATTCATCTTTGCTAAATCCTTCCCTTGAGAGTGGGAGATAAAGGGGAAGAAAACATTCCTTCCGTGAGTTCCTGCAAGAAGCAGAGCAATGAGGAGGAGTACAGTGGAAGATACAGCGAGCCTTTTGGCATGGCCTTACACAGACACTGTGGAATTTCGGCCTGTCTGAGTGCAGAATGGCAAGAATCTCATATTAGTGTCATACGGTGAAAAAATAGCTCACCGTCACGCTATAAAACATGCCGTTAACAGACGAGAAGTGGACTTAATATACAGCAGGTCGATTAAGAAACACTTGGAAAGATTCCTTTCTCTTCATGACCCAGGAGTCTGACTTTCGCTTTTGTCGACACGCACTCTTAAAGGATGGCTGGCGCCGTTCGCTCTCCCAAAGCTAAGCGATTGGGTCTTAATGTCTGGATTGAACTAAGCCAGATTTCACGATTTAATCAGATCCAGAAGCTCAAATCCAATTGGGCAATTGGTGCCGGAGTTTTCCCAGACACCGTCGAAGACGAACATTCTCCCTGCCATAACGTTCTCCTCCTGCGCTTTATTATTTCCATCAGGTCAAAGATAAGGTCCGTTTGGAAGACATATGGCGGAGGTAGACAGAAATAGACACATGTGCAGTAGAAATAGATGCAAACCCCATGTTTAGTTCGGCCCAAGTAACTAGGTCGGACAGAGAGTGACGGCGGGCCCATGATACCACCTAAACGTTTCAGTTTAGTGGGAATACATAGGGGTGAGGCGGTATCATGGGCCCGCTGCCATTGATGGAAGTTTGGTTGAAGCTTCCATCATTTAGAAGAAGAATGGCCTTTATTTGTCACATATGCGTTACAGCACAGTGAAATTCACAGTGAAAGGACCCAAGGGCGGCAGCTTGGCCATACCGGCGTTCGAACCCGGATCTTCCGATCAGCAGCCCGGCGCCTAAGACCGCCGAGCTACACCCCCACCCTGACCTCCTAGTTCAAGAAGTGCTTAAATGTGTGTGGAGGAACATGACTTTTGGGACCTTGAGCAATCCCATATTCACCAAGAGAACAAAGTGCAGGGATTAGTACCTACCAATTAGTACCTGGTAAACCAGCAACAGAGTCATGGATGCACATGGGAAACAAAGTCTAGCCAGTCTGGAGTTGCTTACATGGGGAAGAGATGGAATCCTCTATGAGAAGAAGGCAGGCGATGCAATATTCTAATGGATGTTATTTTGAAAATGGACCACCTTCCCAAATACTGTTGTAGACCAAGCATTCCCCCATCACGACACGGGTCTTCCCAAAGAGTAGTGGCGTCTTTTTGGGGGCACAGTGAACACACTGTTCAGGTCTAGTCCATGTGTCTTCTCACAACCCATATTTACAAGCCTTCTTTCGGGGACCTACATAGTGGTTCTGATGTTAAACAGTACTCGGGTTGTCTTCACAGATTGGTAGACATAAACATTCATATTCCTCTTCAGAACAAATGTTAAGTAGACGCTACTCTGCCATGCAATAGTCCGGACAAACGCAAGCTAGCACCGGGCGAACATCAAGACCACACCAGTGGAAAGTAGTTGTGATGAACGGGTTTCCGTGGTGTTGCACTACACGTGGACGTTCCCTTTTTTTTTTTCATTTTTATAGCCTCCTGGTGAACTATGGATGAAGTCACCAAAAAAAGCAGTGTGCATTGTTCCAGTATACGTAGGAATGTCTGAGGAACGTTTCGAGGCCTGAATCAAGCCAAGGAATCAAATGTATTCTCTAGCTCGTGGATGGGAGAGGTGGTAGCCCATTTGGTTCTGGACTGAAACGTCGCCGGTTTGAGTCCCAGCTCGGCTCCCACTAGTGGGCCCTAGAGCAAGCCCCCCCCCCCCCCCCCCCATTTGACCCAGACGTTAAGGTTGAACAATCCTGGCGGTGGTCCCAAGCCCAAATCCATTATGCGGACCATCCGCTGCGACGAGCACAGGTGCAGCCGAAATCCATCGAGCCGACCTGATCACACCCCATTTCAGAAATAGCGCTCGGTAAAGGAACGGCTTTTTATAACTCCAATAACATGGGAGCTTGGTAGATATTTGTAGATCTTTATGGACAAAGGTTGAACAGATAAAACGGCCAGAAAACGGACGTATCGTTTTCGTATCCTTTGTTGGAGCTTTGGCGAGGCGTCGAGTCCTATGACTCGTCTTATTAATCCGACATCATTACTTGTGGAAACCTGTTCCCGGCCTGGCCAAAGGATGCTTTAAAAGCCCTAATTAAATTCCAAGAAGGTTTCCTTCTGCTTAAACACGTGTCTGCGACGAAAAACCAAAATTGTCTCGTGTTTTTCGGCGTGCGTAACGTCGGAAAGATCAAAAGGTCACCACTGTGGGATAAAAGCGACGGGAAACGTCCGACATCGCCGCGTCATGACCTTATAAAGCGCAAGGAACATACGACCGTGCTGCAATCCTTCTGCCAGTCAGACGCATTCCACGATTCCTTCGGCATTAGTCTCCTCGGAGCTACTTTAGGAATGTTGCAAGAAGGGGGAAAAGGCACATTTCTGATAAAATCCCTAAATTTATGTCCGGATTTCAGAAGTCAGTCATCGTTCTCTGGATTTTTCCAGGAAGATATCTAGCCACGGGTCTGCCGTGTTCTTTTTAATTATCATCCCTTCGGTCGGCTGCGGATTTAACCCGTTTCCTTCCTCGCGCGCCACCCCGAGCTCAGGTCAAGCCCCGGGCGTCCGATTGGCTGGCGGATTTAAATCAGGCGCTCTTCCACGCGCAGCTTTAAGTCATTTAGCTTAAACGCTTTGAATGATTTATTCTCGCCTCCCATGCTTTTCGGGGGCATCGGGGGGAAAAAAAAAAAACACACCTGCAAACTGATAGCGATGCTATTTCGGTTACGTTTTTTTTTTTTTACGGAGATCGGCTTTGTTCAAGCACAGGTGAGAAGGGGCGGAGCCAAGACGAGCCCCCATCTTCGCGAGACAGGCATATATGAAGCAGGCTCTGGGACGTATCGGCATCGAGCGCGACGCGAGAGAAGAGCCTGAGAGGACGAGCGAGGATGTGTTCTCTACTGAAGCTCACCATGCTACTTTTCTGCGTTCAAGTGGGTGAAGGCCACCGGCTGCACGCGCTACTGGGTAAGCCTTTGATAAAAGGTCATGACCTTTCCAAGAAGGGGGGGGGGATTGTTGCGTTTTTTTTTTGTTTTTTTTTGTAAAAAGCACATTTTAGTGAGACCGTATTTCAACATTAAATACAAACTATATACGATGCTTGTTTAGAAAATTTGTAAAAATTGAAAATGATTATTTTTATTAAGATATTTATTATTTTCTTTGTGTAATATATAATTAGAATTGTTTTTCGGGGCTTTATTTTTTAGTTAAAAACAAATTCCCAGCAATATTTGTAAAAAAAAAAAAAGGCTATAACTTTTTCAACTATAATGATTTTGATTATTTATCGACTGCGAAATGTTTGAATGCGTTTTAGCGTCAGAGATCCAAGTACAAGCCGCTTCCTCCGACTCGGGAGGAAGACGTTGGGGAGGAGGAGGAGGGGTGCGGTCACGCCGCAGCACAGAAGACCCGTGTGCACTACATACCATTCTGCTGCAGGTTCGTGATGTCACGTCTCATATCACGACATTTACGGAATTTGGCAGACGCTCTTATACAGAGCGACTTACAACTGAGCAATTGAGGGTTAAGGGCCTTGCTCAAGGGCCCACTAGTGGTAGCTTGGTGGTTGTGGGGTTTGAACCTGCGATCTTCTGGTCCAGAGTCCAACACCTTAACCACTAAGCCACCACCTCCCTACATAAACTACAGGGAGTGTGGTGCGAAATAATACGGACTGGTGTTGAAGACATTGATTTTATTACGAAAGGTCCTGGTGCAAATCAGAGTTCGGAAATTCCCGTTTTCCGGGGCGGACAATATATTTTAGGAAAAACTCAGGAGTGAGATGTCTGTCTGAATCCTCACTCTCTCGTGGCAGGTGCGAGACCTCGGACTGGGCTACGACTCGGACGAGATGGTGCTTTTTAAGTACTGCAGCGGGGCGTGCCAGCGAGTGCCCTCGAACCACGAGCTCACCCTGTCCAACCTGCGCCTGAGCGGAGCTCTGCCCCACACCGAGACCTGGCACCATGCGCCGTGCTGCCGCCCGACGCGCCACGAGGACATGGCCTTCCTCGACAACGCCCACCGCTGGCACAAGGTCGAGAAGCTCTCCGCCGCCGCCTGCGCCTGCGTCGGCTGAAAATAAAAAGGATAAAATAAATCCCCCGACATCAAATGCACATTTTCCGGAAAGGGGGGGGGGGGGGGGGAATCGCTCAGGCTGTAAATAGTGTTTAGGAACAGATGGGGGCGCTGATGGCGTATCCCAGCACGCGGCGTATCGAACGCGCATATCTCTGGCTTCTCTGCTAGTGATGCTGAAATGTTTTTTCGTCTTTAGCTTGCGGGGATGCTGTGACGCGGCTGAGGGGTCCGGGGCGTGGTCCGAAAGTAGTCCCGGTTGAAAGTGAGCTAAGAATGATAATTTATGTACTGTAAATTATTTATTTATTGTTTTGTTATATATATATACTTATATATATATATATATATATATATATATTATATATTATATATATATATATATGTTGTGTGTGTGTGTGTGTGTGTGTGTGTGTGTGTGTGTGTGTGTGTGTTGTGTGTATATCTCTATATATTTATTGTTGTTACTCTTGTGTTCATATGGACTGTATAGCTCAATAAAGATTTTAATAATAATTGCCTTCGTTTATCATTTCACATTTATTTATTTATATATAAACGGTATTTATAATAGTCCCTGTTTCAAGACCACTTTGATCATTTTCTTTATAAAAAAAAAAAAAACATTTAAAAAATATCACAATTGTGCGTTTTATAAAATGCTCCGTGTGAAGGCTCTCACCGGGGTCTACTCGGCCTTGTCTGTGTCCTCTGGCTCCGCCCCCCAGATGTGGACACGCCCCTCCATGGCGGTCAGCAGGCGAGGCTCTGTGGGGTGAAAGGACAGCGACTGGACCGCGGCGTTCCCGACGGGGAGCTTCAGCGTTAACGAGCCCTAACAAGACCAGATAAAAACAGCCGATCGGTTTTATTGATCAGAATTCAATAGATCAGTAATACTGAGGAGTTCATATCCTTCGGGTGTGTGTGTGTGTGTGTGTGTGCTCGCGTTTATTGTGCATCACACACCTCTACCAGGTCCCAGAAGTACACATGGCCGTCCTCAGAGCAGCTCAGCACATGAGTATCTTTCTCAGACAGGCAGCAGTCCAGCTTGTAGTCTTTATTCTTGTGTCCCGTGTATCTGAGCACACACACACACACACACACACAACTTGAGCCACAAAACAGTGCCTTACATAAACTATGACATCATAGTCTCCAGTATGTGCCAGAAAGGTATGGCGAAAAATGATGTTGGGGGGGGGGGGGGGGGGGGGGGGGGGGGATGGGGATTCGCCTGGAGTTGCAATGTTGGCCTCCAGGGGGCCCCAGGCAGCGTGTGTACATTCTGTGCGCGCGCCAGTTTTTTTCCTCCTCTCGGACGCACTGCGACTTTCGTGCTCACGGAATTTGAAGCATGACATTTTGGAAGGAATTTAAAATAAACACTTTTTTATTTTTTTTTTAAATAGTTTAAGGAAAAATGCCATAGTATCGATTTGGTATTGGTATCATGATATTTAATCTATCGTATCGAAGTCAAAATTTCGCTAACGTGATATACGCATATCGCATATACATGTACACACACACACACACACTCACACACATTTATATGAGACTCACTCCCCAAGAAGTTCTCCGGTGCTTTTGTCCAAAAGACGCACACAGGCATCCAGACTGGAGCTCAGGGTGCACTGGCCATCCTGACTGAAACACACACATGTGATCGGACCTGCAAACACACACACACACACACACGCAATCAAAAATAAAGCTTGCCCAGATTCGGTCCCAACACCAAATGCACACTCACTCCCGATGTAGTCGACGTGCAGCTGCCCCATCCGCAGGTCATATCGCCTCACGCGGCCGTCCACAGACCTGACGCACAGGATTCCGTCAGCACACCGAAAAATAAACACTCGCCGAACATTAAACACCGGACCAATATGTCCCTCACCCGGTCAGCAGCTCGTGCTCGACCACCTTCAGGCTGCTGACGCCGTCTCGCGCCTCATCCAGAGTCTGGATCGGCTCCATCTTCCTGGAGCGCGTGTCCCAGCAGCGCACGGTGCCGTCGATGGAACCTGAGACGCAGCAGCGTACAATAAGAACTACGAGCCGGGACACACACCTGGGATCACGGGACGACGTGGACTCACCCGAGAGCATCACGGTGGCCTCCTCGTTAAATCGTACGCAGTTCACCTTCTGCACCGACAAACAGGATAGGAATTAACCAGATTTGTGGATGTACCTGAAAATGAAAACAAACGACTCGTACCCCTGCGTGGCCGCGGAGTTTGCGCGTGACCTGTCCGGTCGCTACGTCCCACAGGATCACCGTCTTATCCGCGCTGCACGAACACAGCTGGCTGTTATCATACGAGCTGCGAAGGCAAAAAAAAGACAACAGTCGGACCTCGGACACGCCGAACGAGACAGGACAGACGGCGCAAGGCCCTCACCCGTCTGCGTCCAGCACCTCGTAGCCGTGACCGCTGTACGTCTTTAGCAGGGCTCCTCGGCTTGTGCTCCACAGCTTCAGGCTCTTATCACCGCCACACGTCAGCAAGTAGTTCCCATCGGCTGAAAAACACACATTTATTCAACGCCCGCAAGCATTTTATTCTGGATGGATTTTATTACGTTTAAAATACAAAAACAATTGTGTGCTTTGAATTTCCATCAAATAAACAAAAGATTAGGGGCACAGTGGCTTAGTGGTTAGCACGTTCGCCTCACACCGCCAGGGTCCGGGTTCGATTCCCGTCTCGGCCATGTGTGTGTGGAGTTCGTGCATGTTCTCCCCGTGTCTCAGGGGGTTTTTCTCCGGGTTCTCCGGTTTCCTCCCCCGGTCCAAAAACATGCACGGTAGGTTGATTGGCACCTTGGAAAATTGTCCTTAGTGTATGAATGTGTGTGTGTGTGTGTGTGTGTGTGTGATGGGTTGGCATTCCATCCAGGGTGTATCCTGCCTCAATGCCCATAGACGCCTGAGATAGACACAGACTCCCTGTGACCCGAGGGAAGATCGGATAAAGCGCTAGAAGATGAATGAATGAATGAATGAAACAGAAGATTGACACCTACTATAAGACATTTAAACCGATTATATCAAAATACATATAAAATTTAAAAAATTGATCATTTTATTTCTATTTGACATATTTTGGTGATTCATATTTGAACACGTTTAAACGATTCCTTACACGCAGAATTATTAATTGTACTATTTAAGCAATAACTGTCTAAAATAGGAATTTATTATATATTTAATAGGATATAATTAATAGGTAAATAAGTACAATATGTAAATTAGGGCACGTGTAATAAACTGTGTCATTTAAGCCGCTAATTATTACATTTCCCTCTAACAATTGTAGAAGACAACTTTTTATTTGTTTGTTTGTATTTTATTTACCGTTAAAGCGCACGGCTCGGACAGCGGCTTGTTGACAGTCTACAGTCCGGAGGAGGTGCTGCGGGAGGCGGTCAGGTTGCGGCCGCGGCTCCGGGAACGCCATCACGGTCCGGGTCCCTCTATCTGCTCTCACTTACCCGCTCAGTCTCAAACTTAACTTTAATACACATTTACTGACATAAACACAGGTAAATACAAATAATAATAATAATAATAATAATAATAACAACAATACAACTTTAAAACTGAGCACAACATTCGGAATTCACCGCCGGGTTTTAAAGCTTCCGGCTCTGTTCTCAACCAAATATTACTCGGCCCCACGGAGTGTGCTTCGTAATCACCGCCCTGTTACAGAGTGAGTGCACTACTTAGAAGCTATTGGGACAGAGCCACTAACAGATGAACAGATGAGCTGTTTTCCCCTCACTGCCCCCTGCTGACTCGGAGGCTGAATAACCGCTCCAAACATTAAAATTAATAATAATAAAAAAAGTAAAAAGAAAAATGTTTTAATTGATAAAAAGCCATTTCATACAAAAAAGACAAAACGTGCTCACACAATATGCTTTGTTTAAAATATTTTTTTCCCATAGAATGCTTTTTTTTATTATTAATTTTACAAACAATGACCAGTTCAATTTTCTAAAACAGACATTTTCGTCTGAAAAACATGTTTCATGTGAGGGGGGCACGGTGGTTTAGTGGGTTAGCACGTTCGCCTCACACCACCAGGGTCCGGGTTCGATTCCCGTCTCGGCCATGTGTGTGTGGAGTTTGTGCATGTTCTCCCCGTGTCTCAGGGGGTTTTTTTCTCCGGGTTCTCCCAGTTTCCTCCCCGGTCCAAAAAAACATGCACGGTAGGTTGATTGGCACCTTGAAAAAAATTGTCCCTAGTGTATGTATGTGTATATGTGTGTGTGTGTCCTGTGATGGGCTGGCATTCCATCCAGGGTGTATCCTGCATTAATGCCCATAGACGCCTGAGATAGACACAGACTCCCCGTGACTCGAGGGAAAGATCGGATAAAGCGCTAGAAGATGAATGAATGAATATTTCATCTGAAATAAAATCACGTTTGGGGACGTTTATTGTGATTTTTGTTTTATTTGGTTATTAAAAAAAAAAAAAAAAAAAGTTTTAAAACCCACAAATCAAATAAAGCGAGGCGGGATATCGAAATGGCCATCATTATTTCAGCATAAAGCTGAAAAAAAAAAAACACTGCGTATATATATATATATATATATATATATATATATATATATATATATATATATATATATATATATATATATATGCATGCTTTCATCCTGGAATACATTTTACGATATATTTAGGGTTCAAACACTTTTCTGCGTTATAATGAGTCTTAAAAAAAAATAAAAAGTATAATTCATTGCTCCCGCTCATTTCTTTTTGCCCTTGCCGGGTTTGGCTAAAAGCGCCGGGTCGATCTGATCAGCGCTCAGGCCCCTGACGGAGTAGAGTCGAGCTGCGCGCTCACGCAGCGTCCCGCCGCACTTCATCCCCCTCTTCGTCAACTCCACCTTCAGCCGCTCCAGACCGAGAGCCTCCAGCTCCTCCACGCTGCTCACAGACGGCAGGTCCAACGGAGCGTCGGCTTCCTGTAAAGGAATTCTGTTATTTATTACGTACGATATATCGATACTACAAAGTATCGCCATACCATGCTTTATAAAAACAATACGATTCTTCATTTTATCGTACAATATTAGTATAGACAATATTTCTCATTATTAATTGTAGTATCGATTCGGTATTGGTATCGTGATACTGAATCTCGGTATGGTATCGCAGTTTCGGTATGGTGAAATCTCCGCTCACCTCTGCCTGATCTGGCTGCGTATCCGCCTTCTCGACCGTCTTCTCGGCTTCTTGATCATCTCTGGCGCTCGGTTTCGTCTCGTCTTTTTCACCACATTCCTCCTTCTCTTCAACGTTCTGCTCTGTAGGATGCGGAGAGCAGGACGCCGAGTCGGCGCTGGAATTGCCGCTGCTGCTGCTGGAGGGTCGGTCCTGAAGCTCGGCTTTCTCCTGCTCCGGGGGTTCTGGCGGTGGAACCGTAGCGTGCTGAAAGCTGCACGAAGGGCCAGAGCCGGAATAAGAGGAAGAGGAAGATGAGGCTTCGGATTCACACTCGTCGCTCTCTGCATCCGAACTGTCCATGTCCTCAAGGTCCCCAAGGCCGGTCCTATTGGGGGGGGGGATGTTTATTGCATACATGTTGGTTTCATTGACGGCAGCATTGGGCTTAATAAGTACTTTTAAATACTTTTTATGACCAATTTATAGAACTCAAATAGGGAACACAAATATGCATATGCAAATAGGCAACTGTTAAAATAAATAAATAAATAAATAATAAAAAATACATTTAGAGTCTTGCAAGGGAAAATGAATAAATAAACACAATCTTAGAATTAAAAAGAAGGTTTACTGCTTTTCCCCTTGCTTTTATCTACATGATATCTACTCATATTATTGTAACAATAATATTTGGGCTTAATAAGTCAGTTGGGAGTGTTTCATTGTTTAAGGCAGTGGTTCCAAACCCCCCCCGGCCGTGGGTCGATTGGTACCGAAAGAATACATAACTTACATTATATCCATTATAATTATTATCTGATCCTGATTTTCTCTGCCACATCTGTCTATGACTCGTGCTCGCCTCGGTCACATGACTTACCTCCACTTCCACTTGCCTATAACTCATAATACATTACGGCTAAACTGAACCCCCCACGGCATGGTGGTTTAGTGGTTAGCACGTTCGCCTCACACCGCCAGGGTCCGGGTTCGATTCCCGTCCCGGCAATGTGTGTGTGGAGTTTGTGCATGTTCTCCTCCCGTGTCTCAGGGGGTTTTTTCTTTCTCTTTTCGGGTTTTCTCCGGGTTCTCCGGTTTCCTCCCCCGGTCCAAAAACATGCACGGTAGGTTGATTGGCACCTTGGAAAAATTTCCCTAGTGTATGAATGTGTGTGTGATGGGTTGGCATTCCATCCAGGGTGTATCCTGCCTTAATGCCCATAAACGCCTGAGATAGACACAGATTCCCCGTGACCCGAGGGAAGACCGGATATAGCGCTAGAAGATGAAGGAATGAATGAATGAACCCCTTCACTTGGAGACCATAAATTCTCCATTAAAATAGCACTTTTCATGCCGCGCTCGTATCACTTTATTTTGTT
>JACRUU010000012.1:5611998-5629498 GCA_030449085.1 Kryptopterus vitreolus
TATATATATATAAATATTTCATTCATTTCATTCATTCATCTTCTAAGCGCTTTTATCCGATCTTCTTCCTCGGGTCACGGGGAGTCCTGTGCCTATCTCAGGCGTCTATGGGCAATTAAGGCAGGATACACCCTGGATGGAATGCCAACCCATCGCACAGGACACACACACACACACACTCATACACTAGGGACAATTTTCCAAGGTGCCAATCAACCTACCGTGCATGTTTTTCGACCGGGGGAGGAAACCGGAGAACCCGGAGAAAAACCCCCTGAGACATGGGGAGAACATGCACAAACTCCACACACACATGGCCAAGACGGGAAACGAACCCGGACCCTGGCGGTGTGAGGCGAACGTGCTAACCACTAAACCACCGTGCCCCGAGATAGATAGATATATATATATATATATATATATATATATATATATATATATATATATATATATAGATAGATAGATAGACAGATAGATAGAAAGATAGATAGATAGATAGATAGATAGATAGATAGATAGATAGATAGATATATAGATAGATAGATATTCATTCTAATGTATTTCGTTTGATCCATCTTTTCTGGTCTGGTCTGCCTTTTTCTGTTTTTGTTTCTAACAGTAACAAAGAGGAGGAAAAAGAAAACCCTGTTTTGTTGAACCATCAATGACCGCTAGGGGTCAGCATAACGCGTTATAGATCTCATTTATACAGGAACCAACTAGGTAACGATCTCTGAGGGAATTTATGCTCAGTGAGCTACATATATATATATATATATATATATATATATATATATATATATATATATTTATATATATATATAGGTAGATAGATATACAATGTAAATATCTTGCAAAAATATCACATTTTTACAAATATAAATCCTTCCACCCCATTTGTCGGAAGGGTGGCGAGACATATACAACCAAATCTGTAAAATCACAGTTAAACTCACCGAAGGTGTTCTTCAATAGTTTCTTTCTGGCGATGCGGTTCATCCCAGATATGTTCAGTAGGATTTAGGTGCAGTGACTGGGCGGGACATTCTATGATAAGATTGTCACAGGAGCAAAAGTGTTGACTTTGATATGATAAAAATGCCAATATCATATTGATACTATGGCAAATAAATAAATAAATAAATAAATAAAAGCCAGAAATGAAATAAGTCGGCTGCAATCTGTTTTTATTTATTAATAAACACCCAATGTTTCCTGTGCACAGACGCAAAGTAGGACTAAAAATAAAGTAAATATTAAGAAAAAAAAACCTTTTTAATCATTTACGTTTCACCAGCAGGAAAGTCCTGAGAAGGGGAGGAAAAAAAAGACCACTGCCCCCTACAGTCCAACACTTGGAACTACAGCAGTCTTTTATTATGGTAAAAATCCTCTTGTTATTTAAAAGCAGGATATCGCGATACCTTCAGTACCGGTATATCATGCGACACTGTGAGGAACAACAGTCCAGACGGAATAGAGCTTGAACGTTTGTTTGTAGTTCGGATCCCGCTGAGCCGCATGGTGTTTGTTGACGGCAGCCGTGTTGTCTCCGTATTCCTTTCACTTAAAAGACGCCTCTTCAAAACCAAACCCCCAAAAACCATTAAACAGCAACACGTTAGAAACGAAATGAGAATTTATTTTGAAAGTGGATACGAAACTCCAAGCAAATGGAATATAAACACAAACAAGTCAACGGACCGACTAGTTCGACTGACGTGGAATAAAAACGAAAAAAAGGAAAAGCTCGTTCGTTTTGTTGTTGTTGAAATCTTTATTGTTAAGCAGCATTGTCCGAGCAAACAACCGACAGCGAAATGATCCTGTAAAGTAATCCTCATTAAGGCGTGGCTTCGGTTGCGCAGAAACGCAGCCGGAACGGTAATCGGGCATGTGCCGATATCACATCGTGATAAAACTGCCTGCAAGGTTATTAAAACCCTGCTTTTCGGATAGAATATATATATATATATATATATATATATATATATATATATATATATATATATATATATATATATATACCGTCAAATATCTGGATACACAGTGACTTTAATGCTCGTATACCTTACCATATATTACCGGCACACGCCCGACAATATACCGGATTATCTCTTGGATATGTAGTGGTATGCCATTGTAGTGTTTACCAAATGAAACGTTTCCAAACAAAAGGAAAAAAAATAATATATATATATATATTCTAGGTTATGAAAGACTATGAAAAAAGGTGACGTGCAAGATTCCTTTGCTTCAAATCAATATACATGCAGATGAGTGTGTGTGTGTGTGTGTGTGTGTACGGAGTGCAACATAAACCTATGTAATGTAATAATACTTCATTTTAGGTACTAAGCTGTTCGACTTGCATAGTCAGGAAGGTTAGCAGTGAAATGGTTAAGGCGGGAGGGACATCGCCCGCTGTTTCGTCTGCATCCCTGGGAACCGCCGACGCTCCGGAGTTTTCCTGGAAATCTCAGCCGCACATGGTCAGGTACAGCCACTGTGAGAGACACGGACATGTGTTAATGTCCTACACTCCCAAAACTGGTTATGTGGAAGCTGTCATACCCAAAACCACCACTAGGTGGTGGGCGATATCGCCTTCAGTCTCAGTGGTCGGCTAATACAATAATCCACAACATCATACGAATGTGTCTGTTTCTATACACACACTTCCTCCATCCTCCACCCCTCCACCGCACTTCCTCCACCCTCCACCGCACTTCCTCCCCTCCACCGCACTTCCTCCACCCTCCACCCCTATACCGCACCGCACTCCTCCTCCACCCCACCGCACTCCTCCACCCTCCACCGTCCTCCACCCTCCACCGCACTTCCTCCACCCTCCACCCCTATACCGCACTCGCTCCACCGCACTTCCTCCACCCTCCACCCCTATACCGCACTTCCTCCACCCTCCACCCCTCCTACCGCACTCGCTCCACCCTCCACCGCACTTCCTCCACCCTCCACCCCTATACCGCCCCCCCTCCACCGCACTTCCTCCACCCTCCACCCCTATACCGCACTCGCTCCACCCTCCACCGCACTTCCACCCTCCACCCTCCACCCCTCCACCGCTCCACCCTCCACCGCACTCACTCCACCCTCCACCGCACTTCCTCCACCCCTATACCGCACTCCACCACCCTCCACCCCTATACCGCACCACTCCACCCTCCACCGCACTTCCTCCACCCTCCACCCCTATCCACCGCACCCCTCACTCCACCCTCCACCGCACTCGCTCCACCCTCCACCCTCCACCCCTATACCGCACTCACTCCACCCTCGCACTTCCTCCACCCTCCACCGCACTTCCACCCTCCACCGCACTTCCTCCACCCCTATACCGCACTCCTCCACCCTCCACCCCTACCGCACCACTCGCTCCACCCTCCACCGCACTTCCTCCACCCTCCACCCCTATACCGCTACGCCACTCCACCGCTCCACCCTCCACCCTCCACACTTCCTCCACCCTCCACCCCTATACCGCACTCGCTCCACCGCACCTCCTCCACCCTTCCACCGCACTTCCTCCACCCTCCACCCCTATACCGCACTCGCTCCTCCACTTCCTCCACCCCCTACCCATACCGCTCCACCCTGAATAATATACCGCACTACCGCCACCCCTCCACCGCACTTCCTCCACCCTCCACCTCCCCCTATACCGCACTCCACCGCTCCACCCCTCCACCCTTATCCACCGCACTTCCTCCACCCTCCACCCCTATACCACACTTCCTCCACCCTCCACAAGTGGTCATTTATAATTCCAGTATAAAGGTAGACTAGTGTAAAACAGAACGCACCTCGGAGAGATTAATCTCGGCGACTCCGGAACCCTCGGAATCCATCTGCGTGAAGGCTCCTGTTTGGGAAAATATTCAGTAATTATGTTTTTTTTTTTTTTTATGTTAATTCAAGTCCGTCTAAAACTGCTTCTTAACAAAACAACGTCACTCACTAAAACTAAAACATGGACTCCAGTTTCACCACGCAGCAGATGAAGTTGTCGAAGTCGATGGTGTCTTGGTCGGCGTAGCGCGCCACCAGCACCTGGTTCAGCTTGTTGTTCAGCTTAAAACCTGGAATTTCGAACATTCCGACACAAAATTTAACACGTCATGAAAAAATCATCAGTCAAAAAAAGCATAAGGGATTCACAGATAATCCGGGACATGCAAAAACCTGCCTGTTAGGAAAATCTCCTACAGCGATCTCGCTCTGGAATTGTTCGTTATCCTTGTTAACCATCTTCCAGCCAATCAGAGTCGAGTATTCTGACAGAGCATGGGACCAAAAAAAATTGTTTTATACCGTGCTCTGTCAGAATACTCGACTGTGATTGGATGGAAGATAGTTAACAAGGATAACGAACAATTATTATTATTATTATTATTTAGAGTGAATTGCTTTATCCCGAGGAGGTGGTTAGCACGCTCGCCTCACACCGCCAGGGTCTGGGTTCGAATCCCTTCTCGGCCATGTGTGTGTGGAGTTTGTGCATGTTCTCCCCATGTGCTCAGGGGTTTTTTCTCGGGTTCTCCAAAAGGGTTTTCCGGCATTCCCCCCCCGGTCCAAAAACATGCAGGCGTAGTAGGTTGGAAATTGTCAAACTATCCCTATCTGTGTAGTGAATGTGTGTGCGTGTGTGTGTGCGTGTGATGGGTTGGCATTGGCCATCCAGGTCATGTGTGTATCCGCCTGCCTTAATGTTCCATGCGACGCCTGAGAGAGTAGCCTGCAGACTACTGACCCTTCGACTCCCCTGGTGGAAGAGACCGAGAGGGAAGAATCGAGGAATAGGCGGAAAAGCGCTAGATGAATGAATGAATGAATAGGATTGAATGAATTTATCCCTTTATCCCGTTTCCGGAACCAAAAGACGCGTCGCCTCACCGCCAGACTCCAAAGCCAACCGCATCTCGTACGAGCTCATGGTTCCCGATTTATCCAGGTCAAATTCACGGAAGATCCCCTGCGGCGAAAACAAGGTTTTGTCATCGACGCCATTTTACCCACCCCTCTCCCATTTCCCGCCCCCCTCATTCGTTTAACCTCACCAGCCACTTCCTGATCTTATTCCACAGGATCTGAAACTCCACCAGTCCCAGGCGAGCACTTCCGTCTTTCTGAGAAGCGGCAGAGTCAAGGAGGAGGCGCCGTCCCTGACTTCACCAAGCATATTAAATATAAAAAGTATATTAAAAAATATAAGGATACGTCCATGAGGGCCACCATACACCTGCATGACTCCATGCTGAACCCGTCCGTCTTCAAATCGCGGTCTGGGGGGGGAGTCGGCGTTAAAGAGTGCTTCACAAAACGCACGTTAACGGTATCAAAGACACGGCCTTACGTTTGGACACCACTCTGTTCAGGATGGTCCTCAGCTCGTGCACCGATATCTCCATGTCCTACGGAGAGACGACGTGTCAGACAAGCGCGAGACAACGGTTTTAACGGCCCGTCCAGAAGGATCCGTTCTTACCTCGCCGGAAAGCTGAGCGAACATGTTCCGGAATGAGGAGTCGATGTCGTCCTCGGTGATCTCCTCCTAAAAACGCAACACACACACACACACACACACACACACACCCACACAAACACACCAACAATTAGAAAAGTGCGTACGCGTGGCTTTAACAGGAGCTCGGCGTGTCGCGTCCCTACCTCTTCACCAAGCGTGAACTCGACCTCGTCGTCCATCTCTCTGAAAGCGAGAACGAAATGGTGTTATGTGAGTGCCCCCGAGGCGAAAGCCAACGCCCCGCGTTTAACGTCAAATACGAAATGCGCTCACTCGGTCTCGGATTGTTTCTCGGTGAACACGCGCAGCACGAAGTCGGCCTCTTTTCCCGGTTCGAAGGTGGAAGGCACGATGAGGTACTCGCCCGGAGGCAGCCGCAGCCGCGTGCTCACCTCGCGCAGGTTGATGAAGGTCTCGGAGCGGGCGCAGGACGAGTTGCGCAGGAAAAAGTCCTTCTTCAGGTGAACGCTCTGGCAACCGCGGCTCTGCCAAACAAAATACTTTAGCTACGATGTAGCTCCGCCCACTATTATTCTTAATAGCGTCAATGTCATGTGACCAGTGCGCTATCAAAAACGAACGAATACGTCCGAAATCGTAAAAATAATAGCAAACGGATTGTTGATTATTACGTCATTTTAAAAAAATAAATAAAGGTCCGGGACATTCATTCATTCATTCATCTTCTAGCGCTTTATCCGATCTTCCCTCGGGTCACGGGGAGTCTGTGTCTATCTCAGGCGTCTATTGGTATTAAGGCAGGATACACCCTGGATGGAATGCCAACCCATTGCAGAACACACACACACACACATTCATACACTAGGGACAATTTTCCAAGGTGCCAATCAACCTACCGTGCATGTTTTTGGACCGGGGGAGGAAACCGGAGAACCCGGAGAAAAACCCCCTGAGGCACGGGGAGAACATGCACAAACTCCACACACACATGGCCGAGACGGGAATCGAACCCGGACCCTGGCGGTGTGAGGCGAACGTGCTAACCACTAAGCCACCGTGCCCTAAGGTCCGGGACAAAGAACGAAAATTTTGCATAGGAAAAAAAAATGTATTTAATATTATCTAAATCTATTATCTAATCTTTAATGTATTTCAAATAGAATTGAAATTGGAATAAAAATATAAATCTAGATCATATACTGTACCGATCCATCGACGATAAGATAAGATAAGATAAGATGATTACCTCTTCCGGGACCTGCATGAAAAGGAACAAAAAATACAATTAATATCACAAAGTTCTCGTCCGTACAAACTCGTGACTCTCGGAATGTGGTACGCATCGAGCCCCGACCTCGTAGATGGCGAATCCGATGGTGTGCATGTCCTGGCCCTGTTTGCGGTAGCGCCGGCGGTCTTTCTGCATCAGTGCCACCAGGAAGCTGCAGGCCACCTCGGGATCGTCGGGGTCATCGTCCTCCTCCAGCAGCGTGATCTTGTACTGCGGGTTGATCCAGAACGTGTCTGGCGGACAGACAGACCACGAATCACGTCTGGTACACGTTGGGGGGGGAACAAAAAAAAAACCGTACAACCCATGCGGTGCGTACTGGGATGATTCCTGCAGCCCCCCGCCGTGCTCCCTTTCCTCCAGGTGCCCTCGAACTTGATGGTGTTCCAGAAGTTCATGCTGTCGTCGCTCAGCGCGTCCGGCATCAGGTTGCAGATCTCCAAGCGCGAGAACTGGCGCTTAAACTCCTGGAACGACATCCTGAACGACACAAACGGAGAACCGGATTCGGTAAGCGGAAGATAAGATTCGGGGACACCGAAGTCCCCGTTGAGGACTCACCAGAACTCGCCGTCCTCCTTCTTGCAGTTCAGCTCCTCTCGGTCAGACGGATCGATCTGGTCCCATTCGGAGGAACTGCACCGGATGAACACAATTCAACACGTTAACTAGGGAGTCACTGAATAGGAAGTCAGCGTTCGCGGCACTGGTTCTGATTGGCCAACTCACTCGTCACTCCACGCCCCTGTCCACTCCACCTGCCCCCACGGGTTCCGAATGCGGATCAGCCGCTCCCGGTTACCACGGAAATCCACCTATAAAAACACACACACACACCTTGTTTCGTATTTATATCGACCCTGGGGGTCGGGCCTATGTGCGGCTAAAGTGACCCACCTCTCGGAGTCCTGTCACGGAGTAGGCGTGACCCTTCACCAGCTTCTTGAAGGTCACCGCTTCCATGTCAAAAGCGCTCGTTATCTATGGAACGCACGAAAGAAACGTATTGACAAACCGCCGCGTGTCTGTCAGTGTGAAAAGCCCAGGATTGGAGAAAGCACTCACGTCTATAGAGCAGCCGAGAAGCGAGCCTCGCTCCAGGGCCTTGCTGATGATCCGGGGGAGGTCTCTGGGCGCCGACCTCAGCTCGTACATCTCCGACACGCCGCCCGTGAAATCCTCGAAGCCCTCGGTGGTGGAGCCTCCGGACAGAGCCTCGTACGAGCCGTTCAGCCTGGAACGCCAAAGGAAGTTGAGGTAAGCGCAAGGGAACCCCATACGCTCGGGGGTTATAGAGGCTCGGCGTACTTAGCGTAGGCTTTCTCTAGGAGGGCGCTCCAGAACTCGGAGCCTTCCGCCGAGTGCACGAACACCAGCTCGCCGTCTTTGACAGGCAGACGGTCGTCGATGACAACGTCCACCCAGTCGCCGAACTGCCAGAACTGTTGGACAAAGGCAGGAAGCATAATAATAATAATAATAATAATAATAACAACTTTTTCTTTTGAATTAGAGAATTATGATGTTGTTTTGAAAATAAAAATGGGCGTGGCCAAAACCAAGACTGTTTCTTCTATGGCAGTCATTCATTATTATTATTATTATTATTATTATTATTATTGTTTTTGCAGACGGTTGTGTGTTTTTTTCTTTTCACATGACCGAATAAACAGGCCCAAGGAACTTTGCGGAGGCTTGTGTACTGTAATTGTTTACGTGGGCGGTATGCGGTTATATGCGCTTTGATCGCCGTTGTTCGCGTTTTGAAAACACCCCCCGAAACTAGTCATGGCCACAAAGAGCCAACAAGCACCATTGCTAAATATTCCACCAAAGCTTTCTCTTCGTCTGTATTTTAGGAATTAGGGTAAACCAAACCCCCCCCCCTTCCCCACCCCCGAATTACACTTGGGAAATACGAAATACAACACGACGGCGGTGCTCTGACGAATCCGAAGAGCTCGTTTTCAAGAGGGGGCAGGGTTTCATCAGTCGTTTATAGAAATGGTTCAGGTTTGTAACTTCAGACGTTCAACAAACCAAAACCCCGCTGTGTCTAAAGTTAATAAAGGAAAAGGCACGACTCATTTATTCCAGCACCTCAAATAAAAGCATGACCACGGCAAACCCCAAAACACACAGACACTGTATCCGAAATCTGAGATTCAATTTATACGACACATCACCCAATTTATATAACATACCTGAAAGTGGAAAATCCCCGCATAGTCATCCGTGAAGTTCTGGCCGTGAGGAACCACCCGGTGTAGGAGCTTATCGTTGAGGGTCAGAGACCCGATCGCAGCCAAGAGCCAGCAGTCGCCTGAGGTGAAATGAAAAAGTGGTCACCAAAATAAATCAACACCAAAAACATGCCAGAAACCACTCAAACAACAAGCAAAAGTCTATTTTATACATTAATTACAGCCAGTTTTGTGTGTTTTTGTAGGTTTCACAAACGATTCACAAAACGTTCTGGGATGCCTGGGAAGGGCATAGCTCAGCGGCCTCTGGGCTACTGATCGGAAAGTCACAGGTTCGAGCCCTGATATTGTCAAGCTGGAAACCTTTGGGCAGGTTTTTTTTGGATCCATGGGCTTATTTAGTGATCTTCCACAAACGTTCTTACTGAATAAAAGGAGGGAGCTCAGAGGTCTAAGGCAGGGGTCCCTCAACCCCCGTGGCCGTGAACCAGTACAGGTCCTTGGATCAATTGATACAGAACAAGAAATAAAAAATTATTATGTCTGAACAATCTACGTACAATCCCGCCCCCCCACCCCGCCCTCCCAGAAAGGGCCCGGTAAAATTGTCATGCTTTGACTGGTCCGTGGTGATAAAAAGGCTGGGGAACATCACTAAGGCGCTGGGCTGCTGATTGGAAGGTCGTGTGTTCGAGCCCCGTTGTCGCCAAGCTACCACTCTTGGGTCCTTGAGCAAGGCCCATAATCCTCTGTGCTCCAGGGGGCGCTGTGTCATGTCTGCCCCTTAGCTCTGAACACAACGTCCAAACAAGCTGGGATGAGTTTTCCGCACAGTGTTCAGTTGCACTTGGGTACATACACTAGAGGGCAGCAATGCTTAGGATGGCGCCAAATATTCCTGCCTCCGCGGATTTCTCCTGACTTGAAGTTCCTACTTGCACGGATGAATAACCAACAAAGGATTCGCGATGCAAATAACAAAAAGTGAAATGAAGCACTGCAGGGGGTAAAACTGGGAAACGTTTAATGCTCTTTAAAGTCTTTATTACAAGGCTAAATAAATAAATATGGAAAGATATATACACACACACACACACACACACACACACACACACACACACACACACACACACACACATATATATGGTTTACATGGAGCAGCAACGTGGATTGGACTAAAGATCACGCAGGTCCAGGTCTGTAAAATCAGTGCGAGGTCCATGAATAAACACGTATCCGAAAGTGGGTGAAAACGTCTCTTTCGTCTCGTTTGGGTAAACACAGAGACTGGCTGCAGTACAGGATCTGGAACAGGAGCTCTTCTTGTTCGTGTTTTTCTACAGTATTTTTCCGTGCACGCAGTACAGAGAGTGTGGATTTCTATGGCGGGTTGGTGAACCCCTTACTGTCCCTAGCTAGGGCACATGAAGGCAAGAGTGTGAGAATGTGGGGTTTGTAATGGGGCCTTGCGTAGAGGGAAATGGTTTAGCCGCGGGACATTTGCACCCGAAGGCACAAGGTTTACAGAGACTAAAACGCACTAAAAAGATGTATGGAAAATTGGAAAGGCTTTAAAGTTGGAATGATACTTTTCCCGGCCAGGCGTCAATGTGTTTACTAGACGGTTCCCCGGAATCGTTACGATCGTTCATGAGATTCGGGACGTTTCCAGAGAAATCCCAGATCTGTTTACAGTTACGCTACAATGCTAAAGGCGGACTCGAGGCCTGTTTATCAGGTCCACCAAATCACCTACGTGTTCTCCACACACACGTCTATTTATGAAGATATGTCTCTTAGTGTTGTCACAATTCGATACTTAGATTAAGTATCACGATACCAATACCAAATCGATACTATGGCGATACTTTAAAGCATTCATTCATCTTCTAGCGCTTTATCCGATCTTCCCTCGGGTCACGGAGAGTCTGTGTCTATCTCAGGCGTCTATGGGCATTAAGGCAGGATACACCCTGGATGGAATGCCAACACTATATCGTACAACACTAAGTGTGACCATCATCTTTGAATACATTTGTGTTTGCTATCTGAACCTGCTTTGGCCATACTTTTTTCCGTGGGGATGAATTATTCACGGTCTGCTTGATGAAGACGGGTTCGACAAAAAAAAAAAAAGCCAATTTATCGCTCAAGCACCAGCCATAAAGTCGTGGAAGCATGGCGGTGGTAGTGTCATGCTGTTATATGCATAGAAACTTGTGTCAAATCAAGGAGACGGATATCTGTTGCTGAAAAGCCTGCAGTAACTCAGAGCACCAGTAGGGCGAGCAAATGAAAGAGAGAGAGAGAGAGAGAGAGAGAGAGAGTGTGTGTGTGTGTGTGTGTGTGTGTGAGTGTGTGTGTGTGTATGAGAGAGAGAGAGAGAGAAAGAGAGAGAGAGGACAATGCTTGGCAAAGTCCGATTCCCCTTTTTTCCACACAGCCATCCTGTTTGCTCGCCCATCAAACACACACATACACACACAGCAATGTAATACACACTTACACAAAAGCACAGTAAAACAACACACACACACACACCCTATCAGGAAAAACACATAGGTTTCAGAGGCTACAGCTTAACAAAAATCATTCTCTTCGCCCAGATGGGCAAACCCAAAGTATCTAAGCTTTCTGAAACACTCAGTCTAACACACACACACACACACACACACACACACACAGAATGTAAGCAATGGCACGCAGCCAAACCTCCAAGCGCTTTTTTCTGCAAAACCACTCTGTCTGTGACTCATCGCTCAGGCAGCGAGCTCAACACACCACACACGCCCAGGAAACACACACTCATACTCTCTCTCTCACACACACATACATTAAACACACTGATCCTCTCTCTCATACACAAACACATGTTAAACACACTCTTATGTACTTTTTTTTTTTTTTTTACATAATCTGCAGGTCAAAATATTTTTTTTGTCTGCTTTTCTGTCCATAATAAAGACACTTTGTTCGCCTTTTGCACACAATTCCGCACAACTCTGCCTTTCCTGATCTCCATGACCGTTGGCACACCACCCACGTCTAACTCAGCCGAACCCTGAATTACGCAAGGAAGAACGCTTTCCTGGGGGGAAAAAATGGAAATTTCCGTCGCTAACATGGACAACGCAGCATTTGTTTATTTATTTATTAATCTAGACGGACATATTCAGTGCAGGGCTTTTTCAAGAAAGGATCAATCCCCGTGGGCGGGGACTAGACACCTATATTAGTCTCCCGGCTGGTTTTCTTATGTCAGAAGTAAATAAAAACAAGGGAAGGAAATAAAATGTGGAATAATCACAGTGAAACAGGATTCATTTAGTTTGTAATACAGTTCTATTCTATTCTATAATTATGCCACGGTCTGCTTGTCGTTAACGCACAAATAAAAGCTACCAACGTACATTGTTTTGTACTCTGTCATGACCAGGCCCATCCCCGGTGACATGTCCTTACAGGCTAGTAACAAACTGACACTGGAGACTCCTTCCCTAATACTACTATTAATAATAACAACAATAATAATAATAATATAAACAACAACAAAAGACAATCACTACTATTACTACTACTACAACTAATAGAAATATAAAAAAAAACACTGATGGATAGATAGACAGAGAGAGACGGATAGAAAGATAGAAAGGCAGAGATATAGACAGACAGACAGACAGGTATATACACAGACAGACAGATAGATAGCCAGACAGACAGGCAAACAGACAGACAGATAGGCAGACAGACAGGTATATAGACAGACAGATAGATAGCCAGACAGACAGGCAAACAGACAGACAGATAGTCAGACAGACAGGTATATAGACAGACAGATAGATAGCCAGACAGACAGGCAGTCAAACAGACAGATAGGCAGAGATATAGACAGACAGAGAGACAGGTATATACACAGACAGACATTCAGATAGCCAGACAGACAGGCAATCAGACAGATAGGCAGAGATATAGACAGACAGACAGACAGGTATATACACAGACAGACAGATAGATAGCCAGACAGACAGACAAACAGACAGACAGATAGGCAGACAGACAGATAGATAGCCAGATAGACAGGCAGTCAGACAGACAGATATGCAGAGATATAGACAGACAGACAGACAGGTATATACACAGACAGACAGACAGATAGACAGATAGGCAGAGATATAGAGAGACAGACAGACAGGTATATACACAGACAGACAGATAGATAGACAGATAGGCAGAGATATAGACAGACAGACAGACATATAGAACACATATTAGATAGAACACGGTTAAATGAAATACCTCTAAATAATAATAATATAAAACACTCACCCAGAGCTCCTTGACAGATATCGGTCCGCGTGGCTCCGCCCACAATGAACTGAGGATCAGTAGTCAGCTCCTGGGAGAACGAGAAGGGGGGGGGGTGCAGGAACAAAAGTCAGCGACGACACACGTGGGTTCCTTTCTATGACACAAACGTGGTAATTCACCAGTAAGGCGATTTGTAATCTATAAATATTTGGATATGTCACTTTGTTTTTTTTATGTCAAAATCGTAACGTAGCTCGTCCCAGAAAGATGGAGATTCCATTCTGATCCGGTTCACTTCAATGGGATCGAGTTGCGATGACTGGGCCGGAGAGATAACACTCCAGACATCCGTCTGCACTCGAAATAACACTTTCAGACGTTATGCATTTACTCTTCGGCTCGTCGACGATGCCAAGAGGTTGCAGGCCACATGGAAACGCAGCCCTTCTGTCGCCATGTCGGTCCTTTTCACCCGGAATAAATCTCTAACCCTCCCTACCATTACGCTACCACCCCCATGTTTCACTGTGTGGGTGCGGCATTTACATTTCCAGCATTTAGCAGACTGCCCCTTATCCAGAGCGACGTATAAAAGTCTCCGTCTAACTCTGGTACGATCGATTACAAACGTAACATACATAACCGTACATGTTCTCCATCTTACCAAAGATCTTCTGTTAGAGCCAAAAACGTCGACGGTTTTTGCCCTTTATGTAGTCTTTTCATTCATCCATTCATCTTCTAGCGGTTTATCCGATCTTCCCTCGGGTCACGGGGAGTCTGTGTCTATCTCAGGCGTCTATTAAGGCAGGATACACCCTGGATGGAATGCCAACCCATCGCAGGACACACACACACACACACACACACACACACACACATTCATACACTAAGGACAATGTTCCAAGGTGCCAATCAACCTACCGTGCATGTTTTTGGACCGGGGGAGGAAACCGGAGAACCCGGAGAAAAACCTCCTGCACAAACTCCACACACACATGGCCGAGACGGGAATCGAACCCTGGACTAATAGATTAGTCTTGGACGGTATTAGAATCGATGAGCCACGACAGGATCAAACTAGTTTCAAAGCAAATAATAAAAATAACCCCCAGCTAATAAAACTAACACATTATTTATTCATAAACCCGGACTTTTAAGGGCCGCCAGAAGCAATGCACAAAGAGACAGGATGTGTATCTCCAAACAAAGAGTTAACACACACCATGCTCATATGCTCTTTTGTATTTGAATATAATTTGCGTGAGTGTGTGTGTGTGTGTGTGTGTGTGTGTGTGTGTGTGTTTGTGGCACTCAAGGGCAGAGGAACCTCTGAGTGTTCCAGAACAGCTGGTTTTTCCTCGCTCACTTCCCTTACTGAGTCACAAACGTGGAAAAGAACAGAAAAGTGGGCGTGGCCTGGAAAAGTCAGTGTAGAAAAGTTTGTCGCTGTAATTATAACGAGGGGAGAGTTGAGACAGATGTACGAGAGGAATGTGTGGGCGTGGCCTCAAATATCTGGCCTGTTTTAGAGTCCGGGGCGAGCTAAAATATTTGTTCGTGTGCAGGGACTCGGCTCGTCTTTAAGAGTGTGAAAAAGTGTTTGCCCCCCTGTGAAAAGACAATCGTCGGACGATTTCTCTAGATCAGGGGTGTCAAACTCCATTCCTGGAGGGCCGCAGCCCTGCGGTGTATATATATATTGCATACGGTTCTCGGAAGGAATTGATTTCCTGAAGATGCATTAACCAAACAGTTGTTGAATAAGCTGCACGTCAGCACGTTGACCACAAGGGAAAATGCGTGTGTGCCTCGCGCGACTGGTATGATCCGGTCAAGAACGTTCTTGCACTCACTGTACAAGACTCAAACACAACACTCATCATCCTACCACCACCATGCTTCACAGAGCTAACATTGGTGATGCCAAACCATGCACTGTACACGGTGTTCCCAAAAAAACTGGAATAAATACATGTTTACGCTGTAGGTCACATGACATGAAGCATTAAACAGTCTGACTCACTTGCATTACCCTCTCTCTTTCTCTCTCTCACTCTTTTTTTTATGGATTTCTGGAAGGATCTCGGCGACGCTTTTTACTCCAAGCTGGTGCATTTCGAATAATTTGGAGACGGCCTTATAACCCCTCACTGACTTTTCATGCGTAAAGTTTGTTTGTCTTGGAGCGATTAGAGACGTGTATATCCGAGTGGTGTTCAGGTTAAAATACCAAATACAACATGTATGTCTGTGAGGGCGTGTGTGTGTGTGTGTGTGTGTGGACTGGCATTACAGGCATTTCTACACATGGCGGCGCTCTGACGAATCTGAAGAGCTCGTTTCCAAGAGGGGCTTGGCAAGAGGTTTCATTGGTCACATGAAAAGGGTTCGGGGTTGGTAATTCCAGACAATTGAGGGTTAAGGGCCTCGCTCAAGGGCCCACTAGTGGCAGCTTAGTGGTGGTGGTGGGATTTGTTTGTCATGAGCTCGCTACACAGATCACGTGACTCACTGTGGGCCGCTTCCACTCGACGCCGCGCGTTTTCGACGAGTGGGGCGCGAGCTCCTTGAACCCCAGCGAGGGCGGGCGCGCCGGGAAACACGGGTCCTCGAACAGCTCGCCGTTTTCCAAGCACTCCCGCTTCAGCGCCTCGTAGTCCTGGTTGGCGAAGGGCAGCGCCCGGTCGTTGGTGCCTGCGCCCTCGGCGCGCAGACGGTCGTAATGAATTCTCGCCGACATCCCGC
Organism: Kryptopterus vitreolus; assembly: GCA_030449085.1. Taxonomy (NCBI): domain Eukaryota; kingdom Metazoa; phylum Chordata; class Actinopteri; order Siluriformes; family Siluridae; genus Kryptopterus; species Kryptopterus vitreolus. The sequence goes on from JACRUU010000012.1 coordinate 5,628,056, forward strand.
CAAACACGTACATGCTGCAAAAGGGGGAGACAGCAGGGACACGTCTCAGTGTGTGTGTGTGTGGTGTGTGTGTGTGTGTGTGTGTGTGTGTGTGTGTGACAATAAGTGTATGTGTTAGTTTAAAACAAACAAACAAATAAATAAGTTCCTAAAGGCCTGTTAACACCAAATCAATGAACACAAACAACAAGAAGTCCTTTGCAAAACTATTGGCACCCATTATAAACAATAATAACAAAGCAATAAGTGATATTTTACACAAAAAGTTGTTATGATGTATAATTTCAGTCAAAAAAATTTGGGCGGAAAAAGTGTCAAAAGTATTGCCACCCCTGACGCTATTCGCCAATATTCTCACTTAATATTCTCACTTTCGGTATTTTTTTCATGTTCTGATATATAAAATATATAAGGCCAGGCCCGACTATAAAAAATAACAATAAACAGCAGTTTAATTATCAAGTATCACACGCTAGTGGTTTCCTGCGGTTTGGCGGTTAGCGGTTAAGAGTGTTGTGTCTTTTGGCGACGCTTTTCTGCATCCTCCGCGGTGGTAAAAAGTGCTTATTGTTGTTGTTTTTCTGCACCACGCACGACAGGCGATATGATTGGCTGATCGGACTGTTATATAAGGAGCAGAGGAACGTTTTCTGATCATTTTCTAGGCTACCTGCGGGCTTATAACGGACAGCTGGAGCAGTTGTAGTGGTGCTGTGAAGACACCCAGGTTTTAACCCCCCCCCCCACCCCCCCCCCCCCCCCCCCCCCCCCCCCCCACCCCATGTAGAAACCCCTTGTTGCACAGGCATGAGGAACGACCCATGATCAGGTTCCAGAAATGTCCGCGTGAAAAAAATTCAGATGTGCTCCTTCTGGTGTGAACAGGCCTGAGGTCGAGTGTGTGTGTGTGTGTGTGAGAGAGAGAATGTGAATGTGAGACATAGAAAGTAAAAGTGAGTGAGAAAAAAAAAACATTTGGTGGGACTGTGTGTGTTTGTGTGTGTGTGTGTGTGTGTGTGTGTGTGTGTTAGTCAGAGAGACATACAAAGATGTGCAGAGGAAAGGTATGCAGTGTTAACAAAATAAAGAAATAAATCAGCGCATTTGTGGAATACACAGACTGACACAGACAGCTTTGAACTGTGTGTATGTGTGTATGTGTGTGTGTGTGTGTGTGAGACTGGCATTACAGGCATTTATACATACACACATACACAGCTATAATCATGCAAGCACGGCGTCTACATTCCTAAACACACACACACACACACACACACACACACACACACACACATCTCGCTCGCTCGCTCGCTCTCAAAATGGCAGATGACAGAAGGCTTTTAACACGCAGCACTCGATAAAACAAAGCAGTGGAAGTGGATCGTGCACATAAAGGACAGAGAAGCCAGCGAGATAATGCGATCCTTCAGTACACGACAACAA
>JACRUU010000012.1:5634498-5756998 GCA_030449085.1 Kryptopterus vitreolus
GCGCACGTGCGCTACACGCTCAATAATCTCAGCGCCGCTTATCCGGCGATCAGAACCAACGTAAACAAGCAAGCTGGCCGAGATAACGGCCTCAGGGAGAAAATCTCGCCTGACGGGTTATTTTCGTACGCAAGATTGCTTCCCTAATCGTTTGTTTGTTTGTTTTTTCTCACTGGGAGATATAGCGCTGGCTAGTTTTGGCCTTTCTTATGCTAATTCAGCTTTTCTACAGAAGAAGCCCGTGTATTTAGTGTCACGCTTTGCTAACTCTGTCTTTGTATCGCCTCTTATGATTCTGGCAGCGTAGGGTAATCAGCGGTACCTCAGCACAGCTAGTTTTACCATTCCTGGTGTGTAGTGTTGTTGTTGTTCTCAGTGGCTTGTGTGTGTGTGTGTGTGTGTGTGTGTGTGTGTGTGTGTGTGTGTGTGTGTGTTTTTCTGTATTGGTTGTACCGTTTTTTATTTGATTTACTTTATCATTTTTTTCATCATTAGGCACTGTATTTCAGTCCTTTGTTTATTTACTTCCGAAATACCTTTAGAGCTACATACGCATTCATTCATCTTCTAGCACTTTATTTGATCTTCCCTCGGGTCACGGGGAGTCTGTGTCTTTCTCAGGCGTCTATGGGCATTAAGGCAGGATACACCCTGGATGGAATGCCAACCCATCACACTCACACACATTCACACACACATTCATACACTAGGGACAATTTTCCAAGGTGCCAATAAACCTACCATGCATGTTTTTGGACCAGGGGAGGAAACCGGAGAACCCGGAGAAAAAACCCCTGAGACACGGGGAGAAGATGCACAAACTCCACACACACTGGCGGTGTGAGGCGAACGTGCTAACCACTAAACCACCGTGCCCCTACTACATACTACATACACATAGTAAATACGGGGCACAACAAACACACAATAAAGACTATGCTAGAACAACAACATTCAGTACTTCAACAGAGAAAAGACACTTATTTCACCAAATAAGATTTTTCTTTTTGGTTTGTTTTGTGCTTTATGACAGTCGTTATCACAATCTATTGCAAATTAATGTTTCAATTTGATTGTTTTGTTTCCTTTTTAGGAATATGCTAATTACTTTAGAATTTAGCAACATACACGAGATGACCATAAGGATGTAGACGTCTGGCCGGCCCTCCCGTGAGCGCGCGTTAAAACATGCCTGGGAATCTTAATCCCATTCAAAGGAATGCTGTAGCGTTCCAAAACCTTTGGAGACGACCCACGCGGCGGTCAACTGTCCGGATACTTCCGGCCCAAAAGAGCTACACTTACGGAACATCAGCTCCAGTTTTATGAGGCAGCAAACAAAGTCGTCGAAGTCGATGTTCAGGTTGGGGTCAGCGTAGCGGGCCACCAACAGCTGGAAGATGGTGTCGTTCAGAGTGAAGCCTGCGAAACACCACAGAGTGTCAGAGACCCTGACAGGCAACACGTCCCCCCCGTCATTGATGAGGCCTTGTGACCAACTCACCAGCGTTCATCAGCGCCACACGGAGCTCCGCCGTGCTGATATTCCCCGAGCCGTCCAAGTCGTTTTGCTTATAGATGCGCTAATTTAAAATAAACAACAATTAAATTAAACAACTAAACAATTAAACAACAATTCAAACAATTAATCATTGGGGTCCGAGCACCTTCTGCCCCCGGTGGCCAGTTCTTCACAACTTACATAAAATGATACAAATTAAGGGTGGCATTTCTAAATGTCAGGGTGCTGATTTGCATCGCAGGACACGAACACTCACTAGGGACAACTTTCCAAGGTGCCAATCAACCTACCGCGCAGGGAGGAAACCGGAGAACCCGGAGAAAAAAAACCCCGAGGCACGGGGAGAACATTCAAATTCCGCACACACATGGCCGAGACGGGAATCGAACCTGGACCCTGGCGGTGTGAGGCGAACGTGCTAACCACTAAACCACCGTGCCCCTGCTTGTTTACTATTATTACATTGATATAAAAAAAAACACATAAATATATAAATAAAAAGTCGATTCCCATACCAGGTATCTCTCCACTTTCACCCACAACGTGTTAAACTCGCCGATCCCCAGCTTCCCGTTACCGCTGTCCTGGAGAACAAGAGTCAAGGGAAAGAAATGTTCGCAAATTGGCAACCGGCATACGCCAGGCAACAAACGTTCACCGCTTGGTTGTCAGGACGACACCACTATATATATATATACACTATATATATATATATATATACACATGAGGATACGTCCATGAGGTTGACGATGGTGCGACAGGTGTCCAGGGAGAAGCCGTCCGTCTTGATGTCGGTTCCTTGGAAACAAAAACACACACAATGGTGTAAGACGAAGCCCCGTGTGAATTTGCGGTTTGCCGGGTTACGAAGGCATACGTACGTTTCCCCACAATTCGGTTCAGTATAGTTTGTAGCTCTGAAGCGGAGACCTCCATGTCCTGGGAAGATACACACGGGTGAGTTTAGCAGCTCGAGACGACTAAACCATGGATATGATATTTAGGAGAAACGGCTGTACATACAGGTCCTGCCAGTTTCCTGAATATGTCCCGGAAATTTCCGGCCACTTGGTCGTCGGTCACGGTCTCCTGAAATTTAAAAAAGGGTATTTGCTTCCAGTTAGAAAGCGGACAAATGCAGTAAATAAATAAATCGTAATTTTTAGTAAAAAAATTTATTCTACAACTCACGTCGGTTAAGTTAGCTTTGACGGAATCGTCACAACGCCTGCAAAGGAGGGAGGAAAAAAAGAAAAGAAATGCTGGGAGACCAAGAATAATATAATATAATATAATATAATTCTACTTCTTTTTTTTTTTTATCATTCATTTATTCAATTTCATTTACTGACCATTTTTTTTCCTTCATTCGCCATTCTTTCACTCATTCTTTTGTTCATCCTCCCCTACGTTCGCACTTCCTTTACGCCACTTTCGCTTCTACATTTTCTATTTCGTTCATTCCTTTTCTTTTTTTTATTCCCCACTTGATCTCATTCTCTCATTCAATCGCTACGTCTTTTCTTGTTATTTCTTCTCGTTTGTGCTCCCTCTTTCCTATTTTTTCACCTTTGTGCCACTCATTCAGTTCCCAAATCATTCGCTAATTCATCCCTTTCTTCATTCCCCTCATTCAGTAAAAGTGAATGTTTAAGTTTATGTTTTGTAATATGTACGTTTGTTATTTTCCTTCCTTCCTCTTAATCTTTCTGCTTTTTGCAGCCAATAATTATTGACCATTTTACTTCATGCATTGTATCACTTGGTTGCTTTTCTACCAATCAATCATGTCTTGATTCTTTCTTTCTTTCTTTCTCTCTCTCTCTCTCTGTCCATTTTTACATTAATCGTGTGGTGTTTTTGCCTTTAATGGATTTTGGTGGGCGTGGCTCAATGCAGTGCAGAGAACGCGCCTGGCCAATCAGGAATTTATGCAAATCCAATGGGATTTAAAAAAAAAAAAAAGTAAATAAACAAATGGCAATAAGAATCGAATGCTCTGTTACGTTCTGCGCTTTACACGTCAAAAACACAAATGCATTATTTATTGATGTATTTTTACTGTATCTCGGTCTGCTTCTCGGAGAAGACGCGCAGGCAGAAGTCGCCGTCCTTGTTGGGCTCGAAGGTGGAGGGAACGACGAGGTATTCTCCGGGGGGCAGCGTGAAGCGCGTGGAGACCTCGCGCAGGTTGATGAAGGTCTCGGAGCGAGCTTTCTGCGCGTGCGTCAGGAAGAAGTTCTTATCCAGGTGCAGGTTGGTCTGACCTTGGAACTGGTTCGAAACAATTATGGGCGGGGCAATGCAGAAAAAATGTAAAAAAAATCAAGAATAATCGAATAATAATAGATTATTAAATGTTTACTGCCGTTACCTGAGGAGGAACCTGTGGAGAAGCAGAAAATAAAAATGCATTAATTTTTAAAATATTTTTCTTTATTAATTCATTCATTCATTCATCTTCTACCACTTTATCTTCCCTCGTGTCTATCTCGGGCGTCTATGGGCATTAAGGCAGGATACACCCTGGATGGAATGACAATCCATCGCAGGACACACACACACACACACACACACACACACACACACACACACACACACACACACTAGGGACAATTTTCCAAGGTGCCGATCAAACCTACCGTGCATGTTTTTGGACCGGGGGAGGAAATCGGAGAACCCGGAGAAAAACCCCCTGAGGCACGGGGAGAACATGCACAAACTCCACACACACATGGCCGAGACGGGAATCGAACCCGGACCCTGGCGGTGTGAGGCGAACGTGCTGACCACTAAACCACCGTGCCCCTTCTTAATTAATTACAATGGAAACGTCCCTGAGGAGAAATCATCTGATTAATCATTTCCGTTTTTCCTAGAACACTGTGCCGTTGTTTTTGACATAATAAACCAAACCCAGCGAAAAAAACAAAACAAAACAACAACAAACAAGCATCCTCAACTTCTAGTCTATTACTTCCTCCTTGCAGCTCTTTCCATATAACCATATAACCATATTCCATATAACCAGAGTTCAATATGTAGAATCCCCCTCTGACCTCGTAGATGGCGTAGCCGATGGTGTTCATGTCCTCTCCCTGCTTGCGGAGGCGGCGCCGGTTCTTCTGGATCAGCCCCACCACCAGGTGGCAGCCCTTCTCGTTGTCGGACGGGTCGTCGTCCTCTTCGTTCACCTTGATGACGAACTGCGGGTTCATCCAGAACGTATCTGCAGGAGAGGCACAGCATGGGTTTAAACCAATCAAACCAGAAGCCGCACAGTCACCGGAGAGTTCACTTATTTAGTTTGAGTATGTTAAGACCCAGACGGGTCAAATAATAATAATAACAATAATAATAATAATAATATAATATAATATAATAATCCTAAGGAAGAGGCACAGTGGCTTAGTGGTTAGTACGTTCGCCTCACACCTCCAGGGTCCCTAGTGTATTAATGTGTGTGTGTGTGTGTGTGTGTGTGTCCTGTGATGGGTTGGCATTCCATCCAGGGTGTATCCTGCCTTAATGCCCATAGACGTCTGAGATAGACACAGACTCCCCGTGACCCGAGGGAAGATCGGATAAAGCGCTAGAAGATGAATGAAAGACAAGCGAGTCCTGCGCGCTGCAGTGCTTGGGCCCGAAAAAAAACCCCCAAAACGAATCGCTTCAAAATGCAATGTGGCAGCAAGTCAGGAGTGGAGGGCGGAGCCGGACGGAATCAGAACGATCGCCTGTACCTGATGAGTAATCAGTGCTCTCTGTTTCAGAAAAGGCGAGAGAAAAGGAGGAGCCGAAAGAGGACGTGGCGGTCTCCGATAGAACTCGGGCGGGAAGAAAAGCATGAAGATTTGGGAGGGGGGGGCGTCGACGGACGTTCAGGAGAAGACTGTGGGCGTGTCCCGGAGTACGCCGGGAAGGAAAGAGCACGTATTGTAAGAAATAAAGACGCCTCTGCTCCGTGATCTGTTGTCTGTCTTTCTTCGTTCCTGCTCGGAACGGTGAATCCTTTCCATGCACTTACGTGGATTATTCCTGCATCCTCCTGCCGTGGAGCCCCGCCTCCACATGCCGCTGTAGTTGTTCACGCTCCACGGCTTCACGTTGCTGCTGGTGATGGCGTCCGGGGTCAGCGTGCAGATCTCGATGCGCGAGTACTGACGCTGGAACTCGGAAAACGACATCCTGCACGACAAACACACAATCCATCGCACAAAAAACACACAAAAAACACGCAAAAAACACGCTGTTCTGTCCAAGGTATATTTTTTTCCTCTCTAAACCTTTGACTCCGAATGATATTTATTCATTATTAATTTTTGCTTGTTTATTTATTTATTTGTTTGTTTATTTCTAAAACAAATGTTATTTCTAAGATATAAAATATTTGTATTTTATTTATAAATTGTATTTTTTGAGTTAGAATTGATTTCACAAGTTGGAATAATTTTGTTATACAGGTTTTTCATCTTATTATATATATATATATATAAAATACAATTTTCAATACTTATGACACCATGATTTAATTATTTATTATTTAATTATTTATTATTTACAATTTTTTTCATGTTAGATATTACTTAAACAAATTTTAAAGTCAGAATTGACTCCATAAGGTGGAATCATTTATTATTTTTAGGTTTTTCATATTATTATATATTACATACAATTTTCAATACATATATTTACCAAATATATATACCATTTTTTTTTATTTATTTATTTTTAGATAATTATTTAATACATTTTTTAAATCATAATTGTATAATTGAATTTTTTTTTTACGTTTATATTATAAAATATTCAAGGTAATACCATCATATTATTTTTTTATTTAAGTAGAATTTCATTTATCATATTATTATACTGTATAATATTTAGAATATTTTTGATAATGCTTTTATTGCTTGATTTGAGCAATTTTTTTTTTACTTATTTTTTAACAAATACATTTTTTAAGATATAACATTATTTTAAGCTTGAATATATATATATATATATATATATATATATATATATATATATATATATATATATATATATATATATATATTATATACACTGCGTACCAAAAAACTCTCCGTCTTCGGCGTTGGCGTTCGGCCGCTCAGAAGGATCCACAGAGTTCCACTCGGACGAGCTGTGCGAATCAAAAATGTCAATTTAATGCAGGTGCATTCATTGTTTAATGCATTTATTTATTGCACCTATTTATTTATTTATTTATTACAACATCCCTGTCCCATGCTGTGTGAACATGGCAAGTCAACTTTATAGTGGCTTTATTGATTGTGTGTGTGCATGTGTATGGGCGTGTGTGTGTGTGTGTGTGCGTGTGTGCATGTGTATGTGTGTGCGTGTGTGCGTGTGTGCGCACGTATGTGTGTGTGTGTGTGTGTGTTACCCATCACTCCATGCTCCGGTCCACTCCACCTGCCCCCACGGGTTCCTCATGCGCACCAGCTTCTCGCGAGCACCACGGTAATTGACCTTAACACAAAAAACAACAGGGTAATGCCCGACACACACACACACACACACACACACACACACACACATGGTATGAATATGTAAATAACTCATTTGTTTGTACCTCCACAGCCCCTGTCAGCGAGTAGGCGTGTCCCTTCACCAGTTTCTGCCGAGTGATGGCCTCTGAATCAGCAGCACTCGTGATCTAAACACACACACACACACACACACACACACACCACATGAATGGCTCGTTTCAGCCGGGCCTGGTAACAGAAACGCAGAGTGTTCACGAGGCGCTCTCACGTCGATGGAACAGCCGAGCAGTGCACCAGACGCCAGCGCGCTCTGGATGATCTGGAACATGTTCGCCGGAGCTTTCATGAGCTCGTACTGCTCGGCAATCCCGCCGGTGAAATCCTCAAAGCCCTCGGTGGTCGAGCCTCCGGACAAAGCTTCGTACGAGCCGTTCACCCTGCAGGTGGGTTTCAAATAAAATAAGTTACAAGAAAACACGCTTTCACGTGCGGGATCCGACTTCTATACCCTGTGTGCATCCATCCACTCTACCCCTTTATCCGACTTCTCTCTCGGGTCGCGGGGAACCCTGTATGGAATGCCATACATCCCATCGCACACACACTCACACACACACACTAGGGATTGGGGGTTGAAACTGGAGAACCAGGAGAAAAATCCCGTGAGGCACGGGGAGAACATGCAAACTCCACACACACACACACACATGGCCAAGACGGGAATCGAACCCCCAGCCGTGGAGCTGTGAGGCGAACGTGCTACCCGCTAAGCCATCAAAATCGGTCTGTGGGCTTCATGTGGCACTTCCCATTTTGGGAGACCAAAAAAAAAATCCAACCCCCTCCAACCCTAAACCGAAATCTACAACATGTGTGGATAACTTCCTGGAGCTGGTTTACGAGCAACAGGACCACCTTTAACGCATTTTTGCTCACTTGAAATCAGTGTAGCCGGATCACATGGTGATGTTTAGGCTTATTATAATAACGTATTATAGTAATGTAAGCTGGCTCGATATACCAGTGGACGAGACATAAGAAGAAGAAGAAGCCACACCACTGGTTTCTACCCTTAAATGAAGGTTCCTCAGACTGCTACGGGGGTGTGTGTGTGTGTGTGTGTGTGTGTGGTGGGGGGGGTCTTCTATAAGGGCCTAGCGCAGATGCAATGCAGGACAGCTCAGAATCGAAGACGCACTTACTTAGCGTAGGCCTTTTCCAACAGAGCGCTCCAGAACTCATTGCCGTCTTCCGAGTGAACGAACAGCAGCTTTCCGTCTTTCACGGGAAGCCGGTCGTCGATGACGACGTCCACCCACTCACCAAACTGCCAGAACTAAAAGACAATAGTGGAAGGAAAACAAACGAGAGACCCGTTTATTTCTGTTTGCTGAGCACAACGAGTGAAGCGAATGACAGATCGGTATCGAACATTACTTTTGGAATTTGCAAAAGCGAATGTGCCCTTGTAGACGTATTCACCTGAAAATGAAAGATCCCGGCGTAACCGGGTCCAAAGTCCTGACCGCTGGGGATCACTCTGGCCATTACGTCTTCGTTCAGCGTGAGCGACGCGATAGCCGCCAAGAGCCAGCAGTCCCCTGTGACCCAGGAACAGAGATTCATAAGGCATCGTTATCGAGGCTACTTATTCGGTACCTGGAAGCAAAACGAACATTTGTAAATATAGCTCCGAGATCAGGATGCAGGATCCAAGGAGCACCCTTTGCAAACAAACCCCCTCCAACGACCTGGTGTTGGCAAATAAGACAAAAGCGGCCAAGGGAAACGTCGTGGCTGAAGGCGGCCATGTTTTGTCAACAACTCGGCCATCATCGGAGATCCGATTACAGGCCTCGATTGAGTCCAGTGCAGCGCAACGTGACGAATATTTATTTTACGATCTCAGACCAGTAAGAAAGTATACTGAACGGCCACATTTTGAGATCTCAGGTTCAAATAACTCACTACCACCACCACTAAGCTGCCACTAGTGGGCGCTCGAGCAAGGCCCTTAATTTTCATAAGTCAAAAAAGGCGGAACTTTCATTCATTCATTCATTCATTCATTCATTCATTCTTCTTCTACCGCTTTATCCGCTCTTCCCTCGGGTCACGGGTAGTCTGTGTCTATCTCAGGTGTCATGGGTATTAAGGCAGGATACACCCCATCACACACATACACACATTCATACACTAGGGACAATTTTTCCAAGGTGCCAATCAACCTACCGTGCATGTTTTTGGACCGGGAGGAAACCGGAGAACCCGGAGAAGAGAAAAACCCCCTGAGACACGGGGAGAACATGCACAAACTCCACACACACATGGCCAAGACAGGAATCGAACCCGGACCCTGGCGGTGTGAGGCGAACGTGCTAACCACTAAGCCACCGTGCCAAAAGGCGGAACTAACCGTATCAGATAAGATATGGAAAATTCTCATTGGTCTAAAGATTTCACGATGCAGACTCCTGAAGATTTTGCTCCGACCCCAAGCTTCAGAAACTCAGACGCAATGCTGCACTACTACAAAGTGCACGAGCCGCATAACTGCTCCCGACCAATCAGAACGGAGAATTCGGCCTGTGGAATAATTAAGTCGTTCACGAACAGACTTGAAACACCCCAGGGTGTTTCCCCTTCTTCTTCTTCTTGGCACCCTTCTTCTTCTGTGTGTGTGTGATGTGTTGTGTGTGTGTTCAATAGAGATTGCATGGCACAAAGGAAAGATCCTGGAATGCTGAAAACTGACACACCACGGTGTGTTGTGTGTTGTGTTGTGTGTGTGTGTGTGTTTTGTGTGTTTGTGTGTGGTGTGTGTGGTGTGGTGTGTGTGTGTGTGGTTGGTTGTGTGTGTGTGTGTGTTGTGGAGGTGCACGCAATAGAGATTTGTAACGACCGGCCCGAAAATAACGACCGGCCCGAAAATCACGGAAAGGAAAGTGAGGAACGTGTGATATAACTGAAAACATGGAGACACAGGTGCACTTGTGTGTGTGTGTGTGTGTGTGTGTGTGTGTGTGTGTATAGACGGTGGCGTAGCAGCGTTTTACATGCTAATCTGCTTCACGCTCTCTTCGGAAAGGAAAGATCTTTATCTATCTATACCTGCCATATGAACATTCACGCTTTAACATCCATCAGGGTTCCCATTCAAAGTCAAATAGCGTGACCAAAAAGCTGAATTTCCATGATCTATAACAAAACAACCTAAATGAATGAATAAAACAGACACCGACAGCAGGTTAAAATCCACGCTTTAACATCCATCCGCGAGGGTTCCCATTCAAAGCAATCTTTATCATGAATACAACATTAAATGACCATTAGTTTAGCTGCAATTCTCCTTTTGATCTATAACAAAACAACCTAAATGCTCTCAATTTCTCTCCAATAAAACAGACACCGACAGCAGGTTAAAATCCATCCGTCTCCGCGAGGGATATAGCAATCTTTATCATGAATACAACATTAAATGACGATTAGTTTATGCAAATCTACTTTTACGAGTTCACCTCAATTGGCTCTCAATTTCTCTCCAATTCTGTCAGAGAGACGTTTACGCTGCATAAGACAGGCTATATTGTTGAAATAAATTTAAATTATAATTAGATAGCTAACGATATAGCTACGAGTGCATAGCTAACGATATTGCTATACTGTGCTATACTGTGATAATGCTATAGTATACTGTAAATACTGGCTATAGTGCTATAGTGTGTAAATAATGATATAGCTATAGTGTGTAAATAATGATATAGCTATAGTGTGTAAATAATGATATAGCTATGTGTGTAAATAGTGCTAATGTGTGTAAATAATGATATGCTATAGTGTAAATACTGTAAATAGTGCGTAAATAATGATATAGCTATAGTGTGTAAATAATGATATAGCTATAGTGTGTAAATAATGATATAGCTATAGTGTGTAAATATTGATATAGCTATAGTGTGTAAATAATGATATAGCTATAGTGTGTAAATAATGATATATATAGCATAGCTATATAGTAAGTGTAAATATAGCTGATATAGCTATAGTGTGTAAATAATGATATAGCTATAGTGTGTAAATAATGATATAGCTATAGTGTGTAAATAATGATATAGCTATAGTGTGTAAATAATGATATAGCTATAGTGTGTAAATAATGATGTAAATAGATATAGCTATAGTGTGTAAATAATGATATAGTAAATACTGATATGCTATAGTGCTATAGTGTGTAAATAATGATATAGCTATAGTGTGTAAATAATGATATAGCTATAGTGTGTAAATAATGATATAGCTATACTGTGTAAATACTGATATAGCTATAGTGCGTAAATAATGATATAGCTATAGTGTGTAAATAATGATATAGCTATAGTGTGTAAATAATGATATAGCTATAGTGTGTAAATAACTGATATAGCTATAGTGTGTAAATAATGATATAGCTATAGTGTGTAAATAATGATATAGCTATAGTGTGTAAATAATGATATAGCTATATAGTGCTGTAAATAATGATATAGCTATAGTGTGTAAATAATGATATAGCTATAGTGTAAATAATGTAAGCTATAGTGCATGATAACGATAGCTATACTGTGTAAATACTGATATAGATATAGCTATAGTGCGTAAATAATGATATAGCTATAGTGTGTAAATAATGCTATAGTGTGTAAATACTGATATAGCTATAGTGTGTAAATAATGATATAGCTATAGTGTGTAACGTATTGCTATACTGTGTAAATATGATATAGCTATAGTGTGTAAATAATGAAGCTATAGCTATAGTGTGTAAACTGTGTAATGATATAGCTATAGTGTAAATACTGTAAATAATGAATATAGCTATAGTGTGTAAATAATGATATAGCTATAGTGTGTAAATAATGAAATAGCTATAGTGTGTAAATAATGATATAGCTATAGTGTGTAAATAATGATATAGCTATAGTGTGTAAATAATGATATAGCTATAGTGTGTAAATAATGATATAGCTATAGTGTGTAAATAATGATATAGCATAACATTGTAAAAAGGAACACGGGACACTACACACTATTTGTAACATATACTTTTTAAAAAGATATCTAATTTTTATCCATTTTTATTTATAATCTACATTTATTTATAATAGCTGCACTATTTTCTTTTTTCTTTCCGTTTTGTTTACGTGTTGGACGGTCGCCAAAAGCATTTCCCTGTCGTACTACAACACTGTCACACTATGTCGTACTCTGTGTGTATGTTCTTTCAATCGTTCTTTCATCTTCTAGCGCTTTATCCGATCTTCCCTCAGGTCACGGGGAGTCTGTGTCTATCTCAGGCGTCTATGGGCATTAAGGCAGGATACACCCTGGATGGAATGCCAACCAACCACACACACACACACACACACACACACACATTCATACACTTGGGACGATTTCCCAAGGTGCCAATCAACTTACCGTGCATGTTTTTGGACCGGGGGAGGAAACCGGAGAACCCGGAGAAAAACCTCCTGAGGCACGGGGAGAACATGCACAAACTCCACACACACATGGCCGAGACAGGAATCGAACCCGGACCCTGGCGGTGTGAGGCGTGTGTGAGGCGTTTTGTGAACGTGCTAACCACTAAACCACTATGTGTGTATGTGACAAATAAAATTGGAATTGATGGCCAGTTGATGAGAGGGAAGGTATTCCAATATTCCCTGATATTCCAGGCCTTGGATTTAAAAAACAAAACAAAATATGGAAAATATGTATATACATATGTATATGACACATTCCCTAAAATTCCATTTGGGCAAATCCGGACGCTCCATATTCATATTGCATACCCAATAGAAAGGGAGATGCTCCCTGAAACTCAAAGAGAAACAGATCTAAATCTGATTAAGAGGGAGGAAAAAAAAATATCCTCACTGTGGCCTCAATAATGAACCGTGGGCATTGAAAGCATGTAAAATGTCCTGCACACCTGCGGAACCAGCTTTGGTCAAACCGTCATGAAGCGCAAATGAGAAGCACTCGTCCTGTTCCTGCTGCCTACAGCAACAATAAAACGGAAAAGAAAAAAAAAACCTGTTTGGTGTGTTTGTTTGCAGGAAGTCACGCTGGGTTTAATTACAGCGAGATCAGACGTCTCGTACAGATCCAACGTTTCGCAACACTAATACGAGCTTTACGTTATTTATCGTCGCAAATCCTCTTTAGAAATCTCATCCGAGAGTTTTTTTGTTTTTTTTTTTTATTCGTAAGTATTTAAGATCAAAGCTGACAGCGATCGCTTCTGGCCATTAAAAACTGCTAAAACTTTTCCAACAAAGGAAAAAGCATCAATCAATCCAGAACAGCGTTTGTTTGTTGTTCGTGGGGTAACGTCAGAACACGGTTGGAATATATTGTCATGACATGTCACCAGGAAGACGATCCCAAACCTCATAACCGATGCCGCGTGTGTATTCAGGGCCACGCCCGGGTTCTCCAAGTTGACCCTTTTGTTGTCACTGCGAATGCCTCGGAGAAGTCATGAGTAATCACTTTTTACTGGTATTTTTTGCATCGGCTTTGCATGAAATGAAGGAAATTGGAAGTTGTTAATGACTCAAGATGCTTCACTTGAATATGTCAAATATGATATACATCATATATATGTCATACATATGATATATGTCAAAGCTGCTATTCTCATTCAAGGTGTGAACCACAAGGCAACCTGGCTGGTTAAAGGAGGGTCGGAGACTACCGGCTTAATCTGCCATGTTTGCTTGTGTATGTGTGGGTGCGTGTGAAAGAGAGAGAAAGAGAGAGAAAGAGTCATCACTTCCTGTTTCATGCAAACATGACCTACTGTCTTTTTTTTTTTTTTTTTTTTTTTTTTTTTTTTTTTTTTAAACATCCACTGCTATGTATCTTACCCAGAGCTCCTTGGCAGATGTCGGTCCGAGTAGCTCCTCCGAGGATGAACTGAGGATTGGAGCTCAGATTCTGTCCAAAAGAAATAGAGATTGGTAAGCAAACAACACACACAAACAAACAATAGTAGACACACCTGGAGCAATTACCCTGCCCTGTGCTGTGCTGAGAAAGCTGACACCCATTTCCAACATTTTAAAAGGATTCGTTAGTGACGAGAAAAAATAAAAAAATAAAAAATAACCCCACGTCGAAATCATCACTACGCAACGCCAAAGCAAACACGTTTGGAAAGGTCACCCTACATCATAGACTTGTTGTTTTGTTGTTTTCAAAAGTTTGTATCAGTAAAAATAAGAGAAAGGGTATATACATAGTAGTTTGTAGCACCGGCAAGATCTACTTCATCCTAGACTTCTGGATGTGATTGAAATGTTTCTGTTTACGCGTCAAGACTTTCTCCCCCCCCCCCAAAAAAACATCCAGTAAACAAGTTCAGTGTGTCTTCTGTATATCCTCCCCTCCATGTCTCCACTTCCTAATACATCTGCATTGATTCTTTATTTATTTATTTATTTCTCTCCCCCAAAACAACTTAAGAGGAAAACGCATGCAAAAGAAGGGAAAACATCACTCACTCCAGGTCTTTTCCATTGCACCCCCCTGGTCTTGGAGGAATTTGGTCCGAGCTCGTTAAAACCCAGGGACTCCGGCGCAGCTGGAAAGTAAGGGTCGGAGAAAAGCTGCCCCTGACTCTTGCATTGGCTCCGGAGCGCCTCGTAGTCCTGGTCCAGGTATTGGTGTGCGTTCGCGTTGGTGCCGAAACCCGCAGCCCGGGCTCGCTTCTTGGCCAAAGTGGACGCCACTCCCGACATGTTCGAACCTGCTGCTCTGGAGGATCCGGATCGAGTGCGCAAAAAACAGAGTGCGTTCGCAAAAAGGGTGTTTGAGGAAGTTTTGGGTTCTCCTCCTCCGGGCGTGGTTTCATCTCTCGTGCAACCGTGGTGCGCGTCAAAACTCCAGCCCGCTGCAGCAAACCGTACACTTGGCTTACGAGTCTCATATTATATATAATACGTTATAACTGGATGTCGTTAGAAGTTTATACCGTTTCTCTTTTTGCGCACCAAACGCGCCTAATATAAAAAAAAAAAGAATTGCAGGAAGAGCGGATACCAATTTGCTTGTAATTTCACTACGTAGTGCCCTAGGTAGGGAGTGCACCAGACCAATGTCATCCCCTTGGTAGGGCGCATATGTGGGGAACATGGGCTCGTTTTTGCATCCCCGCAAACCGAATCAACTGCGCGTTAAAAAAGCTGTCCGGTCTCGGGTTCCCCTTCATTCTTACGTCACTAATGTCCTCGCACGCGATTGTGGCGTCACGATCTAGCAGCTTTGCCCGAGCTATAACACAAACTGGGCTTGAATTAGAAATGGAGTGTAATTGTAAATGTAAGTTAAATTACATTTAGAGGCCGGTGCATTGAACAATTACTTTTAAAAAGCAAACAAACAAACAAACAAGCTGTCTTTCCAAATAAGACCCTAGAGTTCTTCTAGTCCAGTAATACAGCAGTCATGTTGTTTACAAACTAATAAACCTAGTAGTTGTAATAAGTGCTTGAAAGAAAAAGAGAAAGAGATACAGATATATATAAACATGAAAACAGACACCTGTATTAAAGTGCATTCTTTTCTGCAATTGGTTGGACAAAAAACATTCATTCATTCATTCATTCATCTTCTACCGCTTTATCCGATCTTCCCTCGGGTCACGGGGAGCCTGTGCCTATCTCAGGCATCTATGGGCATTAAGGCAAGATGCACCCTGGATGGAATGCCAACCCATTGCAGGGCACACACACACACACACTCACATTCACACACTAGGGACAATTTTCCATTTGCCAATCAACCTACCGTGCATGTTTTTGGACCGAGAAAAACCCCCTGAGGCACGGGGAGAACATGACAAAACACACACATGGCCGAGACGGGATCGAAGACCCGAACGTGCTAACCACTAAGCCACCGTGCCCCCTGACAAAAAACACTGAAGATTTATTTACACCTCTTCTTCTTCTTCTTCTTAGGAATTCATAGCTAGAATGATATCTTATCTGAATGTTTGTAAACGTTTGTTATCTGATCTGTCAAAGACTTCTCTGGAACTGGGAGACTTCCAGCCAATTCCTTGAGGATATGCTTGACATGCTGTAGAGCAATGACCTCAACCCTATTAAACATAATCAATTAGAACACTGACTGCACCCCAGGCCTCATCACCTGGCTTTACTAAAGCAGAAACACACTCCAAAATCTAGTGGAATATCATGTTAGAAGAGCGAAGGGAATAACAAAGGAATGAGATGTTCAAAAAAAGCACACACCAGACATATGGTCAGGCAGGAGTGCACGAACTTGCATATATATATATATATATATATCTATATATATGTATATAGATATAATGGAGGGGCACTGGTTGGCTTAGTGGTTAGCACGTTCACACCTCATTCCCGTCTCGGCCATGTGTGTGCCAGGAATCCCGTTCTCCCCGTGCTTCAGGGGTTTCATGTTTCCCCGTCCCTCGGGTTTCTCCGGGTTCTCCTCAGGTTTTTCCGGTTTCCTCCCCCGGTCCAAAAACATGCGGTAGGTTGATTGGCTAGTGTATGAATGTGTACCTTGAAATGAAAAATTGTCCCTAAAAGTGTGTGCCTCGATGTGTGATCCAGGGTGTGCCTGTGATGCCCATAGACGCCTGAGATGTGCCTGCCCTGCGTGATGGGTTGGCATTCCGTAGCCGTAGGTGTATCCTGCCTTAATGAATGAATGCACATGAATGATAACGCCTGATTTGGTGTGAAAGCATACAGAGAGAAAGAGAGAGACAGAGAGAGAGAGCGAGAGTAATAATAACAATAATAATAATGATAATTGACAATCTTGATAGGTATGTTAATGAAAAACTAAGTATCAGCCCTCACTCACACTTATCCCTTATTGCTGATACTGAAGTGGGGGGAAAAAAAGGTTTCTTGCTCCCTCTGCCGCACAAATGCAGTACTACACTTAAACATTCGGTTAAAGCGCTTTTTAACTGAGGCAATCTTGTAAGGTAATGATTAAAATGAAAGTAATAGACAAATGGAAAGCACAGCTCATTCACTGCTAGATTTTTTATTGATTGTAGCCTGTAAATAAACCAATTATCTATGGTAAAACATTTTGATGACTAAGCATTATAATATAGTTATGGTCTGATAAGGCTGAAGCCTGGTGGTGGTGGTGGTGGTAGTGGTGGTGGTGGCATTATTCTATGATTCAAGAATATCAATAAAAGCATGATAAAGCAACATCCAAAGCATCACACAAATGGCTTAATAAAGAGTGTGCACGTTGCAAGGTCCAGCCCCTGGCGACGTGACATTTCGTGAACCACCCGGTTTGATCAAAGCCTCCATTATATATTTTACAATGAAGCACCTGATTCAATATAGGGAAAAATAAGCGACTGTGGTAGGGAGAGTTTTCCAAGGTGTGCACTTACGTGACAAATAGCAAAAACAAAAAGACTTGTTTTGATGGCATGAAATGTGCATTACTTATTGCTCGAGAGAAGCGCTGTAAAACATACCACAAATCTTTGTGTTGCTAAAATTCCCAACAAAATGACTTGCAAACAAACAAACAAACAAAAAAACATGCAAATTCCTATAAATGTACACAAAATTTTAGTTCAAAATTTCACACAATTCAATCACATGCATTTTGTTGGTTAATGCTTATCTGATTAAGTGTCTCTCGATGGAAGCAGGAACGATGACGTATTCAGCCAGCGGAAGGTCATACACCTCAGGCAGGGTCGCTTTTAGCCACCGGGTTTCTGCAGATCGTCACGTCCAAGCAGTTCTGCTTTCACAAACACACAAACACAGTGCAAATAAACCATATATCCTTTAATAGATACACAAGATGCCCTTTTTAACCATTTCTTTTACATTTTAACCAACATCTAGTTGTGATACTCTGGTATCCATGTCCTGATTGAGGGAAATACAGGTCTGAGGTTCTGGAAAATGGCATAAGTACTACAGCATTGCTACACACCTTATCTGGAATCTGAATTACAATACGAAAGACGAGGGAATGTTTCGTTTTACTCTTCGGAATATGACAAAACACTTCTTGTAGATTTATTATATTATATTATTGAATGAAGTTGTGGGTAGGTTTGGTCAGTTTAATTAGGGTTCTGAATGAAAGTGTTGCCTAATTAACAACTTTACTATATATGTAGTATTTTTATATGCTTTTTCCTTGTTTTCCCTGTTAGACTCCTGTTTGTGTGATATTTCCTTGTTAGTCTCCTAGTTTTCCCCAGCAGATGTCACCATTTCACCCGTGTCTCTAATTTTGACTAGCGATGGGAAATTTGGATCATTTGAGTGACTCGGTTATTCGAATCTTGAGTCATTTAGTTCATTTTGTTCATTTGGTCAGGTATACATACACACCCATTTTGCCTATAGTTCCAATAATTTAAATATTACAATGTATCTAAGAACATATTATAAGAAACAGAATAAACAATTCACCTCTCATATATTCTGGTCCGAATCGTTCGTTCTTTTGTCACGTGACTCCCATAGACACTATGCAGTGCATTACACGGGAAACTGAGCCTCCTTAATCTCAAATCTCCTGATCTGAGTCGCTTGAGATGTTCGAATGACTCAGATTGGGAGAGTCCTTCAATTGAATGACTCAAATGGAATGCAATTGAATGAATTGAATGAGCAGAAGCGTTCAATTCTGTTTCCTGTGTAATGTACTGCGTAGCGTCTACGGGAGTCACGTGACAAAAGAACGAACAATTCGGACCAGAAGATTTGTGTCGAGAGGTAATTACTCATTTCTGCTGCCGGTGTATAACTTAAGGAGCCCGGAACAAAATGAACGATTCATTCTCCGAGAGAGAGAATGAATCGTTCTCGTGAGTCATGTTAACTCGTTCTCGTGAGTCATGCTAAAGAACGCACGAATCGTTCATGAATGACCCATCACTTTTTTCTCCCAGTGTCCTGTGTGCGTTTAAATTCCCCCTTTTTTATAGAGTAAAAATAACACCATAGTAACATACAGTTCCAGTTCCATAGCGAGTAAGAAAGGACGAAAACAAAGAAATGAGAAGGAAAAGAAGAAATAAAATCTTTCAAATAAAACGTTATCCTCTAAAGTACAGCATTAGGTACATTTAGGGAGTCACCTGGGTGTATATCGCAGCACCCGGCTGTAGCACCCACTTTCCAGGTGCTTTCAAATTGGCAAAAATTCCAGCATCCCAGATTACTATCACTCTGTGCTGTTGGGGGTCAAGTTGCAAATCTCTATCTTGGAATGGCGCTGTATATCGTCTGCATATGCCATCCTGATACACAGAGAGAGAAGATTTAGTCCGGAAAGACGCCCATGTTTTTTTTTAATGTTCTCTGGTACAAGTTGTCCTTACCAGGACTCTCCGTCATCAGCCGAGCAAGCAAGCATGGCCTTATCCTCTGGCAAGACGTGACACCAGGATGAGGACAAGGTGGGCTGTTTTTTCTTGTTTAAGTGTTTCGATTTTTTTGTTCAGCAATTATTAAACAGGGAACTTATTACTCCAGTATTTTGCCATTGTATTGAATTTTTCAGGTAAGAAAAACAGTCATGATAACACCCCAATTTTCCAAGCTCACAATTCATTTAGAAACTACACATACTATAAAATTATACTATAGTCTCTCTTTTTTTAGGCATTTATTCATCCAACCACATATAGTGTCGGAAATACAATACTTGGGGAATGTTGGTGTTAGTAAAGATGGTGTAATGTGATATAATGGATATTCTTATCGCCCCATATGTGTTTTTGTTTCGCGGATAACCTTTTGTTAATCCTAACTCGTGTCAGGACACGGAAAGCTGTGATGAAAGGAAACGCCGTACACATATAGATTAGCCAGTGGATTTACAGGGGAGACGTAAAGCGAGGGAATAAAAGAAAACAATTGCACAAGACGTGTGAGACTTTCGAAAACAAATTATCGACAAAACATGTCTGGGGTTTGTGAGTGTGGGCAGTTGCACAATTGAGGGATTCCTATTGAAATGTCCAGTAAACGTGGGCGTGACAAAAATGTCTCACCTCCTTTGAATCTATGATGGAGTAGGCATGTTCTTTCAGCAGATGCTCTTTGGTCATTTTTTTCCTTTCCAGCATAACTTACCTGTAATATAAATAAATAAAAAGATCACATGAGTGGTATAACAGGGGCAGGGTGGCTTAGTGGTTAGCACGTTCGCCTCACACCGCCAGGGTCCGGGTTCGATTCCCGTCTCAGCCATGTGTGTGTGGAGTTTGCATGTTCTCCCCGTGCCTCAGGGGGTTTTTCTCCGGGTTCTCCGGTTTCCGTGCACGGTACATGCACGGTAGGTTGATTGGCACCTTGGAAAAAAATGTCCCTAGTGTGTGTGAGTGTGAGTGTGTGTGTGTGTGTGCTGTGATGGGTTGGCATTCCATCCAGAGTGTATCCTGCCTTAATACCCATAGACGCCTGAGATAGGCACAGACTCCCCGTGACCCGAGGGAAGATCGGATAAAGCGCTAGAAGATGAATGAATGAATGAATGAGTGGTATATAAAAAAACTCCCTAATATTAACTAATATAATCTTTTTTTTTTAATGTGATATTTGCCAACTTGATTTGCATCTATGTAGCATACAGTAATGGGTCAGTAAAGAGCCCCGACTCAGCGCTTTCCTCATGAAAACAAACAACAACAACAAAAAAAAATACACCCCTACTTTCCCTCCAGGCTAAAACCACAATTAGTTTGTCAGCTTGTTGAGCTTTGTCTGTACCATACAGTACGATTTGCAAACGATTGATAATGTCAAAAATGTGCCTTCTTGAAAATTACACGTAATACCAGTATTTGCTGTGTGAACCCAAGACTACTCTGATTCGAATCTTTTCTGTCACTCACTTTCCTTGAAATGAGAAAATAGCATTTTGTACTCTGCTGCCCCCTGGTGTCCAGTCACCAGGTTTTATATACATTATAATAATATAGTAATATCCTTTATTGGTCACATATACATTACAGCACAGTGAAATTCTTTTCTTCGCATATCCCCAGCTTGATGTTGGTAGTTTGGGGGTCAGAGCGCAGGGTCGGCCATGATACGGCGCCCCTGGAGCACAGAGGGTTAAGGGTTAATCATGGGCATTAAATGAATGTTGTAAGGGAAAAAATGCTTTAATTGAATGTTTAAGCATTTTGTATTCTTTTTTTTTTCATTTTATTTAAAAAAAACAAAAAAAACAAAAAAGATCCTTTGCGCTCTGTGGCGTACTCGTGTAGTACTGCACGAGTACACCAGAGGGCGCAAGGGATCGTTTTTTGTGTTGTTTTTAAAACGAGAGCTCAGTCTCTTCGTGTATGTGTGTGTGTGTTTGCGTGTACACAAATATTACAAGCCATTGTTTTTGTGGTGCTCAGGTAGAAATTATTCTTGACTCTGTTGGTTCATGAACTGATGTACCGTTTTCCAGAGGAAAGCTTTTTAAAATAAATGGTGTCCAAGATGGGAATGGTCCTTTACTATGTTACAGCCGATGGTTTTGCTATTCCTGTTGTTCACTCACTGGAGGGATTTCTTGTCCGTTACTGATCTACTGGAGTACCACGTGGATTTGCAGTACATTAGTACACTGTCGGTTAGCACGTTCGCCTCACACCGCCAGGGTCCGGGTTCGATTCCCATCTCGGCCATGTGTGTGTGGAGTGTGCATGTTCTCCCCGTGCCTCAGGGGGTTTTTTCTCCAGGGGGGTTCTCCGGTTTCCTCCCCCGGTCCAAAAACATGCACGGTAGGTTGATTGGCACCTTGGAAAATTGTCCCTAGTGTATGAATGTGTGTGTGTGTGTGTGATGGGTTGGCATTCCATCCAGGGTGTATCCTGCCTTAATGCCCATAGACGCCTGAGATAGGCACAGGCTTCCCGTGACCCGAGGGAAGATCGGATATAGCGGTAGAAGATGAATGAATGAATAGTACACTGTCAGTGTTTCCATGTAGGTGAGGGGGCCGGGGGTACCATCAGCGTTCACGTCGGATTGAGTTTGAGATCTTCCGATTCCGCGTAAAGCATATTTTCATGTTTATCATTGTGTACTACACCATTATCATGCTGGAGCAGGTCTCAAACATTGAAGGATTGGGATCATACATTTATAGCAATGGATCTTCCAATTCCATGTAAAAAGAATATTTTCATTATCATGCTGGAACAGGTTTCGGTCTCCTGAAACCTATTGAATTTTTGAATACCAAACAGAAGGAGAAGAAATGTCTGTAGATCTGGCAGTGTTAAGGACTTCACTCGAACTAGGAGACCCAAACGTGTTCCAGCACGCACCATGTGCGTAAAGGTGGTAACAATACATGAGATGTATGATAAACGAAACAACAAAGGACTTTAAGGTTTTCCCTAGCTCTTTTATTTCTGGCTGAATTACAGTGGTGGATCGTTTTTCAGAGTTTCCTCATACTGTATATTTTTTGTGCTGCAGAGTTATCTACAGATTAGGGGGTTTCTTTTGGAAGATAAATGGGAGATTTCAACATTTCCTTGGAAAAGCATCCCCATGTCATAGAACTCACTCTGTCTCTCTCTTTAATACATTTACGGCATTTGGCAGACGCCCTTATCCAGAGCAACATACAGATGAGCAATTGAGGGTTAAGGGCCTTGCTCAAGGTCCCACTAGTGGCAGCTTGATGGTGGTGGGGTTTAAACCCGTGATCTTCCGGTCCAGAGTCCAACACCTTAACCACTGGGCTATACACACCTCCCTTAATACTCACCTCATACCATCCTTGCCCATCTCATCTCACAAGACTGGTGTTTTTACCTATTCCTTATCAAAGAAGGAAAGTTCAGTATTTATACCATGGGTGGTGGTATAGCCCAGTGGTTAAGGTGTTGGACTCTGGATCAGAAGATCATGGGTTCAAACCCCACCACCATCAAGCTACCACTAGTAAGCCCTTGAGCAAGGCCCTTAATCCTCAATTGCTCAGTTGCCTCAAATTTAAGGCTCAGGGTTACTGATCAGCAGGTTTGGTGTATAAGACCTGGTACTGATAGGTTGCCAAATGTAAGAAGAAAAAAAAAAAAAGAAGGGACAAAAATGAATGTTTTGATGTGATAGCAAGGAGACTGTGGACTTGAGGTTTGTTTTAAATGTGAACTTCAATCCCAACTGATAGGAAGAAAGGTGTTCTCCATCTAAGTAAACTGTGTAATCTAGAACACCAGTTTCCACAGGTTTTATCCCATTCTTTATCTAATTATAAGAATATCGAGTTACCTGGGGGAAAATAATTACATACTAACACACACATAGTTAGTCAAAGCTTTATTTTTATTAATGAACTGTAGTCTTAAGGTTATTATAAGCACCACCACCAGTTGCCATATATTTCAGTTCATACTCGTTTAAGAAATAAAGTCACAAATATGGATATATAATTATGGACCATATAATTATGGATATAAAATCCCAACATTAAATGATTTATTGGTTACATTTGCGTACATTTATTGTTTATAAATTCGTTGAGTAAATATCATTTTAATTGTTGCTTAATGTTGTATATGTATTGATTAGGCATTGATCTCTCGGGCTGATTATTTCTCCGAGAACACACGCAGCAGGAAGCTGCCCTCTTCATTCGGATTGAAGGTAGCAGGAACGATGATGTATTCAGCGAGAGGAAGGTCAATGCGCAGATACACCTCACGACAGACTATGAATTCGCTCTTAGCCACCCATTTATTCAGATCACCACCTCCAAGACGGGCATTCTGCTTTCCCTTATACTGCGAAACACACAGACACACACACACACACACACACACACACACACACACAACATAATGTGTAAGCATAGAATTTGTGTCAATATATAATAATATATATATATATATATATATATATATATATATATATAATATATATATGATAACAATATAGAACAATAGCTGGCCCATTAACCAACCTGTTGTAAATGGGAATAACCCTACATTTATTTTACCTGTGTATGTTTTTATTAAATTAGATATCTGTATCAGCATTGTTCTGTAAAATTACCATTTTATGGCACTAAGGAGACCAAAAGATTCTGAGTTTAAAGAAGAGAACTCCTGCACACAATTCTAACAGCAAACCCATGACTGATATAAGATTTAGAAGAGCGCCCCCAAAAACATCAGCTCGGACTACATCACTGCTACATGCAATACACACCATGTCCGGAACCTGAAAGGCAAACACAAGGCGAAGAATATTTCCTTTAGTATTTACACTTTAGTATTTAAGAATGAGCATAACATATTATTTAAAATGTCAATATTATTACATTTGCAGGATTTGGCAGAAGCGCTTATCCAGAGCGACTTACAATTGAGGGTTAAGGGCTTTGCTCAAGGGCCCACTAATGGCAGCTTGATGGTGGTGGGGTTTGAACCCGTGATCTTCCGGTCCAGAGTCCAACACATTAACCACTGGGCTACACCACCTCCCACCTATTATTATTAAAATATATAGTGTGTCTATGTTTAAATAATGAATATCTTACTTTGTAGATGTAGAAGCCAATCGCGAAGCCGCGAAATCCAGTGCATTTTGCTTTAAGTTTTTTTGCGATAAGTGCTGAACATTTTCCATCGCCTGAACTGTCAATGTCCAGTTTGACCCGGAACTGTGGGTTTATGCCGAATGTTGCTGGAGAATGCACAAACAACAATATTTATATATCATGATCAGGCTAAATACTGGATTCTGATTGGATGGAAGGTGTGACACATGTCAGGATCTTGGGGGATTCATTATTTGGAGACACACCTTAAAAGGTAAATAATCTTACAATCTTTCTATATATTATGGGGAAACGATTTCTTCAACACATTTTTGCAGTCACCTTGGTTGTTATGACAGCCCCCAGCCGTAGAACCCACATTCCATGTGCCCTCTAATTGGCAAAAGTTCCAGCCTCCATCGACTGTCACGTTTGGAGTCAAGTTGCAAATCTCTAGCTTTGAATATCTCTGAATAAAGTCTTCATATGCCATCCTGAGAGTCAGAGAGCATGAAACAGTGGGGGAGAAATGGAACATAGAATTGTGTGTCTATCTTGATTTCACTCATGTGGTGCTCATGTTTGACACTTGCATAATAATGCTGACATAGGGGTATTATAATATGGCAGTTCTTATGTTATGATTTATATGCTAACACCTTACAATGGGATTATATGTACAACCCCAATGACAATAATAATTCATTACATTTATATAGCGCTTTTCTAGACATTGCTCGGGTGCTAGGACCCACACAGAACACAGGGTGAACGCCCCCTGCTCGCCCTCACTAACACCTCTTCCAGCAGTAACCTAGTCATTCCCGGAGGTCATTCATCCAGGTGGGCTCATCCCTGCTTAGCTTCAGTGGGCTACCAGTCTTGGGCTTACAGGGTGATATGGGTACTGGCCAATGACAATACAGTTGGCACATTGTAATGTAAATAAAATGAAATAAAATGTCATTGTAAACCCATGTTATATACAAAATAGAACCGGAAAAAGTCCTGATGTTCAAAACTGAGTAAATGTATGATTTTAAGGTGATTGTTATCCGTGTAAAATGATTAGGTATAAATCAGGGGCAATCTAGAGTTTTTTTTTGTCCCGCTAGGCAACATTCCTTTCATTATCTGTGAATATAATCCATAAATTCAGATTAAATCTGTATCATGCAAAGAAGAAGGCATGCGTGAACATGATCTCGAAACGCTGCCATCATCTCTGGGCCCAAGCACATTTAAAATGTCCTGGGGCAAAGGCTTCTGGGTCAGACGAAGCAAAATTTTAATTTCTTTCTGGAAACCAGGGACGCATCACCTGGTTTTCAGTGTCCCGTTCAAAACACCGCATTTCTGATGGTATGAAATGCAGATGGTTTTCTGAAATAGTTTCACAACACAATTGGTCTAACTATATTAAATAAAACAAACTAATAAAAAGGTGGCACATCCTTTTACCAGAACTCTCCATCGTCGGCTTTGCGAAATAGCTGGGCCTTATCCACGGGTGAAACTTGATTCCACTCTGGGGAGCTAAGTGTGAGGACAAGATGGATTTTACCTATTACATTTTTTATTTTCTATAAATTTGTAAACATTGATTATTTCAATAATGTCAATGACTTCTAATTATATAACATGATATATAAATGTATATCCTTGTGTGTGTGTGTGTGTGTGTGTGTGTATTTCGTCGACATTTTGCAATTAGCTTGGTTTATTGACAGCCTACTTGTCACTCCAGGCACCAGTCCACTCTTTGTGACCCCATGGATTTCTCAGACGGACCAGCCTGTACCGGCCCTGTTTCACTTGCACCTGCAGCAATAACACGAAAACATCAGTATATCCCAATATTCCAATTGAATTTGTTTATAGTATTTTCAATACTAACAATTAGGTCTATATTAGTGAATAATGTGTTCTTAAAATTCATTTCGAAATGACACTTTTTTTCATTCATTTATTCATTCATCTTCTACCGCTATATCTCATCTTCCCTCGGGTCACGTCTATCTCAGGCGTCTATGGGCATTAAGGCAGGATACACCCTGGATAGAATGCCAACCCATCGCAGAGTACACACACACACACACACACTCATACAATAGGGACAATTTTCCAAGGTGCCAATCAACCTACCGTGCATGTTTTTGGACCGGGGGAGGAAACCGGAGAACCCGGAGAAAAAACCCCTGAGACACGGGGAGAACATGCACAAACTCCACACACACACATGGCCGAGACGGGAATCGAACCCGGACCCTGGCGGTGTGAGGCGAACGTGCTAACCCCTAAACCACCATGCGCCCTACACACTTTTTTTAATGTAATTTATTTGTTTTAATAATATTGATTTATTTTGAATACATTCCAACACTTTTGTTCTACACACAAAAATGTTTAGATGTAATTGTTAAATAAATGCTGTACATGTACACATATTTTATTATATATATATATATATATATATATATATATATATATATATATATATATATATATTCAGATTACTGCTTGGATTTTGGTGCATGTTGATTACATGCATTTGCTCTGGAAATGGAAAGTTTGCAAGCTGGTACAAGCAAGCAACCAATAGACACAGAGAAAGCAAGAAAATGCAGTGAAATTACAGGACAAACAGAACGCCAAAAACAGTTACACAATGCATATGAGTTTGTCCTGTAGCTACATGCACGCGAGGGCATTTTGAAAACATCTTTCATTATAGAGACCAAATGTCTGGGGATGTGAGTCTGAGTACGACTGAGGGATTCCTATTAAAATGTCCAGCACATGTGCACTTTACATAAACGACTCACCTCCTTCGCGTCCGTGATGGAGTAGACATGATTTCTCACCAGACTCTCTGTGGTCACAGATTCCATTCCCCCACCCTTGATAAAATAAATGTAGAAAAAGACAATTTAAGGATCTTTTTTTTTGCATTATATTCGCCATTGGAAGTTTGCCAATAAACTTTATAGCATACAGTAATGAACGTGCTCAGTAGAGAGTCCCGACTCAGCGCTTTCTTCATGATATCGAACAGGTTTGGCGGAGCTTTGTTTAGAATGAACCACTCGGCAATCCCTCCACTGAAATCCTCTTGTGCTTCGCTGGCAAAACCTCCGGAGAGGTTCTCGTAGCAGCCGTTCACCCTTTTAGAGAACGAAATAGGAATTTATTTTAGAGATGTTTGATAAACAGGGGCACGGTGGTTTAGTGGTTAGCACGTTCGCCTCACACCGCCAGGGTCCGGGTTCGATTCCCGTCTCGGCCATGTGTGTGTGGAGTTTGTGCATGTTCTCCCCATGCCTCAGGGGGTTTTTCTCCGTGTTCCCCGGTTTCCTCCCCGGTCCAAAAACATGCACGGTAGGTTGATTGGAACCTGGAAAATTGTCCCTAGTGTATGAATGTGTGTGTGTGTGTGTGTGTGTGTGTGTGTGTCCTGCGATGGGTTGGCATTCCATCCAGGGTGTATCCTGGCTTAATGCCCATAGACGCCTGAGATAGACACAGACACCCCGTGACATGAGGGAAGATCGGATAAAGCGCTAGAAGATGAATGAATGAATGAATGTTTGATGGACCGATTGAAGACACTTACTTGGCGTACGCCTTCTCCAGGAGCGCGCTCCAGAATTCGTTTCGCTCTGCCGATTTCACAAACAAGAGCTGTCCGTGTTTGGTGGGAAGCCGGTCATCGACAACGACTTCTTCCCACTTGCCGTACTGCCACAGCTACGAAGGTGTTTTAAAGCACAAGCCACAATGTGACGCACCAAAACCACAAACATTGCATGAGAATTTATAACCAGGGAAATTCTCCAGCAGGATAAACGAACCAACAAACATGCTATGATTTACCTGAAAGCGAAAGATCCCAGCATATTTATCTGTGAAGTTCTGTTCCGGGTAAATCACACGCTCCAGAACCTTTTTTTCCAGAGTGAGCGAGGCGATAGCTGCCATCAGCCAACAGTCGCCTATAATAATAATATAATATCCTTTATTTGTCACATATACATTACAGCACAGTGAAATTCTTTTCTTGGCATATCCCAGTTTGTTGTTGGTAGCTGCGGGTCAGAGCGCAGGGTTTCAGCCATGATACGGCGCCCCCTGGAGCACAGAGGGTTAAGGGTCTTGCTCAAGGACCCAAGGAAGGCAGCTTGGCCATACCGGGGCTCGAACCCGGATCTTCCGCTGAGCTCAGCCCCCTCCCTCTAGAAGAGTCCAACGTTACTTGAGCCACTTTCTCCAATATTTATCAAACAATTTGAGCTGTTGGATTTTCCCCTCGCTCTGTCATGTTTATGTTGTGTGTGAGAAGACATTTCTCTTTCACTTCGACTACCTGCATGACTTCCCTCATCACATCCATAAACCAAGGGGGAAAAAAAAACCCACACAATGGCGAGTTTTTCTTTCGCATTAAAAATGTGTGAATTATTGAGAAATCGTCTATGAAAGGTAAACCGGTTCAGGGAGTTTCTAAACAAGGTGGAGAACGAAAACAGATAAACAAA
Organism: Kryptopterus vitreolus; assembly: GCA_030449085.1. Classification (NCBI taxonomy): domain Eukaryota; kingdom Metazoa; phylum Chordata; class Actinopteri; order Siluriformes; family Siluridae; genus Kryptopterus; species Kryptopterus vitreolus. The sequence continues at coordinate 5,663,676 of JACRUU010000012.1, forward strand.
CAAGAAAAGTGATAACCCCCCCCCCCATCCCCCACACACACATAAATCATGCATATACTATAATCACCCAGTGCTCCTTGACAGACATCAGAACATGTCGCACCGCTGACCATGAACTGGGGTTTTGGACACAATTCCTGCAAGCACATAAGATTCAATTAAAACTTCCATTCCATCCTATGTGTGTGTAAAAGGCGACATTTAGGATTTCATGTTAGAACAGTGCATTTTAATTTATTTATTTATAAATAAATTTATTTATGAGTTCTGAATCCCATCCAGCCTTGAAGGAAAGCATTAAAACCTACCGCAGATGCTTTTTGCATGAAGTGTGAGTTAAACTAAGCCTGTAATTAATGAGTGCTACATAAATGGTGAACACAATGAATGGACAAGAATGTTCGTATGTCAGCATACCTCGAATTCTATTTATTAACTATACGTAGAATAACGTTTTTCATCATTCGTAAAAAGCCACCACTTGTTGCGTATTCATTCAAAATTACTTACTCCAGGCCTTTTCCATTCCACCCCCTTGGTTTTGTCGGAATTGGGTCCGAGATCTTTATTGCCCAAAGACTCGGGTGCAGCAGGGAAAGAAGGATCGCAGAAAAGCTTCCCCTCCTTCAGGCACTGATTGCGGAGGGCACCGTAGTCCTGATTTAGGTACTTGCTAGCCATGGCGTTAGTCTGCGTTGGATTTCCAGCCAAACTGCTTTTCAGGCTCTTTTAGAAGACGAGCAAGAATATGAAATGGAATCAATTTTTACCGCAGTGAGTTAAATAGTTTTGGCTGGTCCTCCTTCCTGGGGGAGGGTTTTCTGGGCGGTGTGGTTTGTTGAGATAATGGAGGTGGTGAAACTCAGTACATCACATGCAATTATGTTGTTTTTTTAAAGTTTGACAAGGCCACATGAGAAGCTCCATTTAAATAAATAAATAAATATCAGTTTAATTTAAGATTCCACTTGAAGTGACACAATGTGAGAGTTTATTCATCTATATATCAACAAATATAAGTCAAGTCAAGAGGTTTTTATTGCCATTTTAACCACATATAGCTGACGCAGTACACAGTGATATGAGACAACCTAGTGCAAAGACAAAACAAGACTGTGTTGACACCACGACACAATATAAAATAAAAAAACACAACAACGACCTAGTGCAAAGTATCCCAGTTTGGCTAGTGTGCAAAAGAACAATTAGAGCAGCAGTGATAAAAAGTAGATGTGAAAAATGTGTATGTAAACAGTAACACCGTCAGTGAGAGCAGTGTATACAATAATCATGTAAAGGCCAGTAATAAGGTAGGTCAATAAATAAAGCAATGGAATGCTGTGTGGATGGTGTGTGTGAGTGTGTGTGTGAGTCCAGTTCTACTTTAGTTCTTTGTGTTGAGAAACCTGATGGCTTGAGGGGAAAAAACTATTGCGTCTGATTCGATGTATTGTGGGAAGCTGCTTTGTGACATTGACAATTGTAAAAAGCATTCTACAAATAAAACTGAATTGAATGAAGAATCATGGGCTACACAATTCATCCCCGTCAATAGGATAGAGTTCAGAAGCTCTCTAGCAGGAGATCTTCCACTTTTCTATAAACCTTCATGGAGCTGACTTTATGTACATTTTGTATTGTCATGCTGGAACAGGTTTGAGTCTCTGAATACCAAAGTTAAGGTGGTATGTAACCATTCTTGTAATTAAAAAGTTATCTGGGCATAAATAATTACATACTAACACACACACAGTTAGTGAAAGCTTTATGTTTATTGATGAACTGTAGTCTTAAGGTTATTCAAAGCCACCACCAGTTGCCAGATATTTCAGTTCATACTCGTTTAAGAAAATCTTATATCTTTAATGCCCTGTAAAACTTTATGGATATAAAATCCCAACATTAAATGATTTATTGTTTACAGTTGCATACAGTTATTGTTTATAAATTTATAAAAATATCATTTAATTGTTGCTTAATGTTGTATATGTATTGATTAGGTATTGATCTCTCGGGCTGATTATTTCTCCGAGAACACACGCAGCAGGAAGCTGCCCTCTTCATTCGGATTGAAGGTAGCAGGAACGATGATGTATTCAGCGAGAGGAAGGTCAATGCGCAGATACACCTCACGCCTGACTATGAATTCGCTCTTAGCCACCCATTTATTCAGATCACCACCTCCAAGACGGGCATTCTGCTTTCCCTTATACTGCGAAACACACAGACACACACACACACACACACACACACAACATAATGTGTAAGCATAGTGTCAATATAGAAAAAAGTTTATTAAATTAGATGCAGTTTTAGCATTGTTCTGTAAAATTACCATTTTATGGCACTAAGGAGACCAAAAGATTCTGAGTTTAAAGAAAAGAACTCCTGCACACAATTGTAACAGCAAACCCATGACTGACACCAAGGCGTTCCCAGGACAGTCAAGAGACATAGTCCCTCCAATGTGTTCTGGGTCTTCCTCGAGGCCTTTTCCCGGAGGGACATGCCCGAAACACCTCCCCTGGGAGGCGCCCAGGAGGCATCCGAAATAGATGCTCGAGCCACGCCAGCTGGCCCCTCTTGATGTGGAGGAGCAGCGGATCTACTCTGTTCTCCTCTGAGTGACTGAACTTCTCACCCTATCTCTAAGGGAGCGCCCAGCCACCCTGCGAAGGAAGCTCATTTCGGCCGCCTGTATCCGGGATCTTGTCCTTTCGGTCATGACCCAAAGCTCATGGCCATAGGTGAGAGTAGGAACGTAGATCGACCAGTAAATTGAGAGCTTTGCCTTTTGGCTCAGCTCCCTCTTCACTACGACGGACCGGTACATCGACCGCATTACTGCAGAGGCTGCACCGATCCGCCTGTTGATCTCCCGTTCCATCCTCCCCTCGCTCGTGAATGAGACCCCAAGATACTTGAACTCCTCCACTTGGGGAAGGATCTCTCCACCAACCTGAAGTGGGCAAACCACCTTTTTGCGGCTAAGGACCATGGCCTCGGACTTGGAGGTGTTCATCGGACTTCATCCCAGCTGCTTCAAACTCGGCTGCAAACCTTCCCAGTGCATGCTGAAGGTCTTGGCCTGATGGAGCCAACAGGACAACATCATCGGCAAAAAGCAGAGAAGAGATCCTGTGGTCCCCAAACCAGACTCCCTCCAGCCCCTGGCTGCTCCTAGAAATTCTGTCCATAAAAATAATGAACAGAACCGGTGACAAAGGGCAGCCTTGCCGGAGTCCAACATGCACCGGAAACAGGTCTGACTTACTGCCGGCAATGCGAACCAAACTCCTGCTCCGTGCATACAGAGACCGAGCAGCCCTCAACAGAAGGGCCTCGGACCCCATACTCCCGGAGCACCCCCCACAGAGTGCAGCGAGGGACCCCCCACACAGTGCAGCGAGGGACACAGTCGAATGCCTTCTCCAAATCCACAAAGCACGTGGACCGGTTGGGCAAACTCCCATGATCCCTCCATCACCCTGTAGAGGGTATAGAGATGGTCCAGTGTTCCACGGCCAGGTCGAAAACCGCATTGTTCCTCCTGAATCCGGGGTTTCGACTAAAGGCCGAATTCTCCTCTCCAATACCCTGGCATAGACTTTCCCAGGAAGGCTGAGGAGTGTGATCCCCCTATAGTTGGAGCACACCCTAAAAAAAGGAACCACCACCCCGGTCTGCCAATCCAAAGGCACCATCCCCAGCTGCCACGCGATGTTGCAGAGGCGTGTCAGCCAAGACAGCCCCACAACATCCAGAGACTTCAGGTACTCAGGGCGGATCTCATCCACCCCCGCTGCTCTGCCACCTGAGAAGCTTCTCAACTACCTCGGTGACTTCAGCTTGGGTGATAGATGATGCCACCTCTGAGCCCATGGCCTCTGCTTCCTCATCGGAAGGCATGACTCCGGGGTTGAGGAGATCCTCAAAGTATTCCTTCCACCGTCCGATGATGTCCCCAGTTGAAGTCAACAGCTCCCCACCTCCACTGTAGACAGTTTTTGACAGGGCACTGCTTCCCCCTTCTGATATGCCGGACGCTTTGCCAGAACTTCTTTGAGGCCGACTGATAGTCCCTCTCCATGGCCTCTCCGAACTCCTCCCATACCCAAGATTTTGCCACAACAACCACCGCAGCCCACTTGGCCTGACGGTACCCATCAGCTGCCTCAGGGGTCCCAAGAGCCAACCAGGCTCGGTAAAGGACTCCTTCTTCAGCTTGACGGCATCCCTTACTTCCGGAGACCACCACCGGGTTTGGGGATTACCGCCACGACAGGCACCCTGAGACCTTACGGCCGCAGCTCAGAATGGCTGCATCGACAATGGAGGTGGAGAACATGGTCCACTCAGACTCAATGTCTCCAACCTCCCTCGGGATCTGGTTGAAGCTCTGCCGGAGGTGGGAGTTAAAGATATCTCTGACAGGGGGTTCTGCTAGGCGTTCCCAGGCACACCCTCACAATACGTTTGGGTCTGCCGAGTCTGTCCAGCTTCCTTCCCCGCCATCGAATCCAACTCACCACCAGGTGGTGATCAGTTGACAGCTCCGCCCCTCTCTTCACCCGAGTGTCCAAAACACACGGACGGAGGTCAGATGAAACAACCACTAGGTCTATCATCGATCTCCGTCCTAGGGTGTCCTGGTACTACTCAAACACCCTTGTGTTTGAACATGGTGTTCGTTATGGACAACTATGACTAGCACAGAAGTCCAATAATGGAGCACCACTCGGGTTCAGATCAGGGGGGCCATTCCTCCCAATCACACCCCTCCAGGTATCACTGTCATTGCCCACGTGGGCATTGAAGTCCCCCAGTAGAACAACGGAGTCTCCAGTCAGGCGTTTATCAGCGCCCCTCCCAGAGACGCCAAGAAGGCCGGGTACTCTACACTGCCTATTCACGGCCATTCGGCCCATAGGCACAAACAACAGTGAGAGACTGTTCCCCAACCCGAAGGTGCAGGGAAACGACCCTCTCGTTCACCGGGGTAAACTCCAACACATGCCGGCTAAGCTGGGGGGCTATGAGCAGGCCCACGCCCGCCCGCCATCTCTCACCGCGTGCAACTCCAGAATAATGCAGAGTCCAGCCTCTCTTGAGGAGTATGGTTCCAGAGCCCAGACTGTGAGTGGAGGTGAGCCCGACTATCTCTAGCCGATATCTCTCAACCTCCCACCCGCACGAGCTCGGGCTCTTCCCCGTCCCACCAGCGAGGTGACATTCCATGTCCCTAGAGCTAGTCTCTGTGTCCAGAGGTTGGGTCGTCGAGGCCTCTGCTTACGACCACTGCCTGAATCACATTGCACCGGTCCCTTATGAGCCTTCCTGCAGGTGGTGAGCTCACAGGAAGGTGTCCCCACGTCACTCATTCGGGCTGAGCCCGGCCGGGCCCCATGGGTGAAGGCCCGACCACCAGGCACTCGCTTTCGAGCCCCAACCCCGGGCCTGGCTCCAGGGAGGGGCCCCGGCTGCGCCATACTGGGCGACGTTACGGTCCTTGATTTAATTTTTTCCATAAGGGAACTTGAACCGCTCTTCGTCTGAGCCGTCCCCTAGGACCTGTTTGCCTTGGGAGACCCTACCAGGGGCATCTAGCCCCCGACAACATAGATCCTAGGATCATCCGGTTACTCAAACCCCTCCACCACGTTAACGTGGCGGTTCAAGGAGGGGTATTTTAAAATGTCAAAATTAATAAAACATGTTGTCAGCAAAAATGCTTAAATAATGAATATCTTACTTTGTAGATGTAGAAGCCAATCTTCAGGCCGCGAAATCCAGTGCATTTTGCTTTGCGTGCACCTTTCTGCATCAGCGCGATAAGTGCTGAACATTTTCCATCGCCTGAACTGTCAATGTCCAGTTTGACCCTGAACTGTGGGTTTATGCCAAATGTAGCTGGAGAATGCACAAACAACAATATTTATACCATGGTCAGGCTAAATACTAGATTCTGATTGGATGGAAGGTGTGATGTGCTGGTGAGGTCCTGTGAGGTTTCTAGATTTTTGTTTTGTGAAATTTTTTTCTAGAATGTTCCCTGGTTTCGCCACTAGATGTCGCCATTTTGTCTCTGTATCTCCCACCCGTATCCTATCCGCACTGTATGTTAAAACTTTTCAGAAGATTTTTTTGGTTATTGCTGTTGTCTAGTTGTTGGTAGTAAAAATAATGTTGTAACAAACAGTTTTATACAGAATGGACTAGATATTTTTGTGTGTTGAATACAATGATCTGTGGAAGAAAACATTCAAATAAGAAATGTCACATTAAAGCTTCTTTTATGGGATAAAATTAGCTTCTAACACCAACATGGCACATTTATTAAGTCACCTGGGAAGTTATGACAGCCCCCAGCCGTAGTACCCACAGTCCATGTGCCCTCTAACTGGCAAAAGTTCCAGCCTCCATCGGCTGTCACGCTTGGAGTCAAGTTGCAAATCTCTAGCTTTGTATATCTCTGAATAAAGTCTTCATATGCCATCCTGAGAGTCAGAGAGAATGAAACAGTGGGGGAACGAGAGATAGGGGGAGAAATTTTACTGACATAGGGTTAATATAATATATATGTTATCATTTTCTCTAATAATTCCTCATACGGGGATTACATGTACGGCCCCAATGACTAGTTGGAACACTGTAAAATATAAACAAAATTTGATTTGCAAAACTCCTAAACCCATGTTATATACAAAACATAAGTGCATATATGATTTTAATGGGAAACAAAAGTTACATTGTAATTTGATTGTTGCAACATATTTAAAAAAAGTTCATGCGTCGGTACCAAAATCACCTCTGAAAGGCGATAAAAAGTAAGTGCTATTAAACAGTTGGTGAAACTTAATCACCTGTTAATTGGCAAGAGGTGATTAAGCTAATTAGGTGTAAATCAGGGGCAGTCTAGAGTATTTTTGGTACTTGAGGGAAGATTCCTCTCATTATCTGTGAACAAAGTCCACAAATCCAGATTGAATCTGCATGTATCATTCAAAGGAGAAGGCATGCGTGAACATGATCTAGAAACGCTGCCATCCTCTCTGGGACCAAGCGCATTTAAAATGTCCTTCTGGAAACCATGGATGCCCCATCCTCAGGACTAAAGTTCAGTTAGTGCTGTTGTGCTAATAGTGCTAATAGCGCTATTAGCCTATTGGAGTCGGTGCTCAGGTATTTAAAGCTGACGTTCTGTTACTGGGTGTGCATCCTAATTAGGACCACCCCTTCTCCGGAGTCATTTGCACCTTTGCGACTGGTGGTGAGTTTGGTTGTTTGCTGTTTGGCTAATGGAGAAGTGGGCATCAGAGTAACGTAAAAGTTGATTTCCTTTTTTTTAGTTCGCTGAATGGTCATTTGATGGTGGGATTTTCCAGGGGTGGGTTTACCTGCTTGAAACTGTAGCAGCTGGTGTTACACCATCAATTTCATGTGCTGCTTTGTCTCTCTCGTTCAAATACGGTAGTCACGTGAGGACGCCGGAATTCTCTTCGCTCAGAGTTTAGGAGACGGCTCTACCTGTTTTTCTTCCCGTTTCTTTGGTAATATTTATTTATCGTTGGTTGTTGTTTTTATTGGTAAAGACTGTTTTCTTTATATTAAAATTGCTTCCTTTCCGAATGCTCAAGATTGTCCTTTAGAATTTTTTTTGTTTTGTGTTTTACCTGGTTTTGTTGTTTATTGTTTATTTTGTCCTTTTTTCGTCTTTATATTTTGGGTTCTAGCTGCTTTTGAGTGCTGGTGGTGGCTTAATTGTGTGGAGTGCAGTGCGGCTTGAATTTGTCTTTCACTGTGTGTGTGTGTGTGTTTGTAATACCTGTGTGTTGTATGGATCTTCACGTCAGCTAGCCTGCCTTTTTGCTGGCGAGCCTGTGTTTATTATTTGTTTTATTTTTCTTAAGTGTTTGTTCCTAGTTGTACACAGTGCTGCTATAATTTTATCCATTGTTTTGGAATCTGATTGACTTTCGGCATCATTGCGATATTGAGTATTAATTATTGATCATTGATGTCCAAATAAAGTGACTTTGTACCTTGTCCCTACGTCTCTCCATCAATTGTAGGACAAACGAATCTGTGTTCGTTATTTGGGTTATTTCCCCGTTTTTATATAAACTGGGTGGCGTAGTGGGTTTGTTTAGGAAGGGGGTGTGTTATCATTGCCTGATTCCTCGCGCCCCCCGTGTACCAGAGGAATGCCACATATAGCTGATATTTGAGCGAACTGAATATAAATCAAAATAAAGAAGCAAGTTAATAAAAAGGTGGCACATCCTTCCTTACCAGAACTCTCCATCGTCGATTTGGCGGAGAAGATGGGCCCTATCCACATCTGAAACTTGATCCCACTCTTTGGAGCTATGAATGAGGACAAGACGGATTTATTGAAACAACGTGCTCGTGGGATTTTTGACTCTTGATTATATAACACATGACGGTTGCACAAGTTATTAATTTTTATTTTACAATTAGCTTTGCTTTATTGACAGCCTACTTGTCACTCCAGGCACCTTTCCACTCTTTGTGGCCCCAAGGATTTCTCAGACGGACCAGTTTGTGCCAGCCATCTTTTGTTTTCACCTACAGCAATAAGACGAAACCATCAGTAAGTAGTTTTTTGGGTTTTTTTTTCTCGTGCCATTTCAGTTAAGAAAAATGCATTTCCCTCTTATATTTTCATGGTACAATATATTCCCATTGAAATGTGATTTTTCCGAAAAACCATGCTTTTTCGACGCCAACAATTTGTTCTATTGTAGTAAACAATGTGGTCTTAAAATTCATTTTCAAATTACACAGGTCCTGTTTTCACTTGCGCTATGGCAGCTATCAATAAGTCGCTTTGCTTAATAGGAACACTTTTTTGACCTTTTTATAATACGTTAATAAAACAAATATAAAAGCTGAATATTTGGGGGTTTAATATTAAAGAAAATGTGTAGACAGATGGAGGCAGAGCTGGAGGTGAAGATATGTTGATTGAGAATGCCGAGGATGGACTGGACCAGAAATTAATTTATTAGAGGGATATGTAGGATGTTTTGGAGACTAGATGATTGAGATGGTGTGGACCTGTGAAGAGAAGGGACACGGGGTAGGAATGTGAGGAAGGGCGACGAGGAGGAGGTTTATGGATGGAAGACCTGCAGGTTGATCTAGGGAACAGGGTGGTGTGAAGAAGGATGATCCAAATTGTGGGGTGAAGAAGAAATACATGTGTCCTGTATCTACATGCACTTGGAGGAGCATTTTGATAACATCTTCCATAACAGAGTAATGAGTGAGTATTACAGAGTGAGTATCTGTACACATCCACAGGACTTTCTCTTCAAATGTCTAGCAAACATGGGCTTTACATAAGCGTCTCACCTCCTTTGCCTTTGTGATTGAGTAGGCATGTTTTTCCACCAGACTCTCTTGGGTCACTGTTTCCTTTCCGCCATGTTTGACCTGCAATATAAATAAATAAATAAGATTGGTGAGTTTGAATGGTATATTTTGCTTCATGTGTGATAGTCTTGATATGTGGATAATTTCTCTATGTAATTTCTCTTAGTGGTTAGCACGTTCGCCTCACACTGCCAGGGTCCGGGTTCGATTCCCGTCTCGGCCATGTGTGTGTGGAGTTTGTGCATGTTCTCCCCGTGCCTCAGGGGTTTTTTCTCCGGGTTCTCCGGTTTCACCCGGTCCAAAAACATGCATGGTAGGTTGATTGGCACCTTAAAACTTATCCCTAGTGTATGAATGTGTGTGTGAATGTGAGTGTGTGTGTGTGTGTCCTGCGATGGGTTGGCATTCCATACATTGTGTATCCTGCCTTAATGCCCATAGATGCCTGAGATAGGCACAGGCTCCCTGTGACCCGAGGGAAGATCGGATAAAGCGCTAGAAGATGAATGAACGAATGAATGAACATACGTTAATGGCTGTGCTCAGTAAAGATTCCCGATTCAGCGCTTTCCTCATGATTTTGAACAGGTTTGGTGGAGCATCGTCTAGGTAGTACCACTCGGCAATCCCTCCACAGAAATCCTCTTGTGCTTCGCTGGCAAAACCTCCGGAGAGGTTCTCGTAGCAGCCGTTCACCCTTTTATTGAAAGAAATGTGTGTTTTATTTATTTATTTATTTTGAGACATTTCATGAACCTGTTGATGGGATAAATTGAAGACACTTACTTGGCGTACGCCTTCTCCAGAAGAGCGCTCCAGAATTCGTTTCGCTCTGCCGATTTCACAAACAGCAGCTTTCCGTGTTTGGTGGGAAGCCGGTCATCGACAACGACTTCTTCCCACTTGCCGTACTGCCACAGCTACGGAGGTGTTTTAAAGCACAAGCCACAATGTGACGCACCAAAAACCACGAAAATTGCATGCGAATTTATAATCAGGGAAGTTCTCCAGCAGGCTAAACGAACGAACGAACGAACAAACAAACGGACAAACAAACAACTGTATGATTTACCTGAAAGCGAAAGATCCCAGCATATTTATCTGTGAAGTTCTGTTCCGGATAAATCACGTGCGCCAGAATCTTTTTTTCCAGAGTGAGCGAGGCGATAGCTGCCATCAGCCAACAGTCGCCTAGAAGAGTCCAACGTTATTTGAGCCACTTTCTCCAATTTTTATCTAACAATTTGAGCTGTTGGATTTTCACCTCGCTCTGTCATGTTTATGTTGTGTGTGAGAAGACATTTCTTGTGTGCATTTACCGACGTCACACCAAAGCATTTTCAAAAGTGACACAATGGCGAGTGTTCCTTTCGCATTAAAAATGTGTGAATTATTGAGAAATCGTCTATGAAAGGTAAACCGGTTCAGGGAGTTTCAAAACAAGGTGGAGAACGAAAACAGATAAACAAACAAGAAAAGTGATGCCCTTCCCCCCCCACCCCACACACACATAAATCATGCGTGTACTATAATCACCCAGTGCTCCTTGACAGACATCAGAACATGTCGCACCGCTGACCATGAACTGGGGTTTTGGACACAATTCCTGCAAGCACATAAGATTCAATTAAAACTTCCTTCCATCCTTTGTGTGTGTATATGTGTATAAAAGGGGCATTTAGGATTTCATGTTAGAACAGTGCTCATGTTTGAGTCCTGAATCCCATCCAACCTTGAAGGAAAGCGTTAAAACCTACAAAAGATGATTTTTGCATGAAGTGTGTGTTAAATGACCTGTAATTAATGAGTGCTACATAAATGGTGAACACATCTGATGGACAAGAATGTTCGTATGTCACCCACAGTATACCTCGAATTCTATTTATTAACTATACGTAGAATAACGTTTTTCATCATTTGTAAAAAACCACTACTTGTTGCATATTCATTAAAAACTACTTACTCCAGGCCTTTTCCATTTCAACCCCTTGGTTTTGTCAGAATTGGCTCCGAGTTCTTTATAGCCCAAAGACTCGGGTGCAGCAGGGAAAGAAGGATCGCAGAAAAGCTTCCCCTCCTTCAGGCACTGATTGCGGAGGGCACCGTAGTCCTGATTTAGGTACTTGCTAGCCATGGCGTTAGTCTGCGTTGGATTTCCAGCCAAACTGCTTTTCAGGCTCTTTTAGAAGACGAGCAAGAATATGAAATGAAATCAATTTTTACCCCAGTGAGTTAAATAGTTTTGGCTGGTCCTCCTTCCTGGGGGAGGGTTTTCTGGGCGGTGTGGTTTGTTGAGATAATGGAGGTAGTGAAACTCAGTACATCACATGCAATTATGTTGTTTTTTTAAAGTTTGACAAGGCCACATGAGAAGCTCCATTTAAATAAATAAATAAATATCAGTTTAATTGAAGATTCCACTTGAAGTGACACAATGTGAGAGTTTATTCATCTATATATCAACAAATATAAGTCAAGTCAAGAGGTTTTTATTGTCATTTCATATGTCACCACATATAGCTGACGCAGTACACAGTGAAATGAGACAACGTTTCTCCAGGACCCTGGTGCTACACAAAACAACATATAACACAAACACAAGAACACAATACTGAGGACGAGACTAAGTTTGTCCTAGCTACATAAAGTGCATCGTGTGTGTAGTGTATTGATTAGGTGTTGCAAGGGGGTGTTTCTTGGAAGGGGATTGGGGAATGTTGCCATTGGCTGAAAGGGAAGTGAGGGGTGCTTGCGGGGTTATGTTCAGTTCGGTTTCCGGGTCTTGTGTGGGTCGTTCTGCAGGCTAAGTAATGGTGTAAAGTTACTGCACCGTATTCATTAAAGTACGTTAAATCTGCAGTGGCTCTCCTTCTTCAATATGTTACACTGGCGACAAGGAAATCCGTACCTGATGAGTGCAGATAAATTTTTGCCGCAACAGTGAACAAGCGTGAATAAGTGAACAATAAAATAGTTGTTGCGAACATGGCGATGCTCGGCTGTATGGAAGAGTTTGACGAGTGCTCTAGTCACCCGTTTGAAGAATACGTTGAAAGACTGGAATGTTTTTTTCACGCGAATGACATTGATGACGATGCAAAGAAACGTTCTGTTCTGCTTAGCGTATGTGGTGCGCGGACATATTCCACTTTACGTTCGGTGCTAGCTCCGACACAGCCCTCTACAGTGACTTATGCTAACATTGTGGCTGCCTTGAAGCGCCATTACAGCCCAGCGCCGTCGGAGATCGTCCAGCGTTTTCATTTTCACAATTGTAAGCAGAAACCCAATCAAAGCATATCTAACTACGTTGCAGAGCTTCGTCGTTTATCGGTGCACTGCGCTTTTGGAGATCAGTTAGACGCCATGCTGCGTGATAGAATTGTGTGCAGGGTTGTGGACGAGGCACTACAGCGACGCCTGCTGGCTGAACCCACGCTCACATTTAATGAGGCAGAGGAAAGGGCGTTATCTGCTGAAACGGTATTGTTAAATGCTCGCCTGCTGCGGGAACGACAGACAGATTTGTCACGGGAGACGACGTGCATTATGCTGCCCGTTTGCAAGTTCCAGTACACAAACTGGCAGATACGGGTGACGATAAAAGACACATTAAGCCATGTTACAGATGACGCCTGGGCTGGCTGAACCCCACACTTGTAAATTTCCAATGCAGTATGCATCATTGTAAAAAGAAAGGACAAAGCTCGTGTTTGTTAACAAAAACAAGGCAGTAGTGATCAGGATCTGCCCGCACCACGCCGGAAAAGGAACAAACTTTATCTGCTAAAGAAACAGATTGGTACTCTGTTTTGCTACTACTTCTTCAAAGAAAGCTGGCTCAGAAGCCCTATGCGGTTATCTGAATGGAAAAAAACACACAATGGAGCGTTGGATCTGCTGAAACGGTATTGTTAAATGCTCGCCTGCTGCAGTGAGCAAACTTATCATACTTTGTGGCCCTCACATCCACCTGAAATGCATTCAGACGAGGGAATACTTAAGCAGTGGTCACAGGAAACATTGGAAGGTCAAAGGGAAAATTTTTGTGGAAGTGTTGTACAAAGGTATAAGGGCCACATTGCCCTTGTTTGTCATCCAAGGCCAGGGCACTAGTCTGCTGGGACGTGACTGGTTTGATGTACTCGGAATATCTGTTGAAGGAGTTCAAATAATATAGCTTCAGTCAATGGAGAAAATACTGACTGAATACTCTGAGATTTTCCAGGACATTGGTGTTTGCATGGTTTCACCAGTTCATATCGACGTTGATAGCACAGTTGCACCACGTTTTTTTAAAGCCCGCCCGGTTCCTTTTGCTTTACGCCCGCAGCTAGACAATGAGCTGGATAACTTGGTGGCTCAGGGAATTTTTGAGCCTGTGCGGCATGCACGATGGGCCACACCCATAGTGACTGTAGCAAAAAAAGACGGGGGCTTGAGGATTTGCGGAGATTACCGCTGTACTGTGAATACGGCTATTAAGCCTGATGTGTACCCCATACCTACAGTATCTGAGCTGTTCTCGAAGCTAGCAGGTGGAGTTGTTTTCACTAAACTTGATTTGAAACAAGATTATCAGCAGGATGAAAGCTCTGCCGAATTACTAACTATTAACACTCACCGTGGGATTTTCCAGGCTCCACGATTGCAATTTGGTGTGTCGACGGCTGTGTCGATATTTCAAAGATTTATGGACACTTTGCTTGCGGGGATCCAAGGGGTGCAACCATACCTGGATGATATCTTGATTTCTGGTAGTACCACGGAGGAGCACAACGCACGCCTACAGGCGGTGCTGAAGCGCGTGGCAGAAGCTGGGTTGCGGCTAAAAAAGAAAAATTTATTTTTGCAACTCCTCAAGTGGAGTTTTTGGGGTTTCGTGTTGATAAGCATGGCATCAAACCAACCTGTGAAAAAGTGGAAGCTATTCAAAATGCCCCAGCTCCACGGAACAAAACCGAGCTTTGGCGTTCTTGGGACTACTTAATTTTTACAGCTGTTTTCTGCCTAACAAAGCTACTGTTCTGGAACCCCTACATGCCAAGTGGCAGACTGGTCAAGGAGACGTCCTTGACCAGTCTGCCACTTGGCAGTGGGACGCTCAGCATGAAAGGGCATATGTTCAGGCAAAAGCTTTGCTGCAGACGGATAAAGTGCTGGTGCATTATAATGGAAAGAAGCCTCTGGGAGTGGCTTGTGATGCTTCGCCCTATGGGCTTGGGGCTTTATTATTCCACATGGAGCAGGATGGCCAAGAGAGACCAGTTTGTTTTGCTTCCAGGACAATGACCTCCACTGAGCGGAATTATGCCCAGATCGATAAGGAAGCATTGGCGATTGTGTTTGCTGTTAGAAAGATTCACCAATATCTTGCGGGTGTAACGGAAGCACACAGACACGGATATAAACAAAACAGGGAGTTTATTTAGAAAAAGGAGAACTCAAAAGAAGTCACTCAAAGGAGTGACCAGGTGATGGGCACGGCCCTGAACTGCTCAAGCAGACGATCGGGAGAAACACAGAAGAGCCTCGAGCAGGAAACGCGGCTGACTCTATCGGCGGGCGAGGTCGCGACCGCGAGTCGTGGAGCTCCGGGGAACGGGAACAGCCGGAATCGGAACCTGGTAGGAGTTGAGAGAAACACACAGGGATTAGTTGGGAATTCGCGGTGTGTCCGTGTGTCCGCTTTGTCATATACGAGACCGGACAGGGAAGGGTCAGAGAATGCCCCTATATATACCGCGGCGCGGTGATTGCTCTAACAAGCTCCAGGTGCAGCTTGTTAGAACTCTGGAGATTGTGAGCGTAGGAGATCTGAGTCACGTGCAGGCAGAGTCGTGACAGCGGGCCGTCATTGTGTTCGTCATTTTCTCGGACCATAAACCACTGCTCAGTCTCTTACGCCACTCTACGCCTATGCCTGCCGTTCTTTCACCACGTATGCTGCGTTGGAGTCTGATCATTGGGGCTTATGACTATGAGCTGTGCTACAGGCCTGGTAAGCATATGGGACATGCTGATGCCCTGAGTCGATTACCCTTGATGGGGTCTGATGCAGCTACGCCGCCGCCTTTGGAGGTATTGCTGCTTGAAATGGTACCAGAGCAAATTGCAAATCTTACACTCAAGGATCCTGTGTTGTCACGAGTACTTCGCTGGGTACTGCATGGGTGGCAGGATGATGCCCTGGAAAGCCGTTTCAGGCCATTTTTTATGCGCCGCCACAAGCTCTCTGAACATAAGAACTGCGTGCTATGGGGAAGTCGTGTGGTTGTTCCCTGCTTGGCGAGGAAAGGGGTATTAGCTATGCTGCACGATTCACACCCAGGCATTGTGCATATGAAGGCGCTCGCAAGGGAGTTTGGGCACAATGACTTGGTGTACATGAGGAGTTACACCCCAGGTGCTAAGTGGATACCAGGTATCAGCAGTAAGGTCACAGGTCCCCTGTCATACAAGGTACAGACGGAAGATGGGCAGGTACATAGAAGGCATGTTGATCAGCTGCTTGATCGGATGGCACCTTCAGAGGATAAATCAAGTTCCAAGTCAGATTGCAGCACTGTTCCTCGGCCAGACCTTTCAGTGGCTGATGGACCCGAGTTGCCGCCACTTTACACTGAGAAACGTAATATGGATGGCAAACTTGTGGAAGCTGAAGGCCTCTCTGAGTCCCCTATCCTTAGAAGGTACCCTGTAAGAGAGCACCGACCTCCAAGAAGGTTTTCAGAATTTTTGGACTGGGGGAAAGGAGTGTAGTGTATTGATTATGCTATTGCAAGGGGGTGTTTGCCGGGTTATGTTCAGTTCGGTTTCCGGGTTTTGTGTGGGTCGTTCTGCGGGCTAAGTAATGGTGTCAAGTTACTGCACCGTATTCATTAAAGTATGTTAAATCTGCAGTGGCTCTCCTTCTCCAATATATCACAGTGTGCAACCTAGTGCAAACAGCGCAAAGACAGAACAAGACTGTGTTTACAACACGAGACAAACACAATATAAAATAAAAAAACACAAGAACGACCTAGTGCAAATTAACAGTTTGGCGAGTGTGCAAAAGAACAATTAGAGCAGCAGTGATAAAAAGTAGATGTGCAAAATGTGCATGTAAACAGTAACACTGTCGGTGAGAGCAGTATATACAATAAACATGTAAAGGCCAGTAATGAGGTATATAAATAAATAGAGCAGTGGAATGCTGTGTGGATGGTGTGTGTGAGTGTGTGTGTGAGTCCAGTTCTACTTTAGTTCTATGTGTTGAGAAACCTGATGGCTTGAGGGGAAAAAACTATTGCATAATCTGGTTGTGAGGGCACGAATGCTTCGGAACCTCTTCCCTGATGGCAATAGTGTTATTACAGGGCACAGAGAATCATTACAGGGAACCGAGAATGTTGAGGAAAATGAAAATACTGAAGAAAATGTTGGGGAACAATCAGGGACTTCAATTCCCACGTGCACCGTAATTCCATGTATTGTGGGAAGCTGCTTTGTGACATTGACAATTGTAAAAAGCATTCTACAAATAAAGCTGAATTGAATGAAGAATCATGGGCTACACAATTCATCCCCGTCAATAGGATAGAGTTCAGAGCTCTCTAGCAGGAGATCTTCCACTTTTCTATAAACCTTCATGGAGCTGACTTTATGTACATTTTGTATTGTCATGCTGGAACAGGTTTGAGTCTCTGAATACCAAAGTTAAGGTGGTATGTAACCATTCTTGTAATTAAAAAGTTATCTGGGCATAAATAATTACATACTAACACACACACAGTTAGTGAAAGCTTTATGTTTATTGATGAACTGTAGTCTTAAGGTTATTCAAAGCCACCACCAGTTGCCAGATATTTCAGTTCATACTCGTTTAAGAAAATCTTATATCTTTAATGCCCTGTAAAACTTTATGGATATAAAATCCCAACATTGGTTACATTTGCATACAGTTATTGTTTACTTTGCATACATTCGCTGTATTGATTAGGTATTGATCTCTCGGGCTGATTATTTCTCCGAAAACACACGCAACAGGAAGCTGCCCTCTTCATTCGGATTGAAGGTAGCAGGAACGATGATGTATTCAGCGAGAAGAATGTCAATGCGCAGATACACCTCACGCCTGACTCTGAATTTGCTCTTAGCCACCCATTTATTCAGATCACCTCCTCCAAGACCAACATCCTGCGAACACACAAACACACACAACATAATGTGTAAGCATAGAATTTGTTATAATATATATAATACAATATACAACAATAGCTGGCCCGTTAACCAGGTCATTTGTAGCAGATTTGCAAACTAAGTAATATTTCTTTCCTAAAATTATATCATTGTCATTTGATCTTAATCCCTAATAAAAACCTTGATGCACAACCTGTTGTGAATGGGAATAACCTACATTTATTTTACCTGTGTATGTTTTTATTAAATTAGATATCTGTATCAGCATTGTTCTGTCAAATTACCATTTTATGGCACTAAGGAGACCAAAAGATTCTGAGTTTAAAGAAGAGAACTCCTGCACACAATTCTAACAGCAAACCCATGACTGATATAAGATTTTGAAGAGCGCCCCCAAATACATCAGCTCGGACTACATCACTGCTACATGCAATACACACCATGTCCGGAACCTGAAAGGCAAACACACGGCGAAGAAAATTTCCTTCGGTATTTACATTTTAGTATTTAAGAATGAGCATAACATATTATTTAAAATGTCAATATTATTAAAATATATAGTGTGTCTATGTTTAAATAATGACTATCTTACTTTGTAGAAGCCCCCGACAACATAGATCCTAGGATCATCCGGTTACTCAAACCCCTCCACCACGTTAACGTGGCGGTTCAAGGAGGGGTATTTTAAAATGTCAATATTAATAAAACATGTTGTCAGCAAAAATGCTTAAATAATGAATATCTTACTTTGTAGATGTAGAAGCCAATCTTCAGGCCGCGAAATCCAGTGCATTTTGCTTTGCGTGCACCTTTCTGCATCAGCGCAATAAGTGCTGAACATTTTCCATTGCCTGAACTGTCAATTCCAGTTTGACCCGGAACTGTGGGTTTATGCCGAATGTAGCTGGAGAATGCACAAACAACAATATTTATACCATGGTCAGGCTAAATACTGGATTCTGATTGGATGGAAGGTGTGATGTGCTGGTTATAAACAACTGATTATAAACATGTGTCCGAATTTGGGGAATCCTTTTCTTTTCTAGAATGTCCCCTGGTTTCGCCACTACATGTCGCCATTTTGTCTATGTATCTCCCACCTGTATCCTATCAGCGCTGTATGTGTTTATGTTCCTCTTTTGTATCAGTCTATTGGTATTGATTGTTAGAACTTTTCAGACGATTTCTTTGGTTATTGCTGTTGTCTAGTTTTTGGTAGTATAAATAATGTTGTAACAAAGAGTTTTATTAGATATTTTTGTGTGTTGAATATGATGATCTGCGGAAGAAAACCTTCAAATAAGAAATGTCCCATAGAAGCAATTTTTATCCCATAAAAGAAGCTTTAACACCAACATGGCACATTTTCGCAGTCACCTGGGAAGTTATGACAGCCCCCAGCCGTAGTTCCCGCAGTCCATGTGCCCTCAAATTGGCAAAAGTCCGAGCCTCCATTGGTTGTCACGTCTGGAGTCAAGTTGCAAATCTCAATCATTGAATATCTCTGAATAAAGTCTTCATATGCCATCCAGAGAGACAGAGAGAATGAAACAGTGGGGGAACGAGAGATAGGGGGAGAAATCTTCCATAGGAATGTCTTGATTTCATTCATGTGGTGCTTATAGTTTTTTTAGTAATCTTTAGTCTCTTGTATACTAATCCTGACATAGGGTTAATATAACTCATTCTTATGTTATCATTTTCTCTAATAATTCCTCATACGGGGATTACATGTATGCCCCCAATGACAAGTTGGAACACTGTAAAATAAAAACTCCTAAACCCATGCTATATACCAAAAAATAAGGGGAAAACAAAAGTTACATTGGAATTTGATTGTTGCAACATATTTCAAAAAAAGTTCATGCCTCGGTACCAAAATCACCTCTGAAAGGCGATAAATAGTAAGTGCTATTAAACAGTTGGAGAAACTTAATCACCTGTTAATTGGCAAGAGGTGATTAAGATAATTAGGTGTAAATCAGGGGCAGTCTAGAGTCAGTTTGGTACTCGAGGGAAGATTCCTGTCATTATCTGTGAACACAAATCTGGATTGAATCTGTATGTATCATGCAAAGGAGAAGGAATGCGTGAACATGATCTAGAAACGCTGCCATCCTCTCTGGGCCCAAGCGCATTTAAAATGTCCTTCTAGAAACCATGGATGCCCCATCCTCAGGACTAAAGAGCAGTTAGTGCATGAGGAATTGCTTATTTGGAAAGACTTCATCAATCCTGAATGCTATACACAAGTTTTAGAGCAATTTTAGACCCGTTTCATTGCAATTTAATGCACCCCTTCTTAAGGTTTGATGAGTACTAAGATGCTTTTGTTATCACTACAGTTGATATACAGCTGATATTTGAGCGAACTGAATATAAATCCAAATCAAAAAGCAAGTTAATAAAAAGGTCCTTCCTTACCAGAACTCTCCATCGTCGGTTTGACGGAGAAGATAGATCCTATCCTCATCTGAAACTTGATCCCACTCTTTGGAGCTATGAATGAGGACAAGACGGATTTATTGAAACAACGTGCTCACGGGATTTTTGACTCTTGATTATATAACACATGACGGTTGCACAAGTTATTAATTTTTCTTTGCAATTTTACAATTAGCTTTGCTTTATTGACAGCCTACTTGTCACTCCAGGCACCTTTCCACTCTTTGTTACCCCAAGGATTTCTCAGACGGACCAGTTTGTGCCAGCCATCTTTTGTTTGCACCTACAGCAATAAGATGAAACCATCAGTAAGTTGTTGTTTTTTTTTTGTTTGTTTTTTTTTCTCGTGTTTTCTCGTTTTCTTAACTTTTTCTCAGTTAAGAAAAATGCGTTTCCCTCTTGTATCTTTTTCCGAAAAACCATGCTTTTTTCTACGCCAACAATTAGTTCCATAGTAGTAAACAATGTGTTCTTAAAATTCATTTTCAAATTACACAGGTCCTGTTTTCACTTGCGGGGCACGGTGGCTTAGTGGTTAGCACGTTCGCCTCACACCGCCAGGGTCCGGGTTCGATTCCCGTCTCGGTCATGTGTGTGTGGAGTTTGCATGTTCTCCCTGTGCAAACAAAACATGCACGGTAGGTTGATTGGCACCTTGGAAAATTGTCCCTAGTGTATGAATGTGTGTGTGAATGTGTGTGTGTGCCCTGCGATGGGTTGGCATTCCATCCAGGGTGTATCCTGCTTTAATGCCCATAGATGCCTGAGATAGGCACAGGCTCCCTGTGATTGGATAAAGCGGTAGAAGATGAATGAATGAATGAATGTTTTCACTTGCGCTATGGCAGCTTTGCTTGCCAGGAACACTTTTTTGACCTTTTCATAATACATTAATAAAACAAATATAAAAGCAGAATATTTGGGGGTTTAGTATTAAAGAAAATGTGTAGACAGACGGAGACGGAGCTGGAGGTGAAGATACGTTGATTGGGAGTACCGAGGATGGACAGGACCAGGACCAGGGATATGTAGGATGTTTTGGAGACTAGATGATTGAGATGATGTGGGCCTATGAAGAGGAGTGGTAGGAATGTGAGGAAGGACAAGAGGACGAGGAGAAGGAGGTTTATGGATGGAAGATCTGCAGGTATTTGGGGTGAAACAGGCTGATTTAGGGAACAGGTTGGTGTGGAGAAGGATGATCCAAGCAAGCAGCCATGCAGTGAAGTTGTGGGGTGAAGAAGAAAATACATGTGTCCTGTATCTACATGCACTTGGAGGAGCATTTTGATAACATCTTTCATTACAGAGACCGAATGTTATGTGAGTATCTGCGCACAGCAAACATGGGCTTTACACAAGCGTCTCACCTCCTTTGCCTTTGTGATTGAGTAGGCATGTTTTTCCACCAGACTCTCTTGGGTCACTGTTTCCTGATCGCCATGTTTGACCTGCAATATAAATAAATAAATAAGATTGTTGAGTTTGAATGGTATATTTTGCTTCATGTGTGATAGTCTTGATACGTCGATAATTTCTCTACGTAACATACGGTGATGGCTGTGCTCAGTAAAGATTCCTGATTCAGCGCTTTCCTCATGATATCGAACAGGTTTGGTGGAGGATCGTCTAGGTGGTACCACTCGGCAATCCCTCCAGTGAAATCCTCTTGTGCTTCACTGGAAAAACCTCCGGAGAGGTTCTTGTAGCAGCCGTTCACCCTTTTATTGAAAGAAATGGGTGTTTTACTATTATGCTTTTTTTTTTTTTAGAGACATTTAATGAACCTGTTGATGCGATAGAACACTTACTTGGCGTACGCCTTCTCCAGGAGCGCGCTCCAGAATTCGTTTCGCTCTGCCGATTTCACAAAAAGGAGCTGTCCGTGTTTGGTGGGAAGCAGGTCATCGATAACGACTTCTTCCCACTTGCCGTACTGCCACAGCTACGGAGGTGTTAAAGCGCAAGCCACATAAATTCACACTGTGATGACGGCAAACACCAAATTTGAAAACGATTAAATTGCATGAGAATGGTCTTTTATTTTTCTGATTTAAGGCTAAATTTGTAGAATCAGGGAAGTTCTTGAACAAACTACGAAAAGAAACAAACGGCAACTGTGTAATGTACCTGAAAGCGAAAGATCCCGGCATATTTATCTGTGAAGTTCTGTTCAGGATGAATCACATTGTCCAGAATCTCATTGTCCGATGAGAGAGTGGACAATGCTGCCATCAGCCAACAGTCTCCTAAAAAAGGTCCAAAGCTGAGCCACTTTCTCCGATATTTATCTAACGGTGTTGGGTTTTCACTTTCTGTACATTACTGAACTGAGAAACCTCATGTTGGAATAAGAGATAATGTCCCTCATGTTATGTTGTGGGTCAGAAGATAATTCTTGTTCTCGTTGATCTACATCACACCAAAGAAGAAAAAAAAAATCTGCTTCTACTTTCCACTTCTCTCATTAAGGGACGCCAGAGTGGGTCATTTTTCTCCACACCACCCTGTTGTCTACATCTTTCAGTCCAACTACGTGCATGTCTTCCCTCATCACATCCAAATGGAAAACAGCGTTAAATAAATATCCGGTTTATTTTTATTGTCTCAGGTACTATGAATAAAAACCGTGTGATGCGTAAATCATGCATGTTCTATACTCACTCAGGTCTCCTTGGCAGACATCGGCACGTGTGGCGCCGCAGACGATGAACTGAGGTTTTGAACACAAATCCTGCAAGCACATAAGGTTCATTCATTCATTCATTCATTCATCTTCTGGCGCTTTATCCGATCTTCCCTCGGGTCACGGGGAGTCTGTGTCTATCTCAGGCGTCTATGGGCATTAAGGCAAGATACACCCTGGATGGAATGCCAACCCATGGCAGGATACACACACACACAAATTCATACACTAGGGACAATTTTCCAAGGTGCCAATCAACCTACCGTGCATGTTTTTGGACCGGGAGGAAACCGGTGAACCCGGAGAAAAACCCCCTGAGAACATGTACAAACTCCACACACACATGGCCGAGACGGGAATCGAACCCGGACCCTGGCGGTGTGAGGCGAACATGCTAACCACTAAGCCACCGTGCGCCTTTACACATAAGGTTCACTTATGTGTTAAAACTTATTTTCCTTCCTCTGTGTGTGTGCATGTGTATAAAAGGCGACATTTGGGATTTCACGGTAGAACTCCATGAATGGTTTTTATGTTTATGAGGCCTGAATCCTGTCTAGGAAAGAGTTAAAAACCTACAGCCTGGAGGAGACGCCCCTATTATAAAAATACTTACTCCAGGCCTTTTCCATTCCACCCCACTGATTTCGTTAGATTTAAAGCCCAGAGATTCGGGTGTAGCAGGGAAATCAGGATCACAGAAAAGCTTCCCCTCCTTCAGGCACTGGTCACGGAGAGTCTCATAGTCCTGATTTAGGTACTTGCTAGCCATGGCGTTGAGTTCCAGACAAATTGTTTTTCAGACTTGCGACTTTTCTTGAGAAGTGCAAGAATAGAAAAATACGTTTTTCCTGCGGTGATTTTTACTTTTGGTTGTTCCTCCTTCCTTGTGGAGAGGTAACCAGATATTCTAGGTGGAGTGGTTTGTTGAGATAACGGCGATAGTGAAACTGCATATATATTTTTAATTTTTTTATCGAGAAAACTACATCCAGGTGTCAAGTATTATATATTTTTTCCCCTCCCCATAATTCTTATTCCAGGTTAGACCGTTTACTGTATATTAAGAACAGGCAGTGGGCCCAGTACAAAGCGGGCCTGATGAGTTAAGGTGCGTAGCTTCTCTGAGATACTGGTCGTTGGTTCTTTTGATCTATGATAACGCTGAACGGATGCTCTGTCCACTCCAACCAGTTCCTACATTCTTTTAGGGCCAACATGATGGTCAATTGCTCTCTGGTTACGAATGTTGTAGTCCTGTTCGGCCAGAGAAAGATTCCTAAAGAAGAAGGCACAGGGATGAAAGCGTGGAGGGTCTCCTGAAAGCTGAGATAACCCTTTGTTGGATTTGTCCACCTCTACTATGAATAAATGCTGGGGTTCAGGGTATGGTGAGAGGGGGCGGTGCTAAACTTGTGTTTCAAGCATGCAAAGGCCTCGTCAGCTTCTGTGATCCACACTAGGGTCCTTGGGTTGCTCTTCATGTGAGAGGTAAGGAGAAAAGTAATAAGGCTGAAATTGTAGATAAATCAGCGGTAGAAGTTGTCAAACCCCAGATACAGTCGGAATTCCTTGGTTGTGGAGAGTTGGGTCCAGTCTTGGGTCACATTGGTCCATTTGAGTCCCAGAGAGGCTAAGGACGTAACCCAGGAACTACATGCAAGACTGATGGAATTCACATTTCTCCAGCTTTATCTACAATTGATGTTCATGCAGGCATTGGAGGACTTGGGCGATGTGGCTTCAATAGTTGGCCATATTTTGGGAATAAATCAGTTTATCATCAATGTAAACGATGACCAAGTGATAGAGGAACTCTTGGAACACCACGTTCCTGAAAGTGTGCTGGAGAAATGGAAAGTCCGTACAGCATGACCCGGTATTCATGGTGCCCAGAGGAGGTGATGAAGGCACTGTTGGCGTTCCATATTGAGCGTGCCCATAGCAACGTGAGGAAGGCTACCTTGGAGCGTTCCGTAGGGGATTTAGCACGCCTTCTCAATATGTAACTTGCCGGAGGGAGCGACTACATTCAGCCTCTTTGACTGGATTATAAAGCAGGTTGAGCCATGGGACTGGCTGAGGAGTAGGGTGCAGCGGCACTAATCGGAGCCCCGATTGTCCAAAACATATGGCCAGAGGTCAGATGAAACAACCACGTGGTCTATCATCGATCTCCGGTCTAGGGTGTTCTGTGGGCAGTTGGACACCCTTACTTTTGGTGCTTGTTATGGACAAACTGCGACTAAGTACAGAATTCCAATAACAGAGCACTGCTCGGGTTCAGATTGGGAGGAACTGCCCCGGCACCCAATCACACCCCTCAAGGTGTCACTGTCATTGCCCACGTGTGCACTGAAGTGGAACAATGGAGTCCCCAGTAGGAATGTTTACCCCTCCTAGAGACTCCAAGAAAGCTGGGTACTCTACACTGCCATTCGGCCCATAGGCACAAATGACAGTGAGAGACTCATCCCTGAGCAGAAGGCGCAGGGATACGACCCTCTCATTACTTACTCCAGGCTTTCTCCGTTCCACCCCACTGTTTTTGTCAGAATTAAAGCCCAGAGATTCAGATGTAGCGGGGAAAGAAGGAGAACAGAAAACTTCCTCTCCTTCAGGCACTGACTACAGAGGGCAGTCCTGATTTTGTCCTGATTTAGGTAGCTATGGCTTTGAGCTTGATTTCCAGCCAAATTGTTTTTCAAGATCTTGAGAAAACATGAGACTCTTCTTGAGAAGTGCAAGAATAGATGCTTGAAAATAAGTTGTTCCTCCTTCCTTGTTGAGATAAGAGATAGTGAAACTGCAAACATTAAACGCAATTGTCTTGTACCGCAAGAACTACACCCAGGTGTCAAGGACTCGAGATTTTTTTTTTTCTCCCCATCATTCTTATTCCAGGTTAGACAATTTACTCTTGCCTATCAGATATAGTAATTGTATAAGATCCTGTGAAATTGGTCCAGTGGCTCTCTGTGACCATAGTCTAGTGTTTTTAGACTTTGATTTTCAACCCCTTACTGGAAATCTCCTTAATGGCAACACAATTGGGATGCAGCCACCTCATCAATGTGTTTATTACCTGGTATAAGAAAAAAAAAAACAACAAGAGAAAGTTAGAAGAGGTTAAAACATTGGAATTGATTCATAAAAGATAAATCACCCGTGCAAAACAACTGGAATCTTGTAACTAGTGCCAGATCTAAATTTAAAGAATCGAAACTATTCAGAACATGTACTGAAACTGATAATGCTAATCAGGCAAAGGTATTATCAAAATGTGTATACACCTACTCAGCTTACCAACCCAAACGTCAACAATCGGTCATTTCATATGATGCAGTTAAAATAACACTCTTCATCTACATCTACATTTCTACAAGGGTCTGTACACCTCTTGTGTAACCCAAGACCCTGCTTCTTTTTTCAACCAAATACTTTTACCTCAGATGACCAGGGCTTCCTTAACCAAGGAATACAATTTTTCAGCTGTTCAATCAATGCCCAGTGGGAGGGCACCATGGTTGGACGCTTTACTTACTAAATACTATTTAAAATGTTGGCATTTTCATGACGGGTAGTCGACGATCTTTTGCAAGATAATCTTACTTCAAATTCCTGGATAATTGTTTCTATCAGCTTAGTTCTCAAAAAGAGGAAGAACGTGCCAGACGGGGCCTCACATCGACCGATTAGTTTACTCAGTGTAGACTTCAAAATTGTGGCCATCGAATCCTAGCGAAAATGGTTAAATCGCACCAAACTGGATTTATGATATAGATAGATGGATAGAAACCACTTTATTGTCAGTGCATAGTACAGATACACAGCAACAATATGTAGTTTTAGCATCTACCAGAAGTGCAAATAGTAGCAATGTGCAAATTGAATGACTATATTCAGTGGGTAATACTTTTTAGTCCCAGTAAATGTACAAATGTATATGTACAGCTTGTAGAATAAATATGCAAATGTATGTGACTTAAATGACTTTTCCTTGAAGCCGCAGGGAAACGACCCTCTTGTTCACCGGGGTGAACTCCAACACATGGCGGCCAAGCTGGGGGGCTATAAGCAGGCCCATTCCAGTCTGCCGTGGAGATTCCAGTCTCTCTTTCGAAGTACTATGTAGTACTGTGTAGTGGAGCCCCCTGTCAGAGGTATCTTTAACTCTCGCCTCCAGCAGAGCTTCCACCACATTCCGAGGGGTGCTTGGAGTCAGAATGGACCATGTTCTGTGGCGGTAAGGTCTCTTTCGTAGAGGCAATCCCCAAACCTGGTAGTGGTCACCGGAAGTAAGAAATGCTGTCAAGCTGAACAAGGTGTCATTCCGAGCCTGGTTGGTTCATGGGACCAGCTGATGGGTACTCTCATGCCAAGTGGACTGCAGCCCTGGTGGTTGTGGAGGCAAAATCTCAGATCTCTTATACCAGGTAATAAACACATTGATGAGGTGGCTGCATCCCAATTGTGTTGCCATTAAGGAGATTTCCAGTAAGGGGTTGAAAATCAAAGTCTAAAAACACTAGACTATGGTCACAGAGAGCCACTGGACCAATTTCACAGGATCTTATACAATTACTATATCTGATAGGCAAGAGTAAATCGTCTAACCTGGAATAAGAATGATGGGGAGAAAAAAAAAATCTCGAGTCCTTGACACCTGGGTGTAGTTCTTGCGGTACAAGACTACCAGTCAGCAGGATCTTCAGCATATACTAGGAAGGTTTGCAGCTGAGTGTGAAGTAGCTGGGATGAAAATCAGCACCTCCATGTACGAGGCCATGGTTCTCAGCTGCAAAAGGTGGTGGTTTGACCAGTTCAGGTTGGTGGAGAGTTCTTGCCTCAAGTGAGTTCCTGCCTTATGCATTATTGCATGTAACATTCATTCATTCATCTTCTAGCGCTTTATCCGATCTTCCCTCGGGTCACGGGGAGTCTGTGTCTATCTCAGGCGTCTATGGGTATTAAGGCAGGATACACCCTGGATGGAATGCCAACCCATCACACATACACACACACACACACACATTCATACACTAGGGACAATTTTTCCAAGGTGCCAATCAACCTACCGTGCATGTTTCTGGACCGGGGGAGGAAACCGAGAACGTGGAAAACCCGGAAAAGAAAACTCACAAACTCCGCACACACATGGCCGAGACGGGAATCGAACCCGGACCCTGGCGGTGTGAGGGCTCTGCATGTAACATACTCAGACCAAATGGACAATTAAAATGGACAATTAGCCATTTGTGGTCATTTACAGAAGATATATTATATATATCATATATATATATATATATATATATATATATATATATATGTATGTGGATTCAGTGATGTGGAGAAATAAATATAATCTCAAATGGCGTCAACTTTCATGGATTCTTGGCTACAGATTGTGCCTTAATACCATTATAAGTATTGTAGCTCTATGTTGCGTGTTGTGTGATGTGAATATGTTGTTTTATGTAGCACGTAGGTTCTGGAGAAATTTAGCAAGGTGTACTGCATCAGATACATACAATTGAAATGGCATGAATTTCAATTATCCATGCAATGGAATTCATGCTCATTCAAAACCTCTAGACTTGACTTGAGTTGTAAAATTATATTTTGGACTTTGGCACCCCCTGGTGATTAAAGTGAGTCACAGCGGGTCTCCAAGGTTTCAACATTTTGACCTTTCATCTCACAATTTCTTTATTTATCATCACTTCATTCCAAAGCTATTATATCTGTATTATAATTCTGCATCACATTAATGTATAATATACGCAGGAAACCTGAGTATTGTTAGAATATTGCTAGTCACTAATGCTACCTGTACAAACTGAGCATGGACAATGGAATTCATGCTCATTCACCAGCGCTGTGGTCTATTAACAATTGTTCTGAGACAGTTTCAGGAGTCCTTAGAGCAGTGTGTATTGTCAAGTTTTAGGTACCGGCGTTTGTAGGACTTTCACAAAGGTGACATTTTGGACCTGTTTGAATACCTTGGCGGTACCTTAGTCATAAATGGATTTCAACCAGCAACATCTGGATGCAAAAAAGCCCTACATTTATCTTACAGAGATACAATCCCTGACCTCAAGCCTGAAGGACTAGCAGAGTTTAACCTGCAAAACAATCCCCGACCATCCCTGACCAGGTGTTTTCTTTTGTGTTCTGTCTGTTTTCTTTTGTATTCCATTCATCCACCAGATGGCAAACGACCTGCAGACAGGTGAACAATTACCTGCCACACCTCTTCCCCCACCGCCCTCCCTCCATTCTTCAGCACGTTATAAGCCCACACGCAAGCTGCGCCCAGAAGCAAACTCTCTTCGCCCCACACTCTCAGAAGGTCTAGCCCAGGCTTGCTGGTGTCAAGATGTCCAACATCGCCCATGTGCTGTCCAAGAGGAAGGACAAAGAGGAAGGGCTGGGAGCCAATGACAATGCCATTCCTTTCAAAAACCAGGATTTTGAGGCGCTCCGGCGCGAGTGCCTGGCAAGTGGCAAACTCTTCTGCGACCCCACGTTCCCCGCTGACGTCAGCTCTTTAGGATTCAACCAGCTGGGGAAATATTCCTCCAAGACCATAGGAATGGAATGGAAAAGACCATCGGTGAGCCAGTGTGAGATAAATATTCGGTACCTTTAGGGCATTTCTGCCTATGCATTTACATTTACAGTATTTAGCAGATGCCCTTATCCAGGCGCTTTAGGTCTCCATCTAAGAATAAATTCATTCATGTAGGGTAGAAACAAACTTAAGTACACAATATGCATATTTGAGAATGTTGGTTTTCCTTACTGGTGGAGAATAGACTTTGGTGCACCAAATTGAAGCTGTTCTAATATACGAAATGCTTTTCTTCCTTTGACCTGTCAAAATGGGTACACCACAGTTGCAGGACTTCCTCTATTTACTTGCTCTTTTAATGTGACCGTGGTTGCCAGAATGAACAGAATGCTCATACTAGAGAAAATTTCAATTCACCTTGTGTGGTTTGGATTCATCAATGAATTACAAGCGATCAAATCAAGCAATGAAGAAAAAATCTTATTCACAACGGGGAATTGTAATGGTTGTTACAACCCTGGGGTTTATATATCACTTTTTACGTGTTCAATTTACTACAACAACATTATAACGAGTGCATTACAACAAACCTTTATCAAAGCTTTATCTTGTAGATAGATGTGTATTTTTATGGAAAATAAAAACCACGAGGATTTCATGTGTATCTGTGTGTTTTTAAGGAGCTTTGCCCGAACCCTCAGTTCATTTGCGACGGCGCTACGAGGACCGACATCCGCCAGGGAGCTCTAGGTGAGCTGAGAATCTTTCAAACTGAACTTGTGTATAATGTTTCAGGACTGGTGACACGCCTTATTGTAATATACACTGTAATCAAATAAAAAGTCTCATGCATGATTTATCAGTATCGACTCCGTCGGGTGTCAAATGGGACGTCCGTGCAGGGTTAAATTTCTGACCCCGGTGATTATCAGCATGAAAAAATAACACTAAGTTGTGCTATATGGCTGGTAATGTGGTGTAAGCTGAATCTCAAAACAAAGGGATTTGATCTGTACATCACCGTTAAGCCCTAATCCTTATAGGATTCTTCATTTCTCAAGAGCGTCAACGCCTTTTAAAACATTTAACACCGACATCTTGACGTCATGTCTAGCAAGTCCCGGGATCCGTTCTTCCGAAATGTTTTCCCTTGATAAAGGTGTTTGAAAGCACCTTGATATCCATAACCAAAATCTCTCATTGATGGTCAAATATGGGAGCAAGTATATTAGTATATTTTCATCCGCATCAACCCATTCAAAGGTGGCCGTTTATACTACACTAGTTATAATCAAAAATTAAACACCCTGTCTGGCTTGATATAGTTTACCGTTGGATATCAGTCAGCAGAAACTTGTATCCAAGGTAAAGGTAGGCTCAACTATTCTTGAGCATTGGTACCACCAGAGGAACTTCCGTTGTTGCTTTAGTTTGTATCTTTTAAACAGGAAAGAAGCAGGTAGTGGACCTTTTATCCCCAAATGTGTACCTTAAGCCCTTTTTAAATCTATGCTATATTACCATAATTAGATGTAAAGTACAGATAGGATGCGTTCAAAGTGAATTCGGGCGACGTTCTAAAATGTTAGATGTGCTTAAAAACTTTGTTAAGGTTGTATCTCCTTCACCCCGATATATACGATCTTCCCTCGGGGTGTATCCTGCCTTAATGCCCATAGACGCCTGAATTGGGCACAGACCCCCCCCGTGACCCGAGGGAAGATCGTATATAGCGGTAGAGGAATGAATGAATGAATGCATGAATGTATTTCCTTCACCCTGCTATGTGACTCATTCAGGAGACTGTTGGCTCCTGGCAGCCATTGCCTCGTTGACTCTGGATGCCGAGATCCTGGGGCGCGTTGTTCCCTCTGACCAGAGTTTCAGTGAAAAGTACGCCGGGATCTTTCATTTCCAGGTGGGTTTATGAGGTCTAATTCTCTCACCGTAAAAATGTATATATTTTTTATAAATAGGCCATAACTTTTAACTTCCAAGCTAAACAAAGCAATTTTTAAGGGATAGTATTTTTGTATAATCCTTGCTTAAGTTTCCAACGGGCAGTCCTAATTGGCTGTCAGAAATGACGTGTGACCAAAATCAGACCTAATATGCGCCCCAAGTATTATTTAATATTTAATATTTGCCGGATTTAAAACGGCACAAGTTATTTGTTTGAGGGCCTATTCATTTCTAATTAGTCCTTAAATCTAATTCCTGCGGCTGCCCGGCATGTTAATGATTAATTTCTTAGACATGCTCCTTGCCGCATTTAAATCGGGCTCCGTTACAGTCCAGACCTACAGATTTACAAGCACCTCCTTCTATCCACAGCTTTGGCATTACGGTGAGTGGGTGGACGTTGTCATCGATGACCGACTGCCTACCAAAAACGGGCAGTTGCTGTTTGTTCACTCCGAAGAAGGGAGCGAGTTTTGGAGTGCCCTGCTGGAGAAAGCCTACGCAAAGTACGTGTGATTGCGCGTGTAAATAACACTGATGCTTTTTTTTCTAACTTTTTTTTTGTCGTCGCAGTAGATGTGCAAGATTACAGGTATTGTCTGACATGAGTCAAACAGCGGCTTGCCAAATCCAGCCACGGCCCAAAATACACACATTGTCCACCTAGTTGTAAAATAACTACACAATGGCAGCAATTGCATACACAATATTGGAAGTGTCAATGCGTATGAGAAACCAAGGTAAATGTAAGACACCGGGCCCAAAAGTGAAGTGTAGCTTCCTATGCTATAATGCACACATGCATTATTTTAATGTAGTACTGTAATCTCTAACAAGAGATGAGATAAGATCACTAGAGCAGAGGTTTTAAGGCAATTGATCATTTGCATAATTGCCATGTCAGCCACACTAGACAAATCTGAATTTTGGTTGGATGTTTGTAGGAGCTCAGATTGAATCCCAAATAAGGAGTCACTTGAGTGCTCAACAGACTTTTTTATTGTCATATTATTACCATGTTATTATATATATCATTTGCCGCACCAGTAACGAACAAGTAAAGACTTTACAGCTGAATGCCTTCCAGCTGGCACAACAGGCAGGTGTCCACAGCAGCGTGCACACATCCTGAGATGTTAAAAACTGTTAGAGAGCTGGAAAAAAAAAAACAATGCACATAATAGCAGTAATAATAACAATACCAATCAAATTCTTGGTTTCAGCAAACCATACACAATTAAGCCTTGGAAATGATGTACGCATCAATACACAGACAATATTGCTGTAGCACTGACGTAGCACTAAAGTCCAGTAAGGGCTTTCAAAGTTCTTTCTAATTTGCTGATTGTGTGATTTGGGAAACGTATCTTTGAAGGTGTCGGCTATAAAAGGTCCGTCTGTACCCCAAGTCTCTCCACCAGCATGCGTTACAAGAAAAATTAATGTCTTCCGTGTCTGGACAAATCCACACTGGTGTTTCAGAATGAAAACGTGTAGAATGTAAGGTTGCACATTTGAGCAATAGTCTATTGGTCATACAAACAGCAAAAGCTCTCAGACTAATGAGTTCATAATTATAATATGTACATGTTTACCTTTCTCAAAGAGTTGGCGTGTTTTAAAGGCGTGTTTCAAGAATCGAATGAAACCTGTATGTGTCGTCATATCTCCTCTGGATATTGAAACACTGGATCAGCGCAAAGGCTGGCGGAAAAATTCTCCTTTTCTTCTGTAATGTTTGCTGTAAATGTTCTGTAAAGCAATACAAGAGAAGCCTTTACATGACATCAGGCTGAAAGAGTGATTGCTATTTTAATATATTCTCAAACAAGCTGCATGTTTATCCAGCTTATTCAGGGCTTCGGAGACTCGTTTGTTCTGTTCCCAGTCCAGTCCAAGTTGTGTTTTTCTTTCCAGGGTGAACAGCTCGTATGAAGCGCTTTCGGGTGGCTCCACCACCGAGGGCTTTGAGGATTTTACCGGTGGAATTGCTGAGACCTACGAACTTCTGAGGCCGCCACCAACTCTGTTCAACATCATTAAGAAGGCATTGGATCGGGGATCTCTGCTTGGCAGCTCTATAGATGTGAGCGAAGGGGCTATGTGCTGTATATGACTTGTCATGGCCGTTCGTCAGACACCCAATCGGCTTTATCTGCTCGTATGACCTTTAAACTCAGTCTTTTTGTCTACTTTTAGACATCCTATTATGTAGCTAGTTCCAAGTTCTTCATACGCCAAGTTCTTTCACAGGAGTGTCAAAACGTCAGCATTCCGGGCCAATTTCTTTAGTAATAGCACTTACTTGAGTGCATATCTACAATGAATATTAAAGGACGGCTTAATTATTCATGTCGTTGTTTTACAGAGTTGTAACGTTTGCGTGAATACAGATGGAGATAATAAACAAATGTGTACATTGTACACCCGAACAGATCACCAGTTCTTATGAGACGGAAGCAGTGACCAGAATGAAGCTGGTGAAGGGACACGCCTACTCCATCACCGCCGCAGAAGTGGTGAGGCGCTCGCGTTAACCATCATTTCACTCGTGCAAATATTTACACGAGAGCTCGTCTTTATATGTTCTAGACAGCTGAATGGAAATATGTAATGCATAGGTAAAAAATAATAAGTAAATAAACCGGACAGTTTTGTCCCTAGCAATTAAATAAAGTTTGTGGATCCTTGACAATAATATCCTTATTTAGTCCCCATTTGCTGTTGTAATAACCTCTACTTTTAGTGTGGATATATGTGCTCATTCATAACGTCAAGTACTGATGTAGGTAGGACGCCTGGGGTGCAGCCACAATTCCAGCAATACAACAAAATGCAACATTTAGCACAAATAAAGGAGTACAGTAGCACTGATTGGTACAGAACAGAACGTAGCACCTTCTCTTCTGCGGGATCCTGGCGTGCCACCATCTTGGATCTCCTAGTTTGGGTCTCTTAGTTCAGGGAAAATGTACATTTACATTTGGCAGACACAGCGATTTACAACTGAGCAATTGAGGGTTAAGGACCTTGCTCAAGGGCCCCCACTAGTGGCAGCTTGATGATGGTGGGATTTGAACCTGCGATCGTCTGGTCCAGAGTCCAATGCCTTATCCACTGAGCCACCACCTCCCTAATGTAAGGTTATTGCAATCCAGCTATACACTTGTGTGACTTCATCGTTGTAGTTATAGTTTGGGGAGGAGCCACATACGGTTGGAAATGCCATATATAGTGTGAAATATAACTTAGTGTGTTTGCTTTATCTAAAGTTAATTGAAAGAAGGCAGCATGGAATGGGACATTGCTAATTGAAATGTTTGAAAAGCTTATACTTTTAGTTCCTGACCTCTGGCATGATGCTCCTAGGTTCATGTCTCTGGGAACCCTGTTCAACTGGTGCGACTGAGAAATCCATGGGGTCAAGTGGAATGGACCGGAGCTTGGAGTGACAAGTATGTTTCGTTACGCTGATTGCATCATCCATTTATTACCACTTGCGTTAAGTTGGAAAACTATGGCGAGAAAACGCCTCATTTCATCCTCAGCTCCGGAGAGTGGGACCGAGTGCTGCCGGAGGAGAAGGCCAAGCTCGATTACTCGGCAGATGATGGAGAGTTCTGGTATAGATCTTTGTAACTCTGGATTTCTTCCTATTCTTTTCCTTGTTCCGCCTTCCTATCTATCTACCTTTCTCTTTACTTTGTGTCTCACTTCAAAGAACAGCTTAAGTTACTCAAGCGTTCCCTTTTTCCCCCACGTTTTTCATGCTTGTCTTTCAGGATGGCTTATTCGGATTTTGTGCAGCAGTACTCCAAGTTGGAGATCTGTAACCTGACTCCGGATACCCTGACGAGTGAAGGCGTCGCCCGCTGGAGCTGTCATCAGTTCGAGGGCACTTGGAAGATTGGCTCTACTGCGGGCGGCTGCAGAAACAACGCAGGTTCTTATTTGAGAAGCGTTTTAACATTTCGCAGGATATTTTTGTACGGGATCGGCGCTTGCGTAAGGTTCCGCGTGCCATATGCAGCCTGATCGCATTCCCAAATAGGTTGCGGGAGTCAAAACAGGATCAGTAAACAAAGCCAAGGTGTAATCCAGTTAAAGACAAATAAATAACGGCAGACATAACAAAGGCTCCAAACTTACACAAACACTAGGTATTGCGAGATCTCACAATAACGAAAGGACTCCTTGAGCTGCTTGCGTAATGGGAGACATAGTTTGGTGCAATTTCATAAGTGGCTTAGTGGTTAGCACGTTCGCCTCACACCTCCAGGGTTGCGGGTTCGACTCCCGCCTCCGCCATATATGTTTATGGAGTTTGCATGTTCTTCCCCGTGCCTCAGGGGGGTTTTCTCCAGTCTTCCTCGGTCCAAAAACATGCACTCTAGGTTGATTGGCACCTTGGAAAATTGTCCTGTGTGTGTGTGTGTGTGTGTGTGTATGTGTGTGTGTGTGCCCTGTGATAGGTTGGCATTCCATACAGGGTGTGTCCTGCATTGATGCCCAAAGATGCCTGAGATAGGCATAAGGTCCCCGTGACCAGAGAGAGGAGCCGGATAAAGCGTTAGAATATGAATGAATCGACCATTCTGGCGATTGCTGCCTCTAGAG
The DNA here is from genome assembly GCA_030449085.1 of Kryptopterus vitreolus. Classification (NCBI taxonomy): domain Eukaryota; kingdom Metazoa; phylum Chordata; class Actinopteri; order Siluriformes; family Siluridae; genus Kryptopterus; species Kryptopterus vitreolus. The sequence goes on from JACRUU010000012.1 coordinate 5,699,546, forward strand.
GTGGTAAACGGAAGTGCCTTAAATCTATGGAATGGGAATAGATCATTTTTTCCCGCTTGCATTTGTATGAAGCTGACCTGAGCCGCAGCAAGTTTCTAGTAAAAATTGTACGAAAAAAAAAGATTTTATTACTATTATGTATAGATTGAAATTTGAGGCTTTTACTTACACAAGCAGGGAAAACTCGGGTCAGAATTAGCAAATTGATTGATCATTCATTCATTCATTCATTCATTCATCTTCTACCGCTTTATCCGATCTTTCCTCGGGTCACGGGGAGCCTCTCAGACGTCTATGGGCATTAAGGCAGGATACATCCTGGATGGAATGCCAACCAATCACAGGGCACACACACACACACACATTCACACACACATTCACACACTAGGGACAATTTTCCAAGGTGCCAATCAACCTACCGTGCATGTTTTTGGACCGGGGGAGGAAACCGGAGAACCCGGAGAAAAAACCCCTGAGGCACGGGGAGAACAGGGAAGAATATGCACAAACTCCACACACACATGGCCGAGACGGAAATCGAACCCAGGACCCTGGTCGGTGTGAGGCGAACCGTTGCTAACCACTAAACCACCATGCCCCCCCCTGATCATCATTATTCTAATTGTCTGAAATTGTGTTCCGTCCAGCAACCTTTTGCTCAAACCCCCAGTACGTGATCACGCTGGACGAGACGGACGACGATCCTCACGATGGCGTAGACGGCTGTTCGTTTTTGGTCGGCCTGATGCAGAAAGACATGCGCCAGGAGAAGCAGTTCGGACGAGACCTCAACACCATCGGCTTTGCTATCTACAAGGTACTGCACTAGCACACGCTCCGTCCTGCTGCCAACGTATTATTAACCAAAGGCTAATAATCACTTAATAGAAAGGAAAGCATTTTGTTTAAAAAAATATATATATACATGCTGTATTTATATTTGTGCATCTTCTATTGTTTTTCAGGTCCCTGATGAGGTGTGTCTGGTGTGGCGATTTATTTATTTATTTATTTATTTGCCACCATGTGCCTTTGTCTGTTTTATTATATATATATATATATATATATATATATATATATATATATATATATATATATATAGATATGAATTGGGAAACCATCAAAAGTTTGTCATGCATATTTTTGCCCTACAGTATAAAGGTCAAAATAACATTCACCTCGGGCCGGACGTCTTGCTGCGGCAGAGAGCTGTGGCCATGAGCAACACCTTCATAAATATGCGCGAGGTCTGCTGCCGTTACAAACTTCCCCCCGGCGAATACGTCATCATTCCGTCCACGTTCGAGCCGCACCGCAAGGGCTCGTTCATACTCCGCGTGTTCGCTGAGAAACAGGCCACTGCCAGGTTCGTTTTGCTGTATATGTTTAGATTTGAGTGTGAATTATCCTCGATCGAGGGGCACGGTGGTTTAGTGGTTAGCACGTTCGACTCAGGGATGGGGGTTCGATTCCAGCCTCGGCCATGTGTGTGTGGAGTTTGTGCATGTTCTCCCGATGACTCAGGGGTTTTTCTCCGGGTTCTCCGGGTTCTCCGGTTTCCTCCCCGGTCCAAAAACATTCATGGTTGGTTGATTCATACACTAGGGAGAATTTTCCAAGGTGCCAATGTGAGTGTGTGTGTGTGTGTGTGTCCTGCGATGGGTTGGCATTCCATCCAGGGTGTATCCTTTCCCCGTAACCCGAGGGTAGATCGGATAAAGCGCTAGAAGATGAGTGAATGAATGAATAATCCTCGATCGTAAAAATCCAGTCAATATTTACAATCGTCTACAGAGACGGTTTACACAGACAACAAACTGTTGTCTGGGATTCCTGTTCAGGTTGTTGCCAACGTTCTCTCGAGTACAAGCAGCTGAGGCAGATTTCTTTCCGCTACAGTCTTACAACAATGTTCTGTGTCAAACTTGGTGCATTTGATTTTCCTGACTGATCCCATCCTGTCCCTCCAGCCCCATGGAGACTGACATCAACGCCACTATTAAAGAGGTGAACATGCTAACACGATCCCAAAGGGAATCATATGTTTTATTTGGGAAAAAAAAACTAAATATGCCCAACACTAAATTCTCTCTGACAGGACAAGATCTCGGAGAAAGACGTGGACCCTCATTTCCGACACCTCTTTAAGCAGATTGCTGGAAACGTACGTCAGATTGTTCGCAAGCTCGTCTAATCTACCCGGGCCACTTCTGATATTGTGTTCTCTCATATACAGGATTCTGAAGTCTCTGCAGGAGAGCTGCAGAAGATTCTGGACAAAATTGTGTCTCAGCGTAAGTGCTCATGCGTCTCGTGCATCTCCACCTGTTTCCGTGATGATGTCGGCTGTGCTAATATTGTTTGTGACATAGGAACCGACCTAAAGACGGACGGCTTCACCATGGAGACCTGCCGCCATATTGTCAGCCTCTTGGACGTATTCTTTTTGTTGTAGACAAATGGTGTAAATACGAGTAAAATATACAGTACTGTCCAAAGGTTTTACAAGGAATGCTTTCAGATGGAACGGGAGACAGACAGGCGGAACGGTGCAGCATCTGCAGTAATGCCGTCGATGTACCGGTCCATTGTAGTGAAGAGGGAGCTGAGCCAGAAGGCTCAATTTACTGGTCGATCTACGTTCCTACCCTCACCTATGGCCATGAGCTTTGGGTCATGACCGAAAGGGCAAGATCCCGGGTATAGGCGGCTGAAATGAGCTTCCTTCGCAGGGTGGCTGGGCGCTCCCTTAGAGATAGGGTGAGAAGCTCATTCACTCGGGAGGATCTCAGAGTAGATCCTCTGCTCCTCCACATCGAGAGGGGCCAGCTGGCGTGGCTTGGGCATCTATTTCGGATGCCTCCTGGGCGCCTCCCAGGGGAGGTGTTTGTGGAGTTTGCATGTTCTCCCCGTGCCTCAGGGGGTTCTCCTGGTTCTCCGGTTTCCTCCCCCGGTCCAAAAACATGCACGGTAGGTGCATGATTTGGCACCTTGGAAAATTGTCCCTAGTGTATGAATGTGAGTGTGTGTGTGTGTGTGTGAGTGTGTGCCCTGCGATGGGTTGGCATTCCATCCAGGGTGTATCCTGCCTTAATGCCCATAGACTCCTGAGATAGACACAGACTCCCCGTGACCCGAGGGAAGATCGGGTAAAGCGGTAGAAGATGAATGAATGAATGAACACTTCCATTTGTGAAAGCGTTCTTTGTTTACAGCATTTTTTCACACCTGCCTAAAACTTTTGCACGGTACTGTATATAAAACTATATCTATATGGAATCTAACATACAAAATCGAGTGTTTTATTAGCCTTGACACGATGCAGAAAGATGGCAACGGGACCCTCGGGCTGATGGAGTTTCACGCATTCTGGGTGAAGCTACAGAACTATCTGGTACATGTTCGCATACACACATATATCGTACCTCTGTCTGTAGAAAGAAAGACGGGATTCCGGTTTAAAGGTGTTGGGTTGGGTGTTTGACATCTAGGAGGGATTGAATGCTTCCATGAACAGCGCCCCCTAGGCTCTATAGTCCTTGTGTGTTAATGTTGCTCGTACCTCCCAGGTTTTATATATTACAACCTATCTTGATCTAATCTCTCGTTACTCTAACAGGACATCTTCAAGCGCCATGACACGGACAACTCGGGCACCATCAGCTCCCATGAGCTGAGAGATGCTCTCAACAAAGCCGGTACGAGCTTCAGCTTCTAGGACCGACATGTTAAATCATTACCGGACCTTGATTGATTAACCACAAGCATTGGGTTTCTCCAAAGGGTTCCAGCTGAACACACCCGTCGTCGAGGTGATCGTCCTTCGCTTTGCGGATCCCCAGAGCGCCGTTGACTTTGACTCCTTCGTGGGCTGCGTAATCCGCCTGGAGCTGCTTTTCGGTGAGTCGATAAAGATTGCAGGATGACTTGCCAGCTGGGCATTTTTGCAACAATAACAATATAAATCACTAAGACCAAAGCTATCTACGGTCAGGTCTGTTCAAAATAACGATTTTTGCTTCTGCTTCGTTGTGCTCAGGTATGTTCAACAAGTTTGACAAGAACAAAACTGGCAAGATTGAGCTGGATATTATGCAGGTAAATATGTTTTTTTTCTGGTTTGTATGCATGGGTTGTATTTATTTAGTGATCCGGGGACTTCCACAAACTTTCTTACTGAATAAAAGGAGGGAGATGAGAGGTCTAAGGCGGGGATCCCTCGACCCCCGGGCTGCGGACCGGTACCGAAAACATGAATTATTTTCTACGTACATTTTACGCGGTAATATTGTCATGCTTTGACTGGTCCATGTGTCAGCGGAGGGCGGGTGATTATAAGGACCCAAATGCAAGGTGCAAGCCAGATTCAAAATAAAGTGTATTTAATGAGGAGTAGGGTAAACAAACAAGGGCAAGGAAAAACCAAAAACACAAACCGAGGTCCAAAAGAAGGTCAAACCATAATCCAGGGGAGGTCAGGACAGGAGCTGAAAGCAGGACCAGGCAATGGCTAGAGAGATCTCAGGGGCAGAAATCCAGTATAATAATCTGGCAATCATTCATTGTCTCCGAGCTCCTTAAATTGGAGCCCGGCGGGAAAACCGGCAAGATGGCCGCCGAACCGGAAGTGCGCTCCGCGAAACCGGAAGTGCGCGCCGTGAACCCCGCTCGGGAGATCCTGACACCATGGTGATGAGAAGGCTGGGGACCAGCACTGAGGCGCTGGGCTGCAGATGGAAGGTCAGGGGTTCGAGCCCAGTTATCGCCAAGCTACCACTCTTGGGTCCTTGGGCAAGGCCCTTAACCTTCTGTGCTCCAGGGGGCGCTGTATCATGGGTGACCCTGCGCTCTGCTTCCAAAAAAACAAGCTGGGATCTTTCGTGTATATGTGACATTATGATATCACCATTTCTTTCAAATAATGTACTTGTATCGGGTTATAGATCTACAGACGTGGACAAAATTGTTGGTACCCTTTGGTCAATGAAAGAAAAAGTCACAATGGTCACAGAAATAACTTTAATCTGACAAAAGTAATAATAAATAAAAATTCTATAAATGTTAACCAATGAAAGTCAGACATTGTTTTTCAACCATGCTTCAACAGAATTATGTAAAAAAATAAACTCATGAAACAGGCATGGACAAAAATGATGGTACCCCTAGAAAACACAGAAAATAATGTGACCAAAGGGACATGTTAATTGAAGGTGTGTCCACTAATTAGCATCACAGGTGTCTACAACCTTGTAATCAGCCATTGGGCCTATATATATGGCTCCAGGTAATCACTGTGTTGTTTGGTGATATGGTGTGTACCACACTCGACATGGACCAGAGGAAGCAAAGGAAAGAGCTGTCTCAAGAGATCAGAAAGAAAATTATAGACAAGCATGTTAAAGGTAAAGGCTATAAGACCATCTCCAAGCAACTAGATGTTCCTGTGAGTACAGTTGCACATATTATTCAGAAGTTTAAGATCCATGGGACTGTAGCCAACCTCCCTGGACGTGGCCGCAGGAGGAAAATTGATGACAAATCTAAGAGACGGATAATCCGAATGGTAACAAAAGAGCCTAGAAAGACTTCTAAAGAGATTCAAGGTGAACTTCATGCTCAAGGAACATCAGTGTCAGATCGCACCATCCGTCGTTGTTTGAGCCAAAGTGGACTACATGGGAGACGACCAAGGAGGACACCATTGTTGAAAACGAATCATAAAAAAGCAAGACTGGAATATGCCAAACTACATGTTGACAAGCCACAAAGCTTCTGGGAGAATGTCCTGTGGACAGATGAGACAAAAATCGAAGTTTTTGCCAAGGCACATCAGCTGTATGTTCACAGACGAAAAAATGAAGCATATCAAGAAAAGAACACTGTCCCTACTGTGAAACATGGAGGAGGCTCTGTTATGTTCTGGGGCTGCTTTGCTGCGTCTGGCACAGGGTGTCTTGAATCTGTGCAGGGTACAATGAAATCTCAAGACTATCAAGGAATTCTAGAGAGAAATGTACTAGCCAGTGTCAGAAAGCTTGGTCTCAGTCGCAGGTCATGGGTCTTGCAACAGGACAATGACCCAAAACACACAGCTAAAAACACCCAAGAATGGCTAAGAGGAAAAAATTGGACTATTCTAAAGTGGCCGTCTATGAGCCCTGACCTCAATCCTATTGAGCATCTTTGGAAGGAGCTGAAACATGCAGTCTGGAAAAGGCACCCTTCAAACCGGACACAACTGGAGCAGTTTGCTCATGAGGAGTGGGCCAAAATACCTGCTGAGAGGTGCAGATGTCTCATTGACAGTTACAGGAAGCGTTTGATTGCAGTGATTGCCTCAAAAGGTTGCGCAACAAAATATTAAGTTAGGGGTACCATCATTTTTGTCCATGCCTGTTTCATGAGTTTATTTTTTTACATAATTCTGTTGAAGCATGGTTGAAAAACAATGTCTGACTTTCATTGGTTAACATTTATAGAATTTTTATTTATTATTACTTTTGTCAGATTAAAGTTATTTCTGTGACCATTGTGACTTTTTCTTTCATTGACCAAAGGGTACCAACAATTTTGTCCACGTCTGTACATAACTGTTAAAGAACATTGTTGATCTATTGTTTCTATAGCAACATTATACACAGGTGTTAATCTGTATCAGTCCTATTTATGCCTCGTCACTGATTTCTATACTTTATCATGTTCTAACGTTGTACGATCATATCTGCTTGTGTTTCAGTGGTTGTGCTTGGCGCTAAGCTGAATTCCCACAGCCCTGTGCAAGCCCGAGGAGTCGACGGTTATCGTCCGGTTATCTCGTATCAGTTAGGTCCTTTAACCAAACATGATGAAGTTGAAATCATTTGTTACTGATCCAGTCTTAGGTATTTGTTTATTCAGATCAAAAGACAATAATAAATGCTAATTGGAACATGTATCCTGGTGCGATGCTGATTTTCTTTCGGTGCTTTCTGATTGCCAATATTCTCTTTATTGCCATTCTATTTTTTCCACAATCACACCCTGCTTTATTAATGGGCTAATTATTTACTCTTATTTTGATATTAGAGGTGTATGCTTCCTCGATATTCCTCTATTATGATGTGTATTTACAGATTAGGCGTTTTCCCACAACAATGACGATAAAGATGAGGGAGAAGTTGTGGAGTCATGCTTTAAAGTAGGCCGATGTGCCAAAGTTGTTGCTCGGCGTAACAACACAGTGGCTTTGTCTATTTGGAGATGCACGGACGTTCTTTTTGTACATTCGGGTTTGGTTTTCCGTTGTCTAATATGTAACTCTCATCTAAAATTGTCACCTTTTGGAGAATTGTTTTTGTGACCCAGTTCATCCCAGAGCAGGTCAATAGGATTTAGGTGCGGAGACTGGGAAGGCCATTCCATGATAGATAACACCTGCTCTTGAATTATACGTACCATAACTGTAGTGATAGATGGTATTTGTATGACCCTGTTCTGAAACTAACCACCATACACATATATGTAGAGTGGACGATGAAGAAGCGTTGCATTGTTGCTGGTTGTTCATGTGCCGCTACACAAAAAGTGTGATTAAAACCAAGTTCACAAACCTGTTTCTTTATTTGCTTTACAATAAGTACATGCATTTGATCCAAAATGTTCGGACAGACACTGTATTGGGTAGAATAGTGAATGCCAAGGCACTTTTAATAACAATACACATTTTTGTAAAGTCTTTTAAAACCAAATAGTGGCAAATCCAATGTTTTTTTTTTTTCCTTTCTTAAATTGTGCCAATATTTACGCAAGGAAACATCCTGGTATTTAGACTTACACGGGCCTTGAATTTGTGATCGGATTACACCAACATAGCAACAAGAATACATCTATTTTATTTACCTAACGTTAAAGTAATATTATAGCATATCAATTTGTGCACCGGGGGCACGGTGGATTAGTGTTTAGCACGTTCGCCTCACACCGCCAGGGTCCGGGTTTGTTTCCCGTCTCACGCCATATGTGTGTGTGGAGTTTGTGCATGTTCTCCCCATGCCTCAGGGGGTTTTCCTCCGGGTTCTCTGGTTTCCTCCCCCGATCCAAAAACATGCACGGTAGGTTGATTGGCACCTTGGAAAATTGTCCCTAGTGTATGAATATGTGTGTGTGTGTGGGTGTCCTGCGATGGGTTGGCATTCCATCCAGGGTGTATCCTGCCTTAATGACCATAGACGCCTGAGATAGACACAGACTCCCCGTGACCCGAGGGAAGATCAGATATAGCGGTAGAAGATGAATGAATGAATATGTGCACCAAAACTGTACTTCACCTAAAAACGTGATGTAAGTGTGGACGTATATTTTAATTCTTTACATCATACAGATGATACATTGAGGTGCGTGTGATGGAACTTCTGACCACTTGTACTTGATGCAGCACTGATCTGACACCATCTACTCGAGCAGGAACAGGAATTAATGCCCCCCCTTGAAGAAGCAACAGAGGTGCGCGTGGGGGAAATGCGTGCTGAGCAAATCTCCAGGATTAAGGTTTGGTTGCTAATACACCTCGAGTACAGTGTAAACAAAACACCTTACTCAAAGGTTATTAAGAAAGAACACACCCATGAATACACACGCTCTCTCTCTCTCACACACACACACACACACACACTCTGATATTAATATTATTGGAAATCTCTCTCTAAAATCCTGCGAACTATCTTCCCTTTTAGAGTTAAAAAGTTTGGTTTGCATAAACTCATGGGTCAGTTTATTTGAAAGCAACAGTTTAAGTCATGGTTATGGAGACCGGATCCTATTCCAACTTGTTATTATGTCCTGGTCACCCAGTGATTCCCATTTAGAAGGCCGACAGGAACAAAAAAGGAGCAGGAAAATCAATATTTGAGGGAACTCTCACAAACAATGCTGGCATTTCTCGCTCGGAGTTTTGTCTGAGGAACAAACAAAAGAAAATGAATCTATGATGCACTTTGAATTGTTCTCCAGCCGTGATTTCGTGGATCTTGTTACTGCACTTGCATTGCTTATGCAGCCTGCTGTAATTTCACCTTCAGTCCCGAGTCGTTCACAAAGCGCTCTGTCTTTGAGAAATAGCACCATCTTGTGGCCGACAAGATGCAAGTGGTACTCTCTTTCAACCGTAGCGCTACCATTGTGAGCTGACAATGAGCAATGTGAGGCAGAGTGACTCTAAAGATTATAGCCTTAGATTAAAAAGACAGAGCAGTGACTGGATAATAGCGCCATCTGGAGTTCATCTGCCTGTTACAGGTAACACACACACACACATACACAATATGACGTATAACAGCCATGTGGTTTTAACAGTCCAAAACAGTCCAAGGAGTCTAAGCCAGTAAATCAGGCAGGCAGGGCAGAGCCAGGACCCGAGACAGGGTACAAAATTATTCTTAAGGTCTTCGTAGCCAGTGAGGTAATCTAGCATCTCCGTATGGCCTTGTTTAGCCCATTGTCTGGGAAGAAAGAAGTGGCAGACACTAGCAGCAAGACCTTGCAACCCACCCTTGGTGGGTGGAGGGGAGCTGGTGTAGGGAAGTACAGGACAAACACATGTTCTAAAACCGGGTATGTGGAAGTTTAGGTTTGAGGTGGACCTCCACTGGACAGAGCACCTTGGAGGTCAGGAAAGGCTAGACAAATCCGAGGATGGGTCTCCTGGAGGCTGCCCTCAGTGACTGTTCTCTGATGAACACTCATCAGGCGTTCTGGCTGACTGGGGAGGAGGAACGACACCTTCAGCTGAGGTCAGAGGTGGAGGGACGGCCTCGGTTTTGCGGCATCCTCGGGAGAACTCCGGAGCTGAGTGGCGTCCTCTGGAAGACTGTGGAGCTGAGTGGCGTCCTCTGGAAGACTGTGGAGCTGAGTGGCGTCCTCAGACCACTAGGAGGCGCTAATCTCTAGCGCAGCAATAAAAGTAACATGGGTATCTTTTTGTTTTCTTCATTTGTGTAATTGTAGGTTTATTAAGGAAAATATTCTCTATCAGACGATATACTAGAGGTAAAAAGTAGAAGGTGGTATGAAGCAAATGTTTGGTCTAAAAAGTTTTGTTTTACTTCCGACAAAATAAAAATAAAATAAGAACGTGGCCTTAATGAAACTTGAATGGCGTCTTATAAGGCTAAAAATAAAGAGGAGGCTGAAAAATGGTGTTGCGGTGACGACAATGCTGTGGTAAATGCATCAGTCCTCTTCCGGGTCTTTACTATAAGTGTCATACAGAGACGAGTGCAGGAGGAACAGGCTGATTTATGAAGTTAATGCTGATTTAAAAGGGATAAACGGGTTTATTTTGCATTTGTAAGGATATTTTTGGACCAAATTCAACAGGTGGTGGATGTCCGAGTGTCAGCTGTTGAGAAATGATGAGAAACGTTACAGCAGCAGCAGCAGCAGCGATCCTCATGTTCCTGACAGGTTTAACATTTCATTTATATCATCTCTTGTTTGTTTGTGCTTCTGAGGGTCACTACTGCATCTCTTCAGAAGGATCTCTTTGTAGGGTGCTGTAGAGTAAACATCACAATGTATAGACCAAGAAATCAAATGATCACAAACATGTTCAACCATATTAAATCTATATGAGACATGTATTATACATTATAATGTATTATTGTCCCACACTTTTCTTTATCTGCATGAGTTTATTTCTTACTGTTTTAGATTATACACAGCGAGAGGAAGTTGTCGAAGTGTTTCAAACGAAGTACTATTTATATTTTTACACCCCTCACCCTGCCTACTGAATGTGTGACTGAGAGCAGCAGCACTTAAAACTCTGGTTATACTTCCTGTTCAGTGCATGAGTCTTTACTTTAATTTGTACTTCTGATGTCATTTCTTTGTGTGTGTGTGTGTGTGTGTGTGTGTGTGTGTGTGTGTGTGTGTGTGTGTGTGTGTGTGTTGTGTGTGTGTTGCAGGAGTTCACGCTCAGCACAGTGTAACTTTCCCCCGTCAGAGTATCTGTGCTGTTACTGGATCTTCAATAAAAATCTCCTGTACAGTTACAATACCGTATCACTCCAGAGTCACACAGAGAGAGTGGTATCGAGTCCAGAGATCTGAAGAAGACCTGAGTAAAGATCCACAATACACAGGACGAGTTTTCGACTGGAAAGATGATTGTGGGCTGACAGTGATGAATGTAAGCTCTAGTGACTCTGGAGTTTATAACTTTAGATTTAGGACACAGAGCAGTGACTGGATATCAACGCCATCTGGAGTTCATCTGACTGTTACAGGTAACACACACACACAGGTACACACACACACACTCACGGTTGTATAATATGATGTATAACAGCTATGTAGGATTCACAGAGGTTTGTTGTTGTTGTGTGTAGATTTGCAGGTTAAAGTGGATCCTAACACTGTAGGACAGAAAGCAGTCAAAGTGATCTGTAGCGCCACCTGTAGTTTCAGTATATACCAATTTTACTGGTACAGGAATGGCCACGATGTTCAAGTTACCGAAGGCAACTCCATTGTCCTCGACTCGACTCGTCTACATGATGAAGGCAGCTACTCCTGTAAGGTGTATGGGAGTCCACACCGCTCTCCTCCAGTGTGTACGTATCACAATAAATCTGTCCTACAGCATCAAACTGAAACCAGGAATATATAATGTTATATATTATTAAAGATTAAAGACAATGTGACTAAAATTATATAATCAGGGAAATGAAAAGTCCAGCAAAAAGGTGATGTCCTCTCTGTATGTTTCAGGTGTACTGGGTAGAGAGTGTTGGAGTGTGACTTATACTCCTGATCGTGTGTGTGTTCTGAAAGACACTTCATTTGATCTCTCCTGCTCTTATAAACACCCTGTAGGCCACAAAGTGATCAAATCAATGTGGTTTGTTAAACAGAAGGCTGATGGTGAGGGTGTGGATGTGAGAGATGATGAGGAGTATCAGGGTCGAGTTCAGTACACACAGAATAACTGTAGTATGAGAATCAGGAACCTGACGGAGACGGACGCTCGGATATACACATTCAGATTAGACACTGATGGAGGTGATTACACTGGAGAACCTGGAGTCTCTCTGTCTATTACAGGTAATGTACAAGTTATATACTTACTTAATAAAGTTAACAAATGTAAAGACTAACAATTTCTATCATTTGCAGATCTGACGGTCACAGTATCGGACCGGAGTGAACAGAACATGACGCTGAGCTGTAACACCACCTGCACTCTGTCGAACGACCCCACGTACGTCTGGTACAAGAACGGAGAGCGCGTGTCCGAGTGTAAATCCGCTTCCTGTTCTGTAACAGCAATCGGTGGTGACGTCACTTACAGCTGTGCTGTTAAAGGCCGTGACGATGTCCGATCTCCTCCAGTGTGTGAGTGTAGATCGTCTCCAAATCCTGATCCTGAACCAGTTCATTCACACTTATTCATTTCCTATCAGATTCCCCGAAGAACACCAGAGCAGCGGTTCTTCCATCCGGACTCCCAGTGAAGGGGGGTTCGGTGACTCTGAGCTGTAGCAGTGATGCAAACCCTCCTGTTCTGACCTTCTCCTGGTTTAAACAGAGATCAGCGACAGACACACTGCTGACCCAAGAGCAGAATTACAGCATCCGCAACATCAGCTCCCAGGACAGTGGACTCTACTACTGCACTGCTACCAACCAACTGGGACGTCACAACTCAAGCCCCATACACCTGGACATGTCCGGTAAGTGTCCTGTGTAGTTACTCTTAATTAATTTTATATAACATCATGTCCCCTAGTGGTTCATATGCAGGTCACACATTCCTGGTAGCGTCCATATACTGGAGGAAATTCCTATAGTGACTAAAGATGAATCAGTTTGATGTTTTTTTTCATGTTTACTAGGATTTAATTATTTAATTTCTGCAGTAAATAGAATTTGCCCCTATACATGGACTGAAAGCTGTTGTTTCCCTCAGGTGAGATGTGGAAGCTCCATGCTGTATGGGGAGCTGCTGCACTTGTTCCAGCTCTGCTTCTGTCTCTTATTATTGTCATTCTATGCATGAAGTGAGTGACTGGACCGTTTCATTATATATATATATCTATATACTATATATATATTCTGAAAATATTATCTATATATGTTCTTATGCTATTAACGAAGCATGTGACTGATATATATATGCAATATGCAGTATGAAGAAAATATGATACTTGAGAAGACGATGTGGATGCCGTTTATATATATATATATATATCAAAATATATATATATATATATATATATATATATATATATATATATATATATCAAATAATGTATACTAGAATAGGAAGCGATTGAAGATCCATGTGTGGTTTGTGTCTATGGAAGAAGAGCGGAGGAGAGAGAGCAGAGAGACTGACACTGACATTCAGGTACTGAGGAAACCTTTCGCTTCATGCCTTTACTTTCTTTGATCATGGATATATCAATGGACGTATCCATGGATGGATCAATGGATATATATAATATATTAATATATATATATATATATATATATATATATGTGTGTGTGTGTGTGTGTGTGTGTGTGTGTGTGTGTGTGTGTTGTGTGTGTGTGTGTGTGTGTGTGTGTGTGTGTGTGTGTGTGTGTGTGTGTGTGTGTGTGTGTTTGTTTGTGTGCTTATTATAAGAGTGTGCTATTTGATTTATTTGCTTTGATCTCAGCGCGATGACCCGCTGGAGATGGCATATATACGATTTAGGTTATCTACTGCTAGAGTGAGCTCATGAATGTGTCCCCAGATTATGACACGCTACAAGTATGTATAAAATGTTTCTATGTTTGTGAGCATGAACGCTGCATGTTATCGTATACATGTTTCTTGGCTCTGTTTGTGAGCCTAATGACATGTTATCTACATACTTGGCTCTCTAAACTCTCATTTTGCATCTAGAATGTTAAGAGCTCTGCAAAGAACCAACACTGAACCCTGCAGCCACATCTTCCAATTATGACAGTAATTGAGTGTACCTGCTTCACGAAACTAAAGTGAATAAAATGTAGTTCCTGAGACCAACACTAGATGGCACAACATATTACATCCCGCTAGTGGGGTTTTATAAAACATCTAGAGGCATGAATACCAAATAAGCACAGACTACTGACTTCTCCTATTCCACAACTGTACACCGTGTCCCAAGATTTTTAATCAACTTTGTAACTTGGATCCAGATGTTATTGATTGTTATGATTGACTGACTTTAATTCATACTTGTGGTACAGTGTTTGACAGTTTAATGCCTGCTCAGGCCTTGATTTAATCTCCATCTCCATCTTCTACCGCTTGTCCGGGACCGGGTTGCAGGGGCAACAGTCTAAGCAGAGATGCCCAGACTTCCCTCTCTCCAGCCACTTCCTCTAGCTCCCCCAAGGGGAGACAGTCGAGAGACATAGTCCCTCCAACATGTTCTGGGTCTTCCCCGAGGCCTCTTCCCTGCCACCCTGTGAAGGAAGCTCATTTCGGCGGCCTGTATCCGGGATCTTGTCCTTTCGGTCATGACCCAAAGCTCATGGCCATAGCTGAGAGTAGGAACGTAGCTCAACTGGTAAATTGAGAGCTTTGCCTTATGGCTCAGCTCCCTCTTCACTACGACGGACCGGTACATCGATCGCATTACTGCAGAGGCTGCACCGATCCGCCTGTCGATCTCCCCTTCCATCCTCCCCTCACTCTCCACCAACCTGAAGTTGGCAAACCACCTTTTTGCGGCTATGGACCATGGCCTTGGACTTTGGAGGTGCTGATTTTCATCCCAGCTGCTTCAGACTCGGCTGCAATCCTTCCCAGTGAATGCTGACGGTCTTTGCCTGATGGAGCCATCAGGACAACATCATCGGCAAAAAGCAGAGACGAGATCCTGTGGTCCCCAAACCAGACTCCCTCCAGGCCCTGGCTGCTCCTAGAAATTCTGTCCATAAAAATTATGAACAGAACCGGTGACAAAGGGCAGTCTTGCCGGAGTCCAACATGCACCGGAAACAGGTCTGACTAACTGCCAGCAATGTGAACCAAACTCCTTCTCGACAGAGGGCCACGGACCCCATACTCCCGGAGCACCCCCCACAGAGTGCAGCGAGGGACATGGTCAAATACCTACTCCAAATCCACAAAGCACATGTGGACCAGTTGGGCAAACTCCCATGATCCCTCCATCACCCTGTAGAGGGTATAGAGATGGTCCAGTGTTCCACGGACAGGTCGAGAACCGCATTGTTCCTCCTGAATCCGGGGTTCGACTAAAGGTTGAATTCTCCTCTCCAGTACCCTGGCATAGACTTTCCCAGGAAGGCTGAGTAGTGTGATCCCCATATAGTTGAAGCACACCCTCCAGTCCCCTTTCTTAAAAAGAGGAACCACCACCCCGGTCTACCAGTCCAGAGGCACCGTCCCCTGCTGCCACGCGATATTGCAGAGGCGTGTCAGCCAAGACAGACCCACAACTGGGTACTCAGGGCGGATCACATCCACCCCCGCTGCTCTGCCACCGAGAAGCTTCTCAACTACCTCGGTGACTTCAGCTTGGGTGATAGATGATGCCACCTCTGAGCCCATGGCCTCTCCTTCCTCATCAGAAGGCATGACTCCAGGGTTGAGGAGATCTTCAAAGTATTCCTTCCACCGTCCAATGATGTCCCCAGTAGAAGTCAACAGCTCCCCACCTCCACTGTAAACAGTTTTGGCAGGGCACTGCTTTCCCCTCTCTGAGTCCCCTAGAAAGCCTAGAGCTACCATGATGCAGGGATGCCGGACAGTTTGCCAGAACTTCTTTGAGGCCGACCGATAGTCCCACTCCATGGCCTCTCTGAACTGCTCCCATACCCGAGAATTTTGCAGCTCTCCTGAACTGCCTCAAAAACCCATACCCGAGATTGGCGCACGCCCGCCTCCCCCACAACCCAACCAACCCGGGCCAAAAGGCAGCCGCAACCCGCTTGGCCTGACGGCACCCATCAGCTGCCTCAGGGGTCCCAAGAGGCAACCAGGCTCGGAAGGACTCCTTCTTCAGCTTGACAGCTTGATCTCTTACTTCCAGTGACCACCACCGGGTTCGGGGATTACCGCCACGACAGGCACCTGAGGTCTTACGGCCGCAGCTTAGAATGGCTGCATCGACAATGGAGGTGCAGAACATGGTCCACTCAGAGGTGGTCCACCGGAGGTGGGAGTTAAAGATATATCTGACAGGGGGTTCTCCTAGGCATTCCCAACACCCTCACAATACGTTTGGGTCTGTTGAGTCTGTCCAGCTTCCTTCCCCGCCATCGAATCCAACTCCACTGGTGATCAGTTGATAGCTTCGCTCCTCTCTTCACCCGAGTGACCAAAACACATGGACGTAGTGTCACCTCGAGTGTCACCACGAGGTCTATCATCGATCTCTGGCCTAGGGTGTCCTGGTACCATGTGTACTGATAGACACCCTTGTGTTTGAACATGGTGTTCGTTATGGACAAACTATGACTAGCACAGAAGTCCAATAACAGAGCACCACTCGAGTTCAGATCGGGGAGCCGTTCCTCCCAATCACGCCCCTCCAGGTATCACTGTCATTGCCCATGTGGGCATTAAAGTCCCCCAGTAGAAAAACGGAGTCTCCAGTCGAAGCGTTTATCAGCACCCCTCCCAGAGACGCCAAGAAGGTACTCTACACTGCCATTTGGTCCATAGGCACAAATAACAGTGAGAGACTTTTCCCCAACCCAAAAGCATAGGGAAGCGATCTTCTCGTTCACCAGGGTAAACTCCAACACATGCCAGCTAAGCTGGGGGCTATTACCCTATAAGCTGAGTGGGGGGGCTATGAGCAGGCCCACGCCAGCCCGCCATCTCTCACCGCGGGCAACTCCAGAATAATGGAGAGTCCAGCTTCTCACGAGTAGTATGGTTCCAGAGCCCAGACTGTGGGTGGAGGTGAGCCCGACTATTTCTAGCCGGTATCTCTCAACCTCCTGCACAAGCTCGGGCTCCTTCCCCACCAGCAAGGTGACATTCCATGTCCCTAGAGCTAGTCTCTGTGTCCAGAGGTCGGGTAATTCGAGGCCTCCGCCTTCAGCCATTGCCCAAACCACATTGCACCGGTCCCTTATGAGCCTTCCTGCAGGTGGTGGGCCCACGGGAAGGTGGGAGGTGGTAGCCCAGTGGTTAAGGTGTTGGACTCTGGACCAGAAGATCACTGGTTCAAACACCGCCACCATCAAGCTTCCACTAGCGGGCCCTTGAGCAAGGCCCTTAACCCTCAATTGCTCAGTTTTAAGTCCATCTGGATAAGGGCGTCTGCCAAATGCTGCAAATGTAAATGTAATCCCATGAGGGGAGGCCCGACCACCAGGCGAGCCCCAACCCCGGGCCTGGCTCCAGGGAAGGGCCTCAGCTGCGCCATACCGGGTCCTTGATTTCAATTTTTTCTTCATACGGGACCTCCTTGAACCGCCACCTTATCGTCGTGGATGGGTTTGAGTAACTGGATGATCCTAGGAGCTATGTTGTCGGGTGCTATGTGCCCCTGGTAGGGTGTTCCAAGGCAAACAGGTCCTAGGGGACAGCCCAGACAAAGAGCTGTTCTAGATCCTGTATCTTGATTTCACAACAATAATTAAAAAAATTTTCTTTGCATAATACTGAGGATATTTTTAATTAAATAAAATATGGCAATAAAGATCATGAAAAGATAATGAATTATAAAATGTTTTGGTTTCTTAGTTTTTAACAAATTATTTTGCTATTTGTTTATTTTGTGTTTTGCCACCAGAGGTCACCAGTGTGTTTCTTTGCACTTTCTTGATTAACTATTGTCTCCACCTGTCCCCAATCTGCCAGAGTTTATTTAAGTTCCCCATTTGTGGCAGTTTTTCCTTCAGTTCTTAATGTTGTGCAGTCTCTTTTGTAATTTTTTTTATCCAAGCCTTGTATTAACTTGTCACTTTATACATATTTTTTAATTTTATTGCTTTGCTTTGTTTTGTTTTTGAAAAACATTTGTTGAGATTATTCACCATTTTAGTTATTTGAAAAGATTTTGTTACCTTTTCAGTTGTGAATGTATCTTTTATTTTTCCTTCTTTTTGTATTTTTTTATTCCTGTTGTGTTTACTTCAAATAAAATATAGAATTGGACCTTGCATGTTTGGATTGTGTCTATCTTTGCAGTTATGTTTAGACACCCTCTATTGGCACATCCAGAGTGGGTCTGACTATTTTATTTATATCTTTAGTCTTCAAATGTTTATTTCACTAAATAAAATGTCAGCTAAACACATGTAATTCACATGAATAGACAAAATAATTAAATTACTTTACCATTCGTTATGTTATATTATAAACTGCAATTTATTTGTGTCTGTACAGCACAATGCTCACTAGTGCCATCTGGAGGATCTTCTTGCCTTTGCTGGCAGCTTTGATATTCTTTTGACGTTTTCTCATTCAGCCTCATGAGGTATTCACCAGATCCTTTTCTCATCGATCTTGAAGGAATTCCTAGAGGTGTTAAATATGTGTTGACTGCTTTTAATTTACTCTCCACTCTACCTCAAACGATCTCAAGTGGATTTAGATGATTGTGGTGAGCAGGTCATCTTTCTGTATTCGTAGAGAATTCTCAGATTTAATGAACCTCATTTCTAAATTACTGATGTCTTTTAATTGTAATGAGTAGTTTCTCTTTGTTTACCATATTTCTATGGTTCTCATGATATTTCAAATGTTCCAACCTTATTTCTACAAACAAAAAATACATCAGTTGTAGAAGAGAGTTGGGAGAAATGGATATTAAGCCCCGTTATTTCTGTTTTAATGAATAGAAAAAGGAACAGATTAAGGTGAAGGAGGAACAGGTTAAAACAGTAGGAATAGACTCGTCTGAGACTGCAGGAGGCGCTAAAGGTCACTTTCATTTTTCTCTTTCCGACAGTGTTAGGATCCGCCTTCTGAATGGATCTGAGTAAGACAGTTAGTAGGTTTGCTTCACACCTTCACCGTCGGGGTTCGATTCCCATGTGTGTGTGGAGTTTGCATGTTCTCCAGGGGGTTTTTCTTTCCCCCCCCCCCGGTCCAAAAACATGCACGGTAGGTTGATTGGCACCTTGGAAAATTGTCCCTAGAGTGTGAGTGAGTGTGTGTGCCCTGTGATGGGTTGGCACTCCATACAGGGTGTGTTATGCCCTAATGGCCATAAACGCCTGAGATAGACACAGGCTCACCGTGACTCAAGGGAAGATCAGATATGGCGCTAAAAGATAAATGAATGAATGAATGAATTAGGTATGCGTTATGCACACAGCACACAGCGAAACGAGAAGTGCAAAAACCGGAAGTAATTTCCGTCAGCCAGGGAGATCCCTTTAGTATCCTCCCTCCACAGCCATCTCCAGATGGCCCTGTTTAGCGCATTGTCTGGGAATAACGAAGCGGCAGACAGTAGAGGCAACCCAGGAGAAGGTGGAAGGAAGTACAAGAGAAAAACAAATGGTTTTGATCTGGGCAGGTTGGGAAGGCTGGGTGCCAGCGGTGGACAAAGTGAGGCTTGAGGTGTACCCACACTGGATAGAGCACCTTGAGCCTCCTAGAGGCTTCCCTCAGGGACTGTTTTCTGGTGAACACTTGAAGACCAAAAAAGGCAGGAGCCAACATGGGTTCAAAAAAATGAATGAAAGAAGTCTCAGAGGACAGGGCAGAACACGAATACAGTAATCAGGCAAGGTGGCAAGAGTAATCTCGGGGGCAGAAATCTAATGAGATAATCTGGCCAGGATTTATTGTCTATTGAAAAAAAAACTGTATGAAACCCCGAGCCAGGCTGAGGTTGAACAGTCTCCCCAACTAATTTTATAGGAGCTGCCCATGAAATGCTGGTTGAAACCAGTCCAGGGCTTAGGTGCATCTGCTGGGTCCATAATAGGGGCCAGATTATTCTGTCAGGTAAGGGAGGTGGAAAGACTGGAGGACCCAAAAGACAAGTGTAGACACAGAGCAAGAAGTCCAGAGGGCTGGGCAGAACATGAACCAGGAATCAGGCAAGGTGGAAACTAGAAGTGCTCGCCAAGAAACTGAAATGCATACTTGAGCTCAGGAAATCCTGATACAGGCATTCTGTATGACTTGGGGAGGTAGAGCGACACCTTCAGCTGAGGTCAGAGGTTGAGGGACAGCCTCGGTTTTGCGGCATCCTTGGGAGAACTCCGGAGCTGAGTAGCGTCCTCCGGAGGACTCTGGAGCTGAGTGGCGTCCTCAGACCACTGGGAGGCGCTAAACTCTAGCGCAGCAATAAAAGTAACATGGGTATCTTTTTGTTTTCTTCATTTGTGTATTTGTAGGTTTATTAAGGAAAATATTCTCTATCAGACAATATAACTAAATCATAATAGAGGACACTAGAGGTAAAAAGGAGAAGGTGGTATGAAGCAAATGGTTGGTCTAAAAACAGTTGTGATATTTAAAAAAAGTTTTGTTTTACTTCCGACAAAATAAAAATAAAATAAGAACGTGGCCTTAATGAAACTTGAATGATGTCTTATAAAGCTAAAAATAAAGAGGAGGCTGAAAAATGGTGTTGCGGTGACGACAATGCTGTGGTAAATGCATCAGTCCTCTTCCGGGTCTTTACTATAAGTGTCATACAGAGACGAGTGCAGGAGGAACAGGCTGATTTATGAAGTTAATGCTGATTTAAAAGGGATAAACGGGTTTATTTTGCTTTTGTAAGGATATTTTTGGACTAAATTCAACAGGTGGTGGATGTCCGAGTGTCAGCTGTTGAGAAATGATGAGAAACGTTACAGCAGCAGCAGCAGCAGCGATCCTCATGTTCCTGACAGGTTTAACGTTTCATTTATATCATCCCTTTTTTTTTTCCTCCTATGGTCACTACTGCATCTCTTCAGAAGGATCTCTTTGTAGGGTGCTGTAGAGTAAACATGTATTATACATGTATTATAAGACATGTATTATACACTATAATGTATTATTATCCCACACTTACTGTTTTAGATTATACACAGCGAGAGGAAGTTGTCGAAGTGTTTCAAACAAAGTACTATTTATATTTTCACACCCCTCACCCTGCCTACTGAATGTGTGACTGAGAGCAGCAGCACTTAAAACTCTGGTTATACTTCCTGTTCAGTGCATGAGTCTTTACTTTAATTTGTACTTCTGATGTCATTTCTTTGTGTGTGTGTGTGTGTGTGTGTGTGTGTGTGTGTGTGTGTGTTGTGTGTTGTTTTGTGTGTGTTGTGTGTGTGTGTGTGTGTGTGTGTGTGTGTGTGTGTGTGTGTGTGTGTGTGTGTGTGTGTGTGTGTGTGTGTGCATGTGTGTGTGTGTGTGTGTGTGTGTGTGTGTGTGTGTGTGTGTGTTGTGTGTGTGTGTGTTTGTGTGTGTTGCAGGAGTTCACGCTCAGCACAGTGTAACTTTCCCCCGTCAGAGTATCTGTGCTGTTACTGGATCTTCAATAAAAATCTCCTGTACAGTTACAATACCGTATCACTCCAGAGTCACACAGAGAGAGTGGTATCGAGTCCAGAGATCTGAAGAAGACCTGAGTAAAGATCCACAATACACAGGACGAGTTTTCGACTGGAAAGATGATTGTGGGCTGACAGTGATGAATGTAAGCTCTAGTGACTCTGGAGTTTATAACTTTAGATTTAGGACACAGAGCAGTGACTGGATATCAACGCCATCTGGAGTTCATCTGACTGTTACAGGTAACACACACACACAGGTACACACACACACACTCACGGTTGTATAATATGATGTATAACAGCTATGTAGGATTCACAGAGGTTTGTTGTTGTTGTGTGTAGATTTGCAGGTTAAAGTGGATCCTAACACTGTAGGACAGAAAGCAGTCAAAGTGATCTGTAGCGCCACCTGTAGTTTCAGTATATACCAATTTTACTGGTACAGGAATGGCCACGATGTTCAAGTTACCGAAGGCAACTCCATTGTCCTCGACTCGACTCGTCTACATGATGAAGGCAGCTACTCCTGTAAGGTGTATGGGAGTCCACACCGCTCTCCTCCAGTGTGTACGTATCACAATAAATCTGTCCTACAGCATCAAACTGAAACCAGGAATATATAATGTTATATATTATTAAAGATTAAAGACAATGTGACTAAAATTATATAATCAGGGAAATGAAAAGTCCAGCAAAAAGGTGATGTCCTCTCTGTATGTTTCAGGTGTACTGGGTAGAGAGTGTTGGAGTGTGACTTATACTCCTGATCGTGTGTGTGTTCTGAAAGACACTTCATTTGATCTCTCCTGCTCTTATAAACACCCTGTAGGCCACAAAGTGATCAAATCAATGTGGTTTGTTAAACAGAAGGCTGATGGTGAGGGTGTGGATGTGAGAGATGATGAGGAGTATCAGGGTCGAGTTCAGTACACACAGAATAACTGTAGTATGAGAATCAGGAACCTGACGGAGACGGACGCTCGGATATACACATTCAGATTAGACACTGATGGAGGTGATTACACTGGAGAACCTGGAGTCTCTCTGTCTATTACAGGTAATGTACAAGTTATATACTTACTTAATAAAGTTAACAAATGTAAAGACTAACAATTTCTATCATTTGCAGATCTGACGGTCACAGTATCGGACCGGAGTGAACAGAACATGACGCTGAGCTGTAACACCACCTGCACTCTGTCGAACGACCCCACGTACATCTGGTACAAGAACGGAGAGCGCGTGTCCGAGTGTAAATCCGCTTCCTGTTCTGTAACAGCAATCGGTGGTGACGTCACTTACAGCTGTGCTGTTAAAGGCCGTGACGATGTCCGATCTCCTCCAGTGTGTGAGTGTAGATCGTCTCCAAATCCTGATCCTGAACCAGTTCATTCACACTTATTCATTTCCTATCAGATTCCCCGAAGAACACCAGAGCAGCGGTTCTTCCATCCGGACTCCCAGTGAAGGGGGATTCGGTGACTCTGAGCTGTAGCAGTGATGCAAACCCTCCTGTTCTGACCTTCTCCTGGTTTAAACAGAGAGCAGCGACAGACACACTGCTGACCCAAGAACAGAATTACAGCATCAGCAACATCAGCTCCCAGGACAGTGGACTCTACTACTGCACTGCTACCAACCAACTGGGACGTCACAACTCCACCCCCGTACACCTGGACATGACCGGTAAGTGCATCGCAACCCGTTACACACTGTACAAAAACAGAAGGACGAAAAATAATCCTAAATTGTTTATGATTTATTTCTGGAGGTTCCGAAGAGAACACAATATTAACGTTCTGCGTGGTGGGTCTGGTTGTCCTCCTGGCAGTAACACTTCTTCCAGCAGCTCTGTGGATGTTGTATGTAACATGCAAACATATTCAATAAATTTGAGATTCAGAATTAGCATAAACTAATGTGTTTGGTGTTCATCAGGAAAAGGAAGTGGAGCTAAGCTCATCGCCTCACTCCTGAGAGTGAACAGGTGAGCGTGGTTGAATGGGAGCGACTGTTGGATCATGTTCATGTTTAAATATCATTTGCTTTTCTCCTGTTTATTCAGCTTCGGTCCGAGCCGGTGTATGGCGACGTTGCTGCCTCAAACCACAGACAGACGAGAGTCGTCCCAGACGATCAGGAGAACGTTACCTATGCTAGTGTTGTTTTTAATCCCTCCCACGCACAGATAGATGAAGATGATGTTCAGTACGCTGCTGTGAAAATTCGAAGGAGCTCTGCTGCCCCCCAGTGAGCAATAGTTTTAATTACACCAACACTAACTGTTGCTGCTCAGGCTACAGACTGGAGGTGCATTATTCGTGTTTTCTCTTTTTGTCCCGTAGGCGTGTAAAGGAAGAAGCGGCTGATGATTCGTCTCTGATCTACAGCAAAATCCAGCACATTCCCCCAAAAAAACAAAAGCTGAGACAGATGTGACCATTCTGTCCTGTATCCAATCTGAGCATGAGAAAATGCCTTTTATTTTATTTGATGCTTCAGTAGTGTTATGTAATGTCATGTTTAATGTTTAACAAATGTATTCGTAGGACAGGATCTTTTTATAGTTTAAGGACTTATTTTTAAATTCTGTATTTCATCCATTATAATCTTTAGAACTGTTGCATTCTTTACTTATTGTCCAGAATTATTTATACCATCAGCGCATTAGTATGTGTAAGTAAGTGTTGTGCTCCTTCACTCTGTATTCTGTTGGCGATTGAATGAAATGTACATGTTTATAACATCTGTTACAATTAGTTTGAATATTAAAAACATGAAAAGTATTCATTGAGAAGGGTGTCGTCCGACATACCACCAAAAGAATTCCAATCAAACATTTATGTATGTATATATATATATATATATATATATATATATATATATATATATATATATATATATATAAAGCAGAAACAGAAAACAAATTAAACATATTGCAAAAATGAATAAATAATATATTAATTCATTCATCTTCTACCGCTTTATCCGATCTTCCCTCGGGTCACGGGGAGCCTGTGCCTATCTCAGGCGTCTATGGGCATTAAGGCAGGATACACCCTGGATGGAATGCCAATCCATCGCAGGGCACACACACACACACACAACACACACACATTCACACACTAGGGAAAATTTTTCCAAGGTGCCAATCAACCTACCGTGCATGTTTTTTTTGGACCGGGGGAGGAAACCGGAGAACCCGGAGAAAAACCCCCTGAGGCACGGGGAGAACATGCAAACTCCACACACACACATGGCCGAGACGGGAATCGAACCCGGACCCTGGCGGTGTGAGGCGAACGTGCTAACCACTAAGCCACCGTGCCCCTAAATAATATATATATATATATATATATATATATATATATATATATATATATATATATATATATATATGTATATATGTTTAATTCAATTCATTTAAATTTTATTTGTAGAGCGCTTTTTACAATTTGTCATTGTCTCAAAGCAGCTTTACATAATACTTAATACTTGATCATGTAAAAAGCGAATATAATATATATATATATATATATATATATATATATATATATATATATATATATATATATATATACATATATATATATACACACCGTAAATTCTGGACTATAAGCCGCTACTTTTTTCATAGGTTTTGAACCAATGCGGCTAATAATAAGGTGCGGCTATTCTGCAGATTTTTTCCAGACCGCTAGGGGCTCTAACCGGAATTAGAATCAAAACTAAGACAAAATAAATGCAAAGAAGAAGAATGCGCTAGTTCCTCTTTAGCAGATATAAGTGGGTAGAAGCGGATAGAAGGAGGACAAACTCTATCTTTACAAGGTTAAGGTGACGTCATTTCACACACAGGAGAAATGAAGATAAATACTGTAAATAGCGCTTATTTTCTCTTGGTTCTGTCCCGTTTTAATCAGTAAAGTTGCTGCTCGGTGCTCTCTCTCTCTCTCTCTCCCCTGCTCTTTTCCCCCCCACACACACACACACACACACACACACGCACACACACACACACACACACACACAATACAGCCTCAGCGGTTCTTGATTTTCCCTCTCCCGATATAAGCCCGGTTCACTCTACAATCCCCGTCCGGGCTCGTAGCACATACCTAGTGTCGCGGACACGGACGCTCGATATATGTTTATGCCTAACCTTTGTCTGTTCCCGATTCCCGGACTCCTGCTCTCCGGTACTCCCGGTACCACGGCGCGCAGAGCGCAAGGCTCCCTAGCCTGTCTGGCCGCTCCGTATGAGCGGCGTCTCCTGAGTTCTTTATTCTAATAAATCCTGTTTTGTATGAATTCCGGATCTCCGCGTCTCTGTGCAGCGTCCACCGTTACACCGTGTTAAAATACAGGTTAGGAAAGGATCTATTTAGGTACATACATGTACATTTACAATTCAAAAGCGGATGCGGCTTGTATGCAGGTGCGGCTTATTTATGATTTTTTTGGGGTTTTTTTTTTCAAATAGAGCGGATGCGGCTTATATGCAGGTGCGCTTTATAGTCCAGAATTTACAGGAATTTACGATAGATTATATATATATATATATATATATATATATATATATATATATATATATATATATATATATATATATATATCTATATATTCATATATATTATATTTTATTAATACGTATATATGTGTGTTTGTAGACTTATTGAAGAAAAAATAAATATTAAAAATATTAAATAAACATGTCTATTTGCATGGGGCAGTGTCCGTTGTTAAAATAACATAATAGAAATATAATTTAACCGAATATAAAAGATAAAAGCATGTAGATAAGACCAGGTGGTGGCGCCAGTGTCACACCACAAGACTTGATAATGATCGTCAGTATTCAGAATGTGTGCCTTGAAGCAGCCTTGGGTCTGACTGAATGCTAACAGGGAAGAAACGTGACTCTGAGGGACTCAGGGAAGTGACTGGATATCAGCGCCATCTAGTGTTCATCGGAATATTACAGGTAAAGGCCACATACTGGGTGAAATGTAAATAAAGATGAATTATTAGCATTTTTTAAGATGTTTTCCTCAAATCTGCAGTAAATAAGATACATGGCTTTTCTTTCTCTCAGGTAATGAGGAGAACTCTGAGGTGAAGAGACGCCATGCTGTTATGGGGAGCGGCTGCACTCGTTCCTGCACTGCCTCTCTCTTCCTTCTGTTCTTCCTTCCGTTCAAGTAAGTGACTTTAATTTCCACTTAATTGACCGTGAAGCATCGGCCAAACAAGGCAGAAACCGATCGTAGAGCCACGCTTTTGTTTCAACTGTGTAAACAGGAAGAAGAAAGGAGTAAAGAGAGGTAGTGAGAGAAGATTTCACTGCAAAGATTGCACCAAGGCATTCTGGACTGTGAATCTCATGTTGTTACAGATGCACCATGTAGGAAAGCATCCCATTCCAAAGGTGCCAGATGGTTGGCTAAGGGCATTCATTCATTCATCTTCTACTGCTGTATCCGATCTTCCCTCGGGTCACGGAGAGTCTGTGCCTATCTCAGGCGTCTATGGGCATTAAGGCAGGATACACCCTGGATGGAATACCAACCCATCGCAGGGCACACACACACACACATACTCACATTCACACACACATTCATAAACTAGGGACAATTTTCCAGGTTCCAATCAACCTACCATGCATGTTTTTGGACCGGGGGAGGAAACCGGAGAACCCGGCGAAAAAAACCCTGAGGCACGGGAATAACATGCACAAAATCCACACACACATGGCCGAGACGGGAATCGAACCCGGACCCTGGCGGTGTGAGGCGAACGTGCTAACCACTAAACCACCTTATTCCCTGGGTATGTGACATTTCAGTACAGGGAAAATCTGATGAATCGTTATACACCAAACCGAAAAATAATATCTGTAAATCATTTAAAACAAAGTATTAATTCTCAAACATCGTATAACAAATAAAACATCAAATTAAAGAGTACATTTTTTAAATTTATGCTTATATTTGCATATATACATATTTTAGTTAAAAAATATATAATAACTTAAAGATAACAATAAAAGGTAGCTATTTTACCTGTTTACCACTAGAGGGCGGCACAAAGATTATGTACAATGGGCCGTTTGATCAATATGTAATTGCCGATTTGTAGCAGTAGATGGCAGCACGCACAATATGAAACATGTGTACATGATGTGCTATGGCAAAAACGAGAAATGACAAAAATCAAACAAAACTACAATAGAGTAAAATGAACAATAGTTGGTGTCTTTATTTGCCTGTGGAATCTATTCTGATTTACGGTTAAAGGTTAAAATCCACTAATAAAATTATTAGTAAAATATAATTGTTAGATGTATTAGCTTTCTTATGAGACGTGCTCGATGTCATTCTGTGCACTGAATGCCCAAAATGTATGTAGGATGTTGCATCCTGTATAATGTGCTTTTATAATAAATCTCCACTCTTCTATGGAGATGTTCCACTGGATTTACAAGGGTGTAAGTCAAGTCCGGTAGCGAGGAGGCCGGGTGACGCCTTGACACATGGTAGGAGAAGAAGCGCCGCCCTCATACGTGCTCGGTGGTGAGAGCTACCTTCAGATCAGAGCATAGGCTTCGGCTTTAACAAAGGAACAAAGCGCTGGAGTGCTGCGTATCCCCTCCGAAACGTCCGAGTATTCAAAAGCGATCTGGCACTTTTATAGGCCCCTTTTTGTGTGTGTGTGTGTGTGTGTGTGTGTGTGTGTGTGTGTGTGTGTGTGTGTGTGTGTGACTCCGGGTGGTGGCCGAATACTTGTGCAATAGGAAGTTCACTTTGGCTTGCTTTTTGTGCACTTCGAAAGAAGAGCTTCCTTTGATCAACAATATTGCATTGACCTCGAGCGCACCGACACACTGTTTTATATTCAATGCAATTTCCTGTGTTTATGCGGATCGGCATTTTTTGGACTCCGGAGTGATTACGAGACTGTGTGTGTGTGTGTGTTAGTGTGTGTGTGTGTTTTTGTATGAATAGCACATTATGGCACAATGTATAGTTCCCCCTCTTTACACTTTATTACTCTAAATGACTTCATTGGATTTGTAAATCAACGGAAATCAAATTCATTCATTCATCTTCTACCGCTTTATCCGATCTTCCCTCGGGTCACGGGGAGTCTGTGCCTATCTCAGGCACACACACACACACACACATTCATACACTAGGGACAATTTTCCAAGGTGGCAATCAACCTACCGTGCATGTTTTTGGACCCAGGGGGAGGAAACGGGGAGGAAACCGGAGAACCCGGAGAAAAACCCCCTGAGGCACGGGGAGAACATGCACAAAAACTCCACACACACATGGCCGAGACGGGAATCGAACCCGGACCCTGGCTGTATGTCCTGGCGGTGTGAGGCGAACGTGCTAACCACTAAACCACCGTGCCGCCGGAAATCAAATTCTAGTATATAAAAATGAGTGCGTTTAGAAACAATTGTGTGAAGTGCGGTAAATTGTGTACTTTCAGTCAAAGGTCCATCCACCAAGCACTTTGGAATACTTTT
Source organism: Kryptopterus vitreolus (assembly GCA_030449085.1). Taxonomy (NCBI): domain Eukaryota; kingdom Metazoa; phylum Chordata; class Actinopteri; order Siluriformes; family Siluridae; genus Kryptopterus; species Kryptopterus vitreolus. The sequence goes on from JACRUU010000012.1 coordinate 5,728,560, forward strand.
GACATTGCATAATCCATGTCTATTACATTGCCTTGTCTATCTATCTGATGCTTTCTGATGATTTGTCATATCATACCTATTGGTTGAATGGGCGGAGCTAAATGGCAACTCCAGGTTATCCCCTAAGATCATATACAGTGTAGTATAATTCCTCTATTTAGACATTCCTCCACCATGATTCAATCAATCCTTAGATATGCCTCAAATATATCTCCTTTGTTTTTAAGGGATCCTTTCCAGAGAAGTTCCACACCGGATACGGGTTCATATGGAAGGAAAAACAAACGATTTTTTTTTCCCGACCCTGTTTTTGTGTTACTTGTTAATTAAATACTATATATATATATATATATATATATATATATATATATATATATATATATATATATATATATGCAGGGAAAACAACAGCAAAACTCGTGATCCTGGGAAACTGTATGGTTGTGTGCAGAACATACTAATGAACAAAATGAATGAGTGGTAATAATAATAATAATAATAATAATAATAATAATAATAATAATAATAATCATGTATTCCGTTCCCTGTATTGTTTCTGGAGCCGTTATTTTTGGCCCCATAACTTTGTGTCTGGTTTTACCTGAAAGGGGGGAAAAACATGGCTGTCTCGTAGGATTTCCTGTTGTTTTCCTTAACAAAACAATTTGAATAAATTCACAAGGCAGGGGGGGGGGGGGGGGGGGGGGGGAGGGTGGACGGGTGGATTCGTTCGCTTGATGCGAGTCATCGGCATGATCGGGTTTCTTTCATTGTCCAGTGTGCATTCGGCTTCCCGTTAATCTACACTCCTTACCCCATAATGACAAAACACACTTCTAGAAATGCCTAGAGAGTATTTATTTAAAAATAAAGAAATAAATAAAAGCTGAATCATCACATGCAGACATATCACCTTCGTCAGTCAAAGTGTAGACACGTCTCAGCAACGATCACGAGAAATAGGATCCGCCTGAGATCATTTTCACGTGTTGTCGCAAAGAGTATGTGACATTCATTCATTCATTCATCTTCATCTTCTAGCGCTTTATCCGATCTTCCCTCGGGTCACGGGGAGTCTGTGCCTATCTCCAGGCGTCTATGGGTATTAAGGACAGGATACACCCTGGATGGAATACCAACCCATCGCAGGACACACACACACACACACACACACATTCATACACTAGGGACAATTTTCCAAGGTGCCAATCAACCTACCGTGCATGTTTTTGGACCAGGGGGAGGAAACCGGAGAACCCGGAGAAAAACCCTCCTGAGGCACGGGGAGAACATGCAAACTCCACACACACATGGCCGAGACGGGAATCGAACCCGGACCCTGGCGGTGTGGTCCCTCCTGTGTGAGGCTTGTGTGAGGAAAACGAACTTGCTAGCCACTAAGCCACTGTGCCCCCAGGGGTTTTTTCCATTTTAAAACATTTTCTGACAACAAAAGTTGATCCTGAATACCTTCCGTGTATTATATAGTGTATATATATATATATATATATATATATATATATATATATATATATATATATATATATATATATATATATATATATATATATATATATATATATATATATATATATATATATATATGAATATATATATATATATATATATATATATATATATATATATACACTGGAAAGTGTACCACGATCCACGATTCCACGATCCCCTGCTTTTAAATAAAACCTCAATTTTAGTAGTACTAGTGTTGGACTATAGGGGGCAGTGTATGCATATTGTGTGCAGAAATAATTAAGAACTGCAATTTATTACTTTATTTCAATTATTTTTTTGTTTGTTTCATTTTAATTAAAAAAGAAAAGCATTGTTTACGCAGACATCAAACTCTTAATAATGGTTCCTGTATTAAGTTTCTGTTTGTTTTTTTATTTGCCATAGTATCAATTCGCATCGTATTCATATTGGTATCATGGTATAATAGGTCAAAACTTGGGTATCGTGACAACACACACACATGCACACACACACACACACACTCGCACACACACACACACACACACACGTGTTTCCGTGTCATTCCAAGTCCAATGTAATTAATTGATTCCTGGTTATGTATTTTTCCGGGTCCAGGATACAGAGTTTATCACAGATCATTTTAACCAACAATGTTAATACAGAAAGGGTGGTATTTATGATTTCCACTCCATTATGCTATTGATAGTTGAAACAATTAAGCAGCTTAAGCAACAGATTACAGCGTGACACACATTATTTGAACACATGAATTACGATTATTCTTATAGCTGCCAAGCTGGTATAAAAGAAACGTTTGAGATTGTGGGGACGATGAGCGGAAAAGCAGTACTCTCAATAACTTGTATGTGTCGTATAACTCCCAACAAAGATGTCTAGTTGCGTTTTATATGAGGGAGCACTGCAGGTGAAACCCGTGATGAAGCAGGATGTCTATGAGCTGGTGCATTTTGGAATGCATGTTTGGACATTCCTGCCGATGGATGACTTTCTCAGGGTTTCCGGGGCGACCCCTCACCGCTCAGGAATGCGTTATAAAGGAGTTTCTTATTTGACTCAATAATGATTTTCAATGCAAGAGAAAATGTAGTGGTTAGCGAGACTCCACGCGGTCGTTATTGTACTATAAATGCCAGTGCAGTTGGAACATTATTGTCTAATCCTGCACCTTCGTTATCAGGAGTGTGTCAATGACCACTCCTGGCACAAAGGGACACTGTAAATCAGTAAACATCCCCAAAAAAAAAAAATCCCATTTGTGATCTCTTCCTTCTGTCTTATGTTTACCTCCTGTAGAGCGAGCGATTTTATTTACCGTCGTCCTGCGGAGAAGAAAATACAAACATGGGCTCATGTGTCCCAGAGTAATATTAGGTGATAGAGCGATGTTTTCAAGCGCAGTTGGAAAGTGATAAAGGCAAGAATTCATGCCTTGTTTTTGTGGGCAATTTTTCCAAAATGTGATTTTGTCTACGAGTAAAACGTATCGATGATAAATAAATATACGAGGCACATAGTACATATGGTTAGCTTGGGAATTCTGATGGATGACCTCGCCAGGACCTGCCAGGCAATACATCTATTACTAATTAGCAGGCAGAACAGGATGGCTATCGCGAGGGCAGCCGCTCCACCCCGGAGCCCTGAGTAAATCGGAAACAGGCTCGGCACGGCGCTAAAAAGGAAATGTCCGCATAACAAAGAGAGGAATGTGTTCGCGCTAGGCCGCCGCCTGCCATGCTGGTCATTACCGAGTGCAGGTGGGAGAGTGAGAAACGCACGGAGAAAGCAGTCACTGTGTCTGAATCACCGGCGTTTAACGTTAAACGAAAACAATAGCTCAATAACGGACTGCCTGGTGCCTCCAAGGCTGCGACTCCCAACAGGTCCTACAATGGCTCGTCAGGCGCCAGTTGGTGAAAATACAGCGAAGGGTCTATTATTTTGATGACACAAAAATAGCTATGCCAAAAACAATCAATTTCGTAATCAAGTGCGTCCTGTGAACGGTCCCGTTTGGAGCCAGGGCAGGGGGGGTTTATTTGTTGTTGTTGTTTTTTTTGTTTGTTTACATGGCTGTTTTCTTGGGGCTGGAATCGCTCGAGGCTCAGATCCCAATGCCATTATTAGTAAACAAGTACATTTAATTGACTTTCAGGTCTAAACTGCATGTACTTGCGAAAATGCGTTTCCACATCAGTCACTATGGTCCAGTCTGGAAGTGAAAAACGCAGGTTTAGGTTTACATTTAAGGCAGACGCCCTTATCCAGAGCGACTTTCAACTGAGCAATTAAGGGCTAAGGGCCTTGCTCAGGGGCCCATTAGTGGCAGCTTGGTGGTGGTGGAGTTTGAATCTGTAATCTTCCGGTCCAGAGGCCAACACCTTAACCACTGGGCTACACCACCTCCCTGGTTTTTGTAGCTTCACATCTTGGCAAATGTTGCGGATTGGTAGCATTGTGGATTTTGAATTCTGCGTCACCGAGAATCGTTAGCATGTGTTAATAGGATTCTTTGTAGCCAACGTAAGTCTAGCCCCGTCTCCACTTTGTCATTAATCCAACTTTATACATCGCTATTGAGCATTTATTCTGAACTGTGAATCCTCAACAATGTTAACTGGTACTTTTGGAAAGAGAACTCTGCAACTATGTGTGTCGTGAGGTGTAACTCGAGTGTGAATCAACACCAGGTACGTGGTGTCAAAGAATTTTTGGTGCCAAAACATTTTCCTGAAATTCCCTACAATGTGGAGGCAAAAACAATGTACTGGATTGGATTGCACGGAGACCTCAAACCTGCTCCAGCATGACAATGACCCAGTGCACAAAGTTTACTTCATAAAGATATGGTTCCTATGGATTGGAATGGAAGGTCTGACCTAAAGCGACACCTATGGGATGAATTTGAACTCTCACCCAAATCAGCACCTGACCTTACTGACGCCCTTGTGGCTGAACGAGCATGGATCTCACAAGAAACTCCAGAAGAGTGGAGGTTAAAATCTATGACCATGGCTTTGGAATTACAAATGACCGTTATGTGCATCAGTGATGTTGTAAATGTTATAAAACTGTGGATTTTGACGTTTGCTCTTTACACTGATGTATGATGTATGAATGAGGTTCCTAGGTGCATTAGAAGGCAGTGGGAATTGTCACTAGTGATAAAGTCTTTCTGTTTTCCAACCTCTGCTATGTAGGAAAATGAACGAGAAATCAATACATGGCACGGACAACACAACCGCCCCTTCCCACACGTTATTTAAACATCGCCGAGGTGCTTAAATGCACCAATGTCGAACTATCGGATTTATTGGCCTGAACATATATCATATATATATATATATATATATATATATATATATATATATATATATATATATATTTTTTTTTTTTTTTTTTTTTTTTTACAGCCCTTCATTTCCTTCTGGCTGACCCTCTTGTTAAAAGTTAAGAAAAGCAGATATTCTTCGCCCCGGCTGCTCGCAACGCACCTGAACTCACAAGAGAAGTAAATAAGTGGTGAATTTCGTGAAAAAGTTCGGCAGCCTGGAGACATGAGAGCGTTCCGAACCTGAAAATAAAATCTTGTTGGGCCCCATTTATCAGAAAAAGAAACACTTTCTACTTAAGTGGGGTGGAATTCGGAATTCACACGGAGCAAAAAAAAAAAGTCACGTCAAGCATTTTCTTTTCTTTTCACCTTGTTCACACCTAATTTAACGTTTCTGCCTTCTCTTGGGCTTTAATACAGATTTTTCAGGCTGCCTCTGAGAATTTTCATGCCTTTAACTGTTGTTTTCCAAGTCTGTCTTATCTTAATTTCAGCTCGCTGGGAGCTTTCTGGGCACGGTGGCTTCACACCGCCAGGGTCCGGGTTCGATTCCCGTCTCGGCCATGTGTGTGTGGAGTTTGCATGTTCTCCCCGTGCCTCAGAGGGTTTTTCTCCGGGTTCTCCGGTTTCCCCCTGGTCCAAAAACATGCACGGTAGGTTGATTGGCACCTTGGAAAATTGTCCCTAGTGTATGAATGTTGTGTAAATGTGTGTGTGTGTGTCCTGCGATGGGTTGGTATTCCATCCAGGGTGTATCCTGCCTTAATGCCCATAGACGCCTGAGATAGGCACAGACTCCCCGTGACCCAAGGGAAGACCGGATATAGCGGTAGAAGATGAATGAATGATTGAATGAATGAATGTGAGCTTTCCCTTATTTGGGGTTGTGTGGGCGTGACTAAACCTTAACGAGCAACACAAATGATTGGCTTTCAGTAACCTAGTAACAAGGAATCTACTTTAAAAGATTTACTTTAGTTTTATACAATAGACCGAATCCAATCTGTGAACAAGACTGAAGAACCACATATGGCTGGAAAAGCCAAGTGCCGTATAGCGTGAATGCTGTGTACAGTAATGCACGTTTTCAAACTATTAGTGTGAGGAAAAACAGCAGCTGTTAAAGATATAAATCTTAAATGTAGTTTCTTTATTGAACTCACTGCACTTGACTCGATTCCATATCAAAAACAGTTCCATGTCAATGTTAGAGGTTTGCTTGTACTTTGGGAAGCTGTTAATGGTTCCATGGGCATGGCCTTATTATAAAAGAAAAACCCGAAAAAAACGTCATGTCATGGTTCTTTGGTAATTCCCTCTTTGGTTAAACCCTGATTGCACTGTAGTTTATGAGTTTAAGTAAAACCTGTTAGATAAGCACTTGGAGCAGCGAGGCACTAAGGCAGTGAGGCATTGAGTCAACGACTGTAAACCTCAGAAGCCGAATTCGTACGCTATGCCGTTAAATTTGCCGTGCTGCGATCAGGTTTTATGAATCGATTCGCTCCATGTGAACACTGACTGACGACTGAGGTCATTTGTTTCTGCACTGCACTAGAGATATATGGAACGTTGTTTCAAGGAAATTGGACCGCACGTCTCAGAGGGTGAGGGACTGACGTAGGTGTGACATAGTTTCAAGTCGACTGGTAATGAAGAGGTAATGAAACACTGCAGGAACGCTGGAGCGGGAAGACTTGGCTCTGATTTGGAGTTTTCAGTATATGAGGATTTTCTTGTAGACACTAATCATTCTCCTTGCTGGATATCAGGGTGCTTCGCTCCAAATGATCCATATGGTAAGGACAAATGTGGGTGGAACACCCATCTGAGACCATTATGTCAAATAAGTCCAGGCCTTTTGGCAGCTTCACAACGTTTTACACCCAGATGGGTAAAACATATAATAATTTAGTGATAAATGTAGCCGTTGTTGATTTTTATTTTACTTTTTTTATTCCTTGTTTCATGGATTTTTCATGGATTTTACCATGTATAAGCAAATGCACTCTATCTGCGTGAACCTTCCAGAAAGAACATCGTATTCTGGCACAGATTTATGGCATTCCAACTTGGCTTTTGCTTTTCAAATTCGAATGAAATGATAAGAAAATCAATTTGTTTATTAATTTTTTTATTAAAATACATCATAAAAATATTTTTGTCCTAAAAATGCTGAAGCAACTCGGCCGAAGGATAAAAAACAATGATAAAGAACAATGCATTCTGGAATTGATTTTAAAGTTATAGTGATTTAAAAAAAAAATAATGATAAAAAAAACTTCCCAACTTGAGAATTCCATTTAGGCACAACATTCAAGTTATAGGGACTTAAATGGTTATTTATTTAATGTTAATAATAATAATAATAATGGTCTTGTCCTGAAAAAAAAATCTGAAGAAACATTCCAGAATTAAATTTCCAAACAGAAATTTTACTGAAGGAAATTTTCAGAAATTATGTTGCATTATGCGATTGGTTTGTCTTTTTTCTACAAAAATGGATAAAACGATTTTTTAAAAAGATGCTATAATAAATAAATAAATAATTAAAATAAACCTATTATTATTTTTATTTATTTATTTTTATTATTACTACGGTATTATTATTTTTTATTATTACCGTCATTATTATTATTATTATTATTTTTTTTTTATTACCGGTATTATTATTATTATTATTATTATTATTATTATTACCGGTATTATTATTTATTTTTTTTTATTATTATTTTTTTTTTTTTTATTACCGGTATTATTATTATTATTACCGGTATTATTTTTTTTTTTTTTTTTTTTTAAATTACCGGTATTATTATTTTTATTTTTTTATTACCGGTATTACCGGTATTATTATTATTATTATTATTACCGGTATTATTATTATTATTTTTTTTTTTATTATTTTTTTATTATTACCGGATTTTTTTTTTTTTTTTTATTATTATTATTTTTTTATTACCGGTATTTTTTATTATTATTATTATTTTTTATTATTACCGTTTGTATTTTTTTTTTTTTTTTTTTTTATTATTATTATTTTTTATTTTATTATTTTTTTTTTATTACCGGTATTATTATTATTATTATTATTATTATTACGCGGTATTATTATTTTTTTTTATTATTACCGGTTTTTTTTATTATTATTATTATTATTATTATTATTATTACCGTCTTTATTATTATTTTTTTTTTGTATTATTATTATTATTACCGTATTATTATTATTATTATTATTACCGTATTATTATTTTTTTATTACCGGTATTATTATTATTTTTTTTTTTTTTTTATTATTACCGGTATTATTATTATTATTATTATTATTATTATTATTACCGGTTATTTCTTATTATTATTATTATTATTATTATTACCGGTATTATTATTATTATTATTATTTTTTTTTATTACCGGTATTATTATTATTATATATTTTTTATTATTATTATTCGGTTTATTATTTTTATTATTATTATTATTATTATTATTATTTTTTTTATTACCGATTATTATTATTACTGTATTATTATTATTAATTATTATTATTATTATTATTTATTATTATTATTATTATTACCGGTTTTTTATTATTATATTTATTTTTTATTATTATTACCGGTATTATTATTATTTATTTTTTTTTTTATTACCGGTATATTATTATTATTATTATTATTATTATTATTATTATTATTATTTTTTTATTACCGGATTATATTATTATTATTATTATTATTACCGGGTAATTATTATATTATTATTATTATTTATTATTATTACCGGTATTATTATTATTATTATTATTATTATTATTATTATTTACCGGTATTATTACTTATTATATATATATTTTTTATTACCGGTATTCATTATATTATCCGGTATTATTATTATTTTTTTTTTATTACCGGTATTAATTATTATTATTATTATTATTATTATTATTATTATTATTATTATTATTATTATTATTATATAATTTTTTTATTACCGGTATTATTATTTTTTTTTTATTATTATTATTATTATTATTATTACCGGTATTATTATTATTATTATTCTTATTATTTTATTTTATTATTACCGGTATTATTATTATTATTATTATTATTTTTTATTATTATTACCGGATAATTATTATTATTATTATTATTATTATTATTATTATTATTATTATTTTTTTTTTATTACCGGTATTATTATTATTATTATTTTATTTTTTTTTATTACCGGTATTATTATTATTATTATTTTTATTATTACCGTATTATTATTATTATTATTATTTATTAGATTTTTTTTTTTTATTATTAGTATTATTATTATTATTATAACCCGGTATTATTATTATTATTATTATTATTATTACCGGTATTATTATTATTATTATTATTATTATTATTATTATTATTATTATTTTATTATTTACCGGTTTATTATTATATCTTTTTTTATTACCGGTATTATTATTACGGTTATTACCGATATATTATTATTATTATTATTTTTTATTACCGGTAATATTATTATTTTATTTTTTTTTTATTACCGGTATTATTATTTTTTTTATTACCTGTTATTGGTATTATTATTATTATTATTATTATTATTATTATTATTATACCGATATTATTATTATATTATTATTATTATTATTTTTTTTTATTACCGGTATTATTATTATTATTATTATTATTACCGATTATTATTATACCGGTATTATTATTATATATTATTACCGGGTATTATTATTATTTTTTTTTATTACCGGTATTATTATTTTTTTTTTTATTATTACCGGTATTATTATTTTTTTTTATTATTATTATTATTATTATTATTATTATTACTACCGGTTTTTATTATTTATTATTTTATTTTTTATTACCGGATTATTATTATTATTATTATTATTATTACCGGTTATTATTATTATGCATTTTTTTTATTTTTTTATTACCGATTATTATTTTTTTTTATTTGTATTAATTAGATTATTACCGGTATTATTATTATTATTATTATTTTTTATTACCGGTATTATTATTATTATTATTATTATTATTATTATTATTATTATTATTATTATTATTACGGTATTATTATTATTATTATTATTTTATTTTATTACCGTTTTTATTACGGTATTATTATTATTTATTATTATTACCGTTATTATTATTATTATTTATTATTATTATTATTATTATTATTATTATTACCGGTATTATTTTATTATAAAGTCTTATTATTTTTATTACCGGTATTATTATTATTTTTTTTTTATTACCGGTATTATTATTTTTTTTTTTTATTACCGGTATTATTATTATTTTTATTATTACCGGTATTATTATTATTTTATATTTACCGGTATTACCGGTATTATTTTATTATTATTATTAGTATATTAGGTTTATTTATTATTATTACTATATTATTATTATTATTATACCGGTATTATATTATTTTTTTTTATTACCGGTATTATTATTATTATTATTATCGGTATTATTATTATTATATATTTTTTTATTACCGGTATTATTATTTTTTTTTTTTATTACCGGTATTATTATTATTATTATTATTATATTACGGTATTATATTATTATTATTATTATTATTATTATTATTATTATTATTATTATTATTACCGGTACCTTATTATTACCGATTTTATTATTATTATTATTTTTTATTACCGGTATTATTATTATTATTATTATTATTATTACCCGGTATTATTTTTTTTTTATTACCGTATTATTATTATTATTATTATTATTATTACCGGTATTATTACCGTATATTATTATTTTTTTTTATTATTACCGTATTTTATTTTTATTATTATATTATTACGGTATTATTATTATTATTATTATTACCGGTATTATTATTATTATACCGGTATTATTATTTTTTTTTTATTACCGGTTTATTTATTATTAGTATTCGGTATTATTATTATTATTTTTATACCGGTATTATTATTATTATTTTTTTTATTACCGGTATTATTATTATTATTATTATTACCGGTATTATATTTTTTTTTATTATTACCGGTTATTATTATATTATTATTATTATTATTATTATTTATTATTATTATTATTATTATTATTACCGGCATTATTATTATTATTATTATTATTACGGTATTATTATTATTTTTTTTTATTATTATTACCGTATTATTATTATTATTATTACCGGATATTATTATTATTATTATTATTATTATTATTACTACCGGGATTATTATTTTTATTATTATTACCGGTTATTATTATTATTTATTATTATTACCGGTATTATTTATTACTTATTATTATTATTATTATTTATGGTATTATTATTAATTATTTATTATTATTATATACGGTATTATTTATTATTATTATTATTTATTATTATTATTATTATTATTACCGGTATTATATTTATTATTATTTTATTATTACCGGTATTATTATTATATTATTATTATTTTATTTTATTATTATTATTATTATTATTATTATTATTATTACCGTATTATTATTATTATTATATTATATTATTATTTTTTATTATTATTACCGGTTATACGGTATTATTATTATTATTATTATTATTACCGGGTATTATTATTTTTTTTTTATTACCGGTATTATTATTATTTATTATTATTATTATTATTATTATTATTATTATTATTACGGTATTATTATTATTTATTTATTATTATTATTATTATTATTATTGTTATTATTATTATTATTTTTATTTTATTACGTATTATTATTATTATTATATTATTATATTATTATATTATTATTATTATTATTACCGGTATTATTATTATTATTATTATTACCGGTAGGTTATTATTATTACCGGATTATTATTATTTTTTTATTACCGTTTATTATTTATTATTATTATTATTATTATTATTACCGTATTATTATTATTATTACCGTTTTTATTTATTACCGATCATTATTATTATTATTATTATTATTATTATTATTATTATTACCGGTATTATTATTATTATTACGGTATTATTATTATCGGATATTATTATTATATCTTTGTTTTACATTTTTTTTGATTACCGGTATATTATTGTTATTATACCGGTATTATTTTATTATTTATTACCGGTATTATTATTATTTTTATTATTTATTATTACCGGTTATTATTATGTTTTTACGGTACCGGTATATTATTACCGGTATATTATTAGGATTTTTATTTATTATTATACCGGTATATTATATTTTTTTTTATTACCGGTATTTATTATTATTTATTATTATTATTATTATTATTACGGTATTATTATTATTTTTATTATTACGTTATTATTGTTATTTATTATTACCGGTATTATTATTTTTTATTATTTTTATATTATTATACGTATTATTATTTTACGGTATTATTATACGGTATATTATTTTTATTACCGGTATTATTATTTTTATTATTTATTTTATTATGTTATTATTATTATTACGGTATTATATATTTTTTTTTTATTACCGGTATTATTATTTTTATTATACCGGTATTATTATTTATTATTACGGTATTATTTTTTTATTACCGGATATTTTATTATTATTATTATTTTTATTATTACCGGTATTATTATTTTTATTATTACCGGTATTATTATTATTATTATTATTATTATTATTATTATTATTTATTATTATTATTATGATTATTATTACCGGTCATTATTATTATTATTATTATTATTATTATTATTATTACCGGTATTATTAATTATTATTTATTATTACCGGCGTTATTATTATTTTATTTTTATTATTATTACGGTATTATTATTATGTTATTATTATTATTATTATTACCGGTATTATTTTTTTTTTTTTATTACCGGTATTATTATTAGGATTATTATTATTATTATTATTTACCGGTATTATTTTTTTTTTTTTATTACCGATTTATTATATTTTATTATTATTATTTATTATTATTACTACCGGTATATATTATTATTATTTTTTATTACCGGTATTATTATTATTATTATTACTACCGGTATTATTATTATTTTTTTTTATTACCGGTATTAGTATTATTATTAGGTTTTAACCAATATTTTATTACCTTATTATTATTGATATTAATTTTTTTTTACCGGGATTATTATATATTATTTATTATTACTACGGTATTATTTTTTATTATTACCGATATTATTATTATTACCGGTATTATTACCGGGTACGGTATTATTATTATTATTATTTTTTATTATTATTATTACCGGTATTAATATTATTATTATTATTATTTATTATTATTATTATTTATTATTATTATTATTATTTATTATTACCGGTATTATTATTATTATTATGTATTATTATTATTATTATTATTATTATTATTATTATTTGTCAGTTCTTGTCGTGCATACAATTCTGAAGGAACTCTCCAGAAACCGCGTTGCATTCTGGGATTGATGTGTCTTTTTGGCGCTAAATTCAACTGCCATACTTGGCTAATCGGCTAGTCGCTCGCGCAGAGCACTTCTGAGGGATTCTCTGCAGCGCCATTTCCATTTATATAGACTTTAATAAACAAAAAACACCGGAAACAATCTTAAATAATAATAAATAAATAAATAAATAAATAAATAAATAACCAAGCATTTTGCTGTAGATGAATAGTTTGTATTGTGAGCTTCGGTGACGTTTCCCCGTTAGCATTAGCTTTCCTGTCAGGAGTTTCACGGCGCTATAAAGATGAAGATAAAATAAAAAAATAAAGCGGTTTTTTAAGGAGAAAATGTGTAAATATGTATTTATCCGACTGCCGAGACGGTAAGTCTATCTTCTTTTATTTTTTAAGCTAGTATTTTTTTTTATTTATTCACCCGAGAGCGTTTAAGTTTAGAAAATTTCCGTCATTCGCTCATTAACGCTGAAATTCAATCATATAAAAGCGATAAAATACATTAAAAAAAAAAAATATGGAAAGTGTTTTGGTAAATTTGTTTATTGACCAGGGTTTCTATGAGACACGGAATTTGCCCAGATATCATGACATTTTAAACAAGTCTATATATATATATATATATATATATATATATATATATATATATATATATATATATATATATATATATATATACACACACACACACACACACACACACACATATATATATATATATATATATATATATATATATATATATATATATATATATATATATATATACATATACACACACACATATATACACATACATACACATAGAAAGTGTATGTATATTCGTTACAGTTATTGAGAGGGGAAAAAAAAACGTGTAATTAAATTAGTTACTTTGGAAAATGTTAAAGATTACAAATCCCATCGGTAACATGAACACTGATATTAATGTATTTGTTTTCTAAAAAAAAAAAAGGAAGCCAATTATTTGCTCAATTTAAGAAACCTTTTATATTCTCTTTCTCTTGTGCTCTTTAATAAAGAAAAGGTGTTTTTTTTTTTTAATCATATCTCTGAATTAAACAAAGGAATAATCGGTAGAACATGCAGTGTGGATCATAAAGAAGTGTCAGGTTTCCAAAGATGAGTTTTTTTTCACCGTTTCTTGTGGATTTTCAAACCCATGTTCCATCGTATAAGGGCGTCTGTTAAAATCCGGGAAGATCAGGAGATTTTTCTCAACTGCAACAAATCCAACCGAGATCATTTTAAACCGTATTTATATTTGACACTAAAACCATTATTCAGTCTATGTTTCATCCACTTTCCACTGAGAAGAGTAGAAGACGGACCATTCTGGACATTTTCTCACATGCAACTTGTGGACTGTTTTTGGTGTGAATGTGATCCAGACACTTTTGATGTTATTTATTCTTCAGTAATGATAGCAATACAATCATGTTTTAAACTTAAGCCATTTTGTTTTATGGTGAAAAATGATTCAAAAGTCGGAAACCTCTCAAACTTGAACGAAAGCCATGATGTTTGTTCAATTCTTTTTTTTAATAAAGAATTTATTGAATAACACAAGAATAAATGTGTCTTATTTTCTTGTTTTTTTCTTTGTTTATAATTTATTCAATAAAAAAAGGTTATTATTTAAGGTAGTAGTAGATATGACAACTGTTTTCAGTTTGCATTCATTTATCAGTGTATTACACTTCAAATAAGGCTTTGAATTATGTTTACCCAAGATATCAAATACGCATTATTTACGCAACCAACTTAATTTATTTTTATTTTATAGATCATTCAGGTTTATTGTGGATGCTCTTTTTCACAAGGAAACTGGAATATTTTTGCACATTATGTATACACTTTATTTATTTATTTAATCCCGTGAGCTTTTTATTCGTCCTTATTTGGTTTATCGAATGTCCCTCATACATTTGAGTCGTTCTTCACGGGGGCCATAAATCCAGAAATATGCTCCTGTATTCGTTGTCCATACTGGGAAACTCCACAGCACTTTTTTTTGGATGCCTGGGAATCGGATTTCTTTATATTCTTAGGCTTAACATCCTATATTTTTTTAAATAATAGACATCAGGCATGTGAACATGATCTATATTCTCGTACGCTTCGCATTTCTCATTTTCTCATTAGATATTTTCGGCTGAACGGCAACCCCCTTTAACCCCCCTTTGAGAACGCATGCATATCTTAATGGAAATGGATTAAAAATAGTAGAGAGAGCTGTGCGATGTTTCAACAAGCACTCTCTCACAACCCACAGTACCTGTATGTCAGATTTTATACTTCACTGACCTGGGATTTATGTGTTTTCTTCCCTTGTTCATTATATTATATTTATTATATTTTCAGAAATCTCAGGGTGATGCACAGTTCGCCCAAAATGGAAACGCACACGGTCTCCCAAATGGACCAAGACTGATTGGAAGTGGCAAAAGTGAAGTGGAGTTAACATTTACCCTAAAAAAATTTTTCACTATATTAAAAATGACACATCATGTTTTTTGTGGCATACAGTTTTACCTAACCCTCAACTGCTCCCTATACACTTGACCTCTTTTCCTTGTTACTATAAAAACATATTACATCTAGCACATGAACATAAACGAGAGAGAATATTACTCATCAGCGCAAGACCAATCTAAAATTCTTCAGCATTATTCTCATTATGTGAATGTGAGTAACTGAGCCACTGAATGGGGAAAAATGGTCCGTGACAGCCGTTACATGGTTGTGGTGTTTGATGGGAAACAGAATTGTTTGCTGACAATCGTATTCTGCCTCTTGTAATGTGTTCTTGTCCTTTTTGTCTAACTTGCATTTTAGCCTTTGTCACTTCAAATCCAAACCATCGTCTTCCTGATTGGCTCCTGTAATAAAGACATTGTTCTTTCTGTAGCTTTAACGCCCGAAGGCGAGAAGCACACAGCCGTAAGAAAAGTGTAAAGTAGACCCCTGTCCTCTTGCCAAAATAGTAAACAAATAAATACTGTAATGTGTTCCAGGATGTTGATTTGGCTTGGTAACTCTTGTCACTCATGTCACCTCTGTGAGGCAGAGAGACCGACTGCTTCCAGCAGGTCATGTACCAAGTTTGCATGACGGTGGCGAGGACATTATTGTAGACAAGATTGAGTCGCCAACTAGCGACCTTTAACCTCAGGGATCAAAACATCAGAAGATCGGCCTCTTGACCCACTACCACTTCATCAGGAAGGAATGCGACTTTTTGGAGCTAAATTATCGGATGTGAATATGAGGGATTTTTATAACTGTTTTGAGCAGTTTCTTTCTTATCAACAAATCAGACACCCGCTTATATTTTTAGTCATTTGACGTTTAGTCGTGTTTTTTTTCTGATTTATTCGCGAAATATCGCAACGATCCAAAATTTAAACTGGAGATTCCATCTAACTGATTCCCACCCACCAGAAAGAACATTTTATTCCACCGTTTGTTAGATTTATAAACAGTATGGTCACCAAATGTCAGACAGTATTTTGGGATATTTCATTAACATTAAACACGACTGATTTTTTGCTAGACTTGGATAGACCCTCGGGGATGGGCTTACATATTAATAGCATCTTCTTGGTTTTGATATACATCCTAAACATTGGGAGTGGTAGTGTTAAAAAAAAAAATTTAATTTAGAGTCCAGTAATGAGCGTTATTGTTTAGGACGGTGGACGTGACAACCCTTTCCGTCGCCAGTCAGCTGTGTCCTAAGAGAATCTTATATCTTGAGACATGAAGTCTGTCTCAGTGGGGGGGTTCAGACTCAATGCATCCAGTCTGGGGCTGAAAATACCTCACAGAGACACAGAGAATTGTTGTGACCATCGGCTTCCTGCCCTTAACATGTTCCCCTTGTCCTCGCGCTTTCGCTCTCTGCTCCGTGTCTGTCGGGTGATTTGTGCTGCACTGCTTTTGTTCTCTGAGCTCTGGGGCTTTCCCCACTGCTCCCAACTCCTGCTGCTAATCTGCCATCAGCAATACACATTTGCACAATAGCATCTACCGGGTCCTGCACCCCCCCCCTTTAATGCACTTTCCCTCTCTCACCTTGGCCTGGTACATGTGCACAGGATCACTTTGGTGGGTGTGTGTGTGTGAGCCCCATGAGAATTCCCAAACTGTACCATACAATACCAAGCAATATTTGTTGTGCAACCAGTGGATGTACTATCGCACCACTCTATTGTGTTTGACACTTAAATAGCCTCCTGGAACACAACAGGATTGGAAATAGAACAGAGTTATGGTCCAGGAATGTGTGTGTTGATGTAGGGGGTACCTGAATCCCAATCCTTCTCTCTCTCACACACACACACACGTGTATTCATTCACATGCACTTGCTTTACAGATTACCCCCTTATTGTTGGGTAATCTAACTCTATTTCATTTATGTTTGTGTTGGCTGTTATTGTGCATATTCAAGTATTGGTGTTCCATTATTATTGTGTATTCCTGTCTCCTGATGTCACCGCTCTGCCGTCGCCATTGTTTCCGTAGCGGCATGCTCAAATTTCCAGTCATCCATGTTATTGGTACACACACTCATTCACACAGTACAGTCAATGCAACACACACACACAAACACACACACACACACACACAGCATCGTATTGTGTCTCTTTTCCCAAAACAAAGTCTGAATGACTGGATTGTCTCAGGAGACAGAAGCTTTTCCCTGATAAACATGGCACAGGTAAACACGGCCCCATCGCCGTCTGTGTAAACAACACACACACACACACACACACACAAACCTCCCAGCTGTACTTACACTGAAGATGGCAGATAATGCACACAGGTATGAGGGCGTCCAAAAAAAAAACACACTATTACCATGTCTCGATCCGTCCTGCTTTATAGCTCCAATTTCATTTCTATAGAACCGCTATATTTTGAAGATCCTACAGATCATAACAAGTCACTGACACTGGAGATTCCTTCCAGAAATAACAGCTAAAGACAATCTTGAGCTTATCATGATCTCATGTTTGAGATCTTATTGCAATACCCTGCTTTTGAAAACCATACGTTTCTTCATTTTACTAGTTCTGATACTTTAAACAAAATGGCAGCTGTAGTTCCAAGTGTTGCACTGTGAGGGCGTATTGTGTGTGTGTGTGTGTGTTGAATTGTATTTTTCCTCATATATTCCTTTATATTTCATATTTCATTTGAACAGTTTCAGCAGAGAGCAAACTTTGGTTGTTTATTAACAAACAAAAGTTCAATGATTTAATTTTTGCTGTTTTTGCCATAGTATCGATTTGGGATTGGTATCGTGATATTTAATCTAGGTATGTTATTAAAGACAAAATTTTAGTATGGTGACAACACTAATCTCCACCCCTGTGTACCCACTGATTGCTTCTTTTTGTTTTATTGTTAGCATGTTTATATAAGTTTGTTTTCTTCCTCTCTCTCCTTCTTTCACTCCTTCTTTCTCACACTCTCGCTGCTGTAAGCAATCTGTGAAGTTAAATATAGGAATCCGATTTCAGCAATCATGTCTGATTGTGTTTTTGCTTGGTCGTGGGTCCCTGGTTTTTGTCCATTCAGGGTGGAAAAAGCCTCTGTAAGCGTCCAGTACAATGTTATATTGTTACTAATGTTACACTTCATTTCTTGTAATCCACTGTAATTTGCTTCCAGATGTCATTTTGCCAAATGCGGCATGTTCGACACTCGCCTTTTACACCGTATGATTCTCACCGTTTGCATTTGAACTTTGAACATGTCTTTGCACTCGACTTTTACCGTCTGTCTCTCGCTCCGTCTCTCCATCACCCCCACTCCTTTCTCCTTCATGCTCTTTGACCCCCTGCTTCGCTCCTCAGCGTTTATTTGTACAGCTGCGAGTGAATTTAACTGCGTGTCTCCGCACACAAAAAAACTCCCGCTTTCAGAACAGCGCTACCATACTCATCTTCATTTTTATTTTAATATTTCTTGTTTTTTACCAAATGATAGTAATGCCATAAAAAAAAACAAATAAATACATATTTCCAACTAATAAAACATCAAAACAAACATGTGTATGTATGTATGTATGTATGTTGTTACACATACATGCATTAAATAATAATAAAAAGTTATTCAATAGGCGAATAAAAAGTGAGAAGCAATGTGTATATTAATATAGAATATATAATGGATTAGTAATAAACATTTTAATTATTGCACATAGAAGTGGAAGATTTATTTTTGTGCTTTCTTCACTTCATTCTAAAGCAAAATTTCAGCATAGATCTACAAATGATATTTTTTTTTTAGCTGTATTAAGTATCACCTATTGTGTTTGTGTAGACATATCTGATCGGGAGAAGGATGCTTAGAGGAGCCCAGAATCGGATCAGTGATGTGTATGTACCATATGAGTCTGTACATGCTGGGATGATGTCTCATTGTTCTTTTCATAGGATTTGTTAATACTAGGTTAGATACAGGCATGCATCATGGTGCATGCTTTCATTGCATAGACAAAAGTATTCGGACACCCCCCTTCCCACTTGAACCCAACTCCATGAAGACATGGTGTTCGCTAAGGTTAGAGCTTTTTTAGCAGGAGGTACAAACCATGTAAAGCATGTCTTCATGGAGTATGTCTTCATGTTTGTGTAGTTTTGTCTTTTAGCAATCAAATTCAAATAGATTTATACATTTTTCATTTTTGTTTTACATAGCAAAAAAAAAAATCTTATAATGCAACAAACCTGGAGATTTATTCCAAAATCTTGCTGAACGTCTGGGGGAAAACGGCTTCTAGTAATTGAGAAGAGTAAGTCATAATGACTTAACTGATCCAGTATCGCTAGAAAATTTTGTAGCGTCTCAAGAGATCGTCACACACAGAAAGGCATTCAGTAACCCCTGTCTTCAGACTCTGGTCATTTCCCTAAATAGTTCCCTGCTATAGGAAAGGATTGTAATAAAAGGCATTAGCGTATCGCGTTTCCAATCCGAAACACCAAATTAGCATAGCGCCCCTGTCAGTCAGACCAGTTCCTCGTCACACGATTCCTCTTATAATAAATTGAATAAATCGAGTGCTTCCAAAGGGAGGTCGAGTCCGTTTAAAACCTCTGCCCCCCCCCCCCCCCCCCCCCCCCCCCCCCCCCCCCCCCCCCCCCCCCCACCAGAGCTGTATTTGCGGCCGCGGCGTTGTTGATTTTAGAACCGCTAGCTCTACGCCCGCTCCAAAGTAAACACGCCTCCTCTGGCCTCCGTTCAGCGAGTCAGCTTGGCTTCATACCGTCCAAATGTCATTGAAATTAGTCTGATTAGGGCCTCCGGGGAAATTCTTCAACAGCTTTTTAGAGATTTTATAGCTTAAAGCATACTAATTACATTTTATTTGAACAGGATTATGTTCATATGAATGAGTTTTGAATGTAAAGTTCAGAGAAACGCTTTGAGCTCCATTAATGTCACTGTAAAACCTTTTCTGTTTATCTTGGCACGAGCTGGAAAGATGCTAACACTCTGTAAAAGTAGTGTTCAGAAGTGCGTCCAGAATTCCGCGTTCGTTCCTGCTTCGGTGCGCACAAGTTAATAATGGCGCTGCGCAGGAAATGACTACACTTAGTGTCATTAAATCAACTAAAATGGTGCGTTCCATGCTTAATTAGACGCAAAAGACTTCAGAGGAGGAGATCATGTCCGAGCTGATCACTCCCTCGCATTAGTAAGACACATGGATGTGAGCTTTCTCTACTTAAGATGTGATTTATCGAGTGGTAATGCGAAGGACGTCGTGGTTGCGGAGGGTGATTTAATAAAAGGAAAAGCTCAAGAGTGTCATAAGGATTGTTCTTCCCTTAGTGATACCCGCCCTCATTCTTCAATCGCCGTCGTCCCCCGATGCACTTTGAAATGTTTTTTTTCTATCTCTGTCTAATCTGTCGCTTTCTTTTCCCTCACAATCTCTCTGTTCCTTTATTTCTAGAACGTTCGCAGCTTATCAGAAATGTCTCACGGCTCCACGTTTTTACATAAGGTTACTCTGTAATCTTTTACATAAGATTACTCTGGCAGTTATAATAACTAAATTAATTAAAATGAGTGATTAGTGAACATTCGCTTAATGTTTCAGTTGAAAAAGACTTGCCAAGTGATGTCAACCTGCTGTTTTTTCTTTTTCCCTTTTTCTTTTTTTAATGATACTTGCAGAAGCATCACTATTATAATCTCGCCCCGCAGTTTATCTCCGGTCGTCACGAATTATACCTCATATCGTGTGGCCCAATGGTGTGAGGTCCGAACCCGGGGGGGGAAAAAAGCGTCCGGCATGCACATATGGCATTTCCACTCGTGGGGGGTCCGGAGTGGATCACGATCATATACCTCCCGTGCCCCACACCTGTTCGGAATTTCGGGAAATACGCGACATTCCGGCCCCATAGAGAATGAATGGGGAAATTTGACGCTCCGCTGTTCACCCGACATGCACATTTGACACATCCACTCGTAGGCGAGATGGAGTAGGTCACGAACATATGACTGCCGCATGGCGTCACGTGAAAACCTGCGAAACTCGGACACAGGGTCATGTGACATGTCTAAACGCTCTGCACATTGACGGGAGTCGGACGCTGGGTAATTCGATTGTGACACATCCGTCACTGGCCCCGCCCCCTCTTGAAAAATATACGTTTTTGGTTTCGGGATTTGGTGTCTAAACACTCTGAACGAGCTAGCATTTTGAAGTGCTGAATATTAAACGGATCAGGTGCTAAGGGGTCGCACCCGGGACTGCGGTTTGTATCGGCAAGCATCAAACACATTTTCTCTCCCATGTCTAGTTTTTAAATATCGTTCTCTCTCTGCTTTTCTTTTTCATTTGATTTTCTAACTTCACCCTTCCCAGATTTTTGGAAATGAAATATGTTCTCAGTTTGGGATAAGAACGAACTACAGGTGCCACAATAATCTTACACTGTACATCACCGTGGATTTCATACTGATACGGTTCAAAGTTTCCAAGTGTTTTTTCCCCCCATGTTTTACAAGTCCGGCTGTCTGAGAGCGATAGTCTTTAACCTTCCAGAACCAGGATCTCGCACATTTTTCATTGTGTACAAAGACCAACGCAATTCCCATGGAAAACTTACATTCCAGAGAACAAGAAAACTTGTTAGGGTTCAGGATGAAGAAGCTGAATTAGCTGATGGAGGACTCGCTAAGTAGCACTGATGAATTAGGTGCGTCTGAGTGCAGTGTTATTAGTTCAGGGTAACACTGAAACATCAACGTCTACACCGAGAACTGAAGAGTCGGCAGTTTCTCGCCAGTTTTGTTTTTTCTGCCACACAACAGGTGGTCATTTTATTACATTTCTCAATCGAAGCAAACTAGGCTTTCTGAAATAGTTGGCAATGAAAGGATCCTGGCTAAAGATCCTGAAAAGACTTTGCAGGAAACATCGCTGGAAATGAAGCCTTGAAGCCGTTTTTTCAGTTCTCTGTAAAGCCGTTTAGTGGCTGAAGATCATCCTGATTTCTGTAGTGTTTTCTGGGAAGTTGGTGGACATCTCTGTAGTCCTGAAAAGTTTCTGGATACCTGAAGTTCGTCTAGGAGCTTCCAAAGCAATTCCTACAGTTCTGACATGGTAAAAGAAACGTATCAGCATGCTGTTGCTTTTCAAATGGTACCTGGTATGAAAATGGCAAGTTCCTAGACTCATAGAAACGTCCATGGACAAGTAAAGCAAAACCATGTAATATACAAGGTCCCACCCCCCGGCAAGGTTCCTGTTCAGAAGTTCTTGGATTACCAGAATGGTGCTTTCTTATGAGTAAAGCGAGCCTATAATTCAAGAAAATTCTCGTCTCTGAAAATTGCTGGAAATAAAACTGTTCACAAAGAACAGAATCCTTCATGGCGTAAATGTTATTAAATCAACTTCTTGGTCAATTTTGTCTGCATCTTTAGGAAATCCAACTCAGATGGATTCAGTTTGGCAGCGCAGTTAGTGATACTTTCAGGCCAAATGTTCTTACATGGGGGAAAAAAAATGAGATAAAATGATTGATTTCTTGTCATTTGTTCATAACACATGAAGACACTTGGAAATGGCTGTGTTGTGGAAACTTTGATTTGATTGTGTAACAGTACAGAGGTCTTATTTATTTATCATAGTAGTCAATGTCGAGGACACCGAGCTAGGCTCTTCCCACTGGAAGACGCTGATTTAGCTGATGGATCACTTGCTAAGTAGCTGATGTATTAGGGTGCAGTGTTTGTAGTGTTTCAGGGAAAGATTAAACATCACATCTGTTCCAAGAACAACATTTTCATAATCACTTGTTCAGGAGTTGGAAAATCGTCAATTCTGCAGGAGGATTTCTGGTGTGTGTTGGAGTACTGTACTGGAGAATGTCCTAATTTCCTGACCATTTCGTTGCTTTTGTAAATGGTCCACAGAAAATGTTTAACAAAAAAAAAATCCTCTTCTGTAAGATCTACGGTACAAATGTACCAATGATCCTATGGAGGGTAAAAGGGTTTGGAGAAATGAAAAGCATAATAAAAGTTGACCATATAATAAAAGCTGGTCTGGAATAAATGTACCAAAGAATTCCCTAGTTCCGTGAGGGATAGGTTCTTGGAGTACTAGAGTTCCTAGACTTCATACAAAGCTTTCTGATGTGGAAAGCATGGCGAGAGTTCCAAAATATATTCTGGAAATCGTTGCTAGATTAAAAAAAAAAAAAGTAGTAAAAGTGGGTCTGGAGTAAATGGACCAAAGAATTCCCATGGAAAAAAGGGCCAGAGGATCTCGAAAAAGTACCTAGACACATTGTTGGAATTAATTGAAAAGAAATGGCATTCCTGAATAGGTTTCTGGGATACAAAACAGGCCTGGGCCGTGAAGCACTTGAAGTCTGAAGCTTGCATTAGTGTCCTTATGTGTTCGAATAAGTGTATATAGTATATATGAGCTGACAAGTGTCTAGTACATAAGAAAACGCACTTGTTAATGCGGTTTTATTTGACACTGCCGGGCAAATCAGTGATTAGCGAATTGCCTGCTTCGCAATAAGCTCGGTACGGATGGTTTCAGGCCAGATCTTCTGACATATTAAGAGGAGCTGGAGATAAAATGTTCAGCTCTGCATAATGTGTTCCTTTTGCAGTCCCCTTTTTTTTTAAACTAAAAGGGCCTGAACACTTGTCTGAACAAAAACATTCCTGCGGTTTTCCAAGGATGAAGAAAACAGACCGCTGATCTTAAAAAGCTTCTTTCTACTTCATCCCGATCATTTAGTTCTCAACACAAATGTTCCGGAGGGGGGGGGAATTATCAGCCAAGTTATTAACCAGTCATTTGTCTCCATCACATGACAGCACATTGTCACCCAAAACGTTCCACATCATCTCATCACGGAAGTGTCATGGAGAATACCATGGACACAAGAATGCCCGTTGTTGTTTTTGTTTTGTTTTGTTATGCAAAAACATCCTGTCGTCCGTCTGGTTAACGATCGACGTGATTCCTATGTAATTGACCTGGGAAAAAGTGCAGATAGAGACGGAGTAACAAACGAATGACTGTTTCGAGACGCATAGTACGGAGATGGAATTTCCGAATAGGTTTCCATGCGCGGCCCTATATTTGTTTAAGGGGCTCTGCGAAATGATTCACCCGTGTCCTGGTCGCTATCAGGTTGTCTGTTTTGTTGGCACACCGCCGTGCTGAATAGAAATTGCCATGACGAGACTTTGGGCGGGTGCGGAAATGTTGGATTTGGGAAACGCGGCGAGTTCAAGACCATCATACTGTAATCAATCTCTGTCGATGCTTGTGCAATGCCTCCTCTGAGTAAATGGCTTCTTTATAGATCATTATATTATTAATGGTAATTATTTTAATTAAGCAACAACAAGAACAAAAATGTATGTCTGTAAGGGAAGTAGAAAACATTGTTCTTGGATAGTAATGACCAAACCCCGCTATCAAAATCTCCTGGTTGATTAAAGAAGGAATTGTAGGGGAGCAGTGAAGAGGCAGAAAGAGGGAAACTCCCATCATGATACCACTAGCACTATAGCGATGGCACTTTCAGGGGCTCCACAAAACCCAGTGCCTTGTATTAATTATTTAGGGGGAAAAAATTGCTCCTGGGGCCACGGTGGCTTAGTGGTTAGCACGTTCGCCTCACACCGCCAGGGTCCGGGTTCGATTCCCGTCTCGGCCATGTGTGTGTGGAGTTTGTGCATGTTCTCCCCGTGCCTCAGGGGGTTTTTCTCCGGGTTCTCCGGTTTCCCCCCGGTCCAAAAACATGCACGGTAGGTTGATTGGCACCTTGGAAAGTTGTCCCTAGTGTATGAATGTGTGTGTGTGTGTGTGATGGGTTGGCATTCCATCCAGGGTGTATCCTGCCTTAATGCCCACAAACGCCTGAGATAGACACAGACTCCCCGTGACCCGAGGGAAGATCGCATAAAGCGGTAGAAGATGAATGAAATTGCTCCTGTGTAGTAGGATAATGCGTGACTTCTTAACGATAGGTCAGTGACCAAGCAGATCATCCACCTTCCCTTGTACAGGAATACAGCCAACGCAGTGCCCCTTCCACTCCCCGAGCACCTTCTGCCATTCATCCCGGATCTCCACGATGACGGTGCCAAAACGAGCCTCATCTCCGGGATTTGTTGTCAGATGGTCAAATCTTTGGAGCTCGTTGATGGTCTTCCTGATCTCTCGTCGTCTTTCAGCTCCTGATTCTGTACATACTGCTCAAAACACCTCGAACAATTTGTTGCGTCATGTCATGCGCGTGTCATATCAAACATCACTGTGGCACCTTTGCTTAGTCACAATCCACCTTAATGACCGTGACTGTTTCTTCAAATACCAGGACATCATGGAAAGAAAAAAAAAAGCATGGTCTGCATGAGGTCCAGAACCGTGGTCCAGAACCTTCCAACAGAACCGTGATGCTAAGCATGCTACCAAATCTACAGTGGTTCAAAACCAAGAGCAACCCAGGTAAAGCCCAGATCTTCAATCTGACTCGAAGTTTTTGGCAACGCTTAAAAGCAAATTTCTGTTCACCAACTTCCTCCGTGTGATCTAACAGAGCGGCAAGCGTGTTGCCGAATCGGCAAACACATCAGGACCCAGATGTGGCAAGAGGAAAGGCAGACAACAGAAGAGAAAGAGCTGAATGGTGAAAATCAGTAGGGTAAGAGAAATATCTCCATGCGTTCTTTATTAGGGACGTTCTTCCAAGTCATGCGTTTATCTACTATGCAATAAATGTGGCAACCAAATTATGCGATGCATAAAAAAAAAAAAAACACACGTTTGGATCTCCAGTTGTTCACTTCAAGCATCTGATTAGGAAAACGTCTCTCCCAGTGGCTGACCATGGCATGGGATTTTGCTTCCAGACGGTACTGGTTTGAATATTTCCAAAATCCCCTGGGTTTATTGTGCAACCCACAGCCAAAAACTTTTTGAGATGGCTCTGTCGTTAAGGGCCACAGTGAAAAATCAAGTGAGAGGAAATTTGTCTTATTTGGTGTTTATTAAGAAATAAGAACATTTAAACTCCATTATTCAATTATTTGTTATTGCTATAGTATCGATTTGGTATTGGTATCGTGATACTTAACCATGGTATCGTATCAAAGTAAAAAAAATAGTGATTTGTATCGTGACAACAGTCTAAAAAGGACTAAATCTTCTGAGTGGCTGGGAGGGTTCTCTGTGTTTGGACTTTGAACTTTGAGGAGCGTGTGTTTGGACTTTCCTTTCCGTGATCTATTGCACTTTTTTTCTCCCCCACCACCCTTCTTCTTTGAGGTACCCTGGGGCCCATTGGAACGGACAGATTCATCAAGCCTCTCGGGTTAGGATCCCATGACCTATGACTTGTGCACACTCTTTCTCCGTGTCGCACCGATCGACCCGCTGTTTCGAATCATCGCGGTTCCATCAAGCATTCCCTTAATGACGGACAGTCCAGAAGTCCGAGTCTGCTACTAACACAAGGATTATCCTGTAGCGTTTATCAAAGCCGGACAGGTAAACGAAGAAAAATAGAAAAGTGATCAGTGAATCTCCTTTGTATCAGGCAGCAATCTTTTTTTTTTAATACTTATTACTTAATTTTATGTGTAAAAACATCTCGGACTCTCAGATCCCACTGCATGCAAAAACAGCCCATAATTGAGTAATGTGCTCCCCAGGCAGTGTTAAAGGACCATAGATCTGCGTGTGGGGTGATTTATTTGCTGTGTAATTGGTCTAGCAGGAGACCAAATGTCCCCGCAGAGATATGGGGACGTTAGTATGAGGCCTTTGCTGAGAGCTACGAGCGCCTCCAAAAATAACTTCCCCCTTAATCCGCGCGAGGGGAAAATGGAAAAAAAATCCTGCACAGGTTGTTTTCCTCCGGTCATATAGGTGTAGGATTAATATCCAGCATGTTTAACTCCCTGAAATGGTCCGTACGAATGGTCTTTGAAAGTGCTTGTTTTATGGTCTTTCAAAGGTGTGCCTTGAAAGGTTTTGGCATGGATAAAGTGTTCTAGGTCAAGGCCAACATATAGTCCATATCAACCAGTTTGAACGGTACAGCGTGGCTTAGATCCTGTCTAAATACTTTGACATATTCGAGTAGAAGGTAGCGGTGATGTGTTTTGTTTCACTATCAGTGTGTGTTTTGGCACAGCAGACCCAACACTCAACCTTGGTGCACAGAAAGAGTGTTCGTTTCTCCCTGGCTAATATCGCTTTCCTTGTATGGTTTAATGAAGATACATGGCTAATGTAGCTGAATAGGGTTTTCAAAGCATGCACTGAAATGGTTCTTATTGGTATCGTAATAAAAAGTGTAATGTTTTAGGGTAACTCTGCCACCACCATGCTTCACTATCAGCATTGTCAGACCCACATCCATGAACCTTCAGCATCATTACAAAAATACCCCATATTACTGAGTTAATTACTGAGTACTCCTCAATTTGATGGTTGATGGTCCCTTTATATATATATATATATATATATATATATATATATATATATATATATATATATATATATATATATATATA